>SJYA01002606.1:34035-190017 GCA_006410615.1 Neotragus moschatus | reverse complement strand
CCAATGCATATTCAAGGTTGATTTCCTTTAGGATTGACTGGTTTGATCTCCGTGCAGTCCAAGGGACTCAAAAGTCTTCTGCAAGACCACAGTTCGAAAGCATCAATTCTTTGTTGCTCAGACTTCTTTATGGTCCAAATCTTACATCCATTCATGACTATTGGAAAAGCCATAGTTTTGACTATATGGACTTTTACCAGCAAAGTAATATCTGTGCTTTTGAATATGCTCTCTAAGTTGGTCATAACTTTCCTTCCAAGGAGTAAACATCTTTTAATTTCACGGCTGTGATCACCATCTGCAGTGATTTTGGAGCCCAAGAAAATAAACTCTCTCTACTGTTTCCATTGTTTCTCCATCTATTTGCTATGTAGTGAAGGGACTGGATGCCAAGATCTTAGTTTTCTGAATGTTGACTTTTAAGCCAGCTATTTCACTCTCTTCTTTCACTTTCATCAAGAGGCTCTTAGTTTCTTTTTGTTTTCTGCCATAAGAATGGTGTCATCTGCATCTCTAAGGTTATTGATATTTCTTCTGGCAATCTTGATTCCAGCTTGTGCTTCACCCAGCCCAGTGTTTCTCATGATGTACTGTACATAGAAGTTAAATAAACAGGGTGACAATATACAGTACTCCTTTCCCAATTTGGAACCAGTCCGTTGTTCCATCTAGCTGTTGCTTCTTGACCTGCATACAGGTTTCACAGAAGGCAAGTAAGGTGGTATCTCTGTAAGTATGTAACAGAGATAAAGTTAATAGTTTATTCCTATGAGCCTGGTTTTCAGTCTCTGGGACTCAGGCCCTCAAGGTCTTTGTTCTTTAGCTTGAAACTTTTGTTTTGCTCAAGGCCATTCCCTGGTTTTTCTCCAAAACAGCTGAGTTCTTGTCTTCCTGTCTCATCACCACATCTGGCTGTCCCCTGCTTTCCAGGTCTCACCATTGCTGGTGCTGAGAAACTACCCTAAGACCACTCAGGAAAGAGAATCTGAAAGTGCAACTCCCAGTGTCAAGTGACAAAAGCGTTACGATTCAGTAATGAGTTTGATGCCCTTTAGTCAAGGGAAAGCTAACCTTGGACTTGGGGAATCCAGTGCCTCACAAGCGGTAAAGCGTTTATTTCCAAGGGACTTGGGTCAAGAGCAAGGTTTTTGGAGCCTCAGACAAGGCAACATGTTAACAAGGCGTGGTTTTCTAGGACACTCAGGATTTTCTTTAAGGCCATCAAGTCCTCTTTCCTAGGATAAAGTAGGATAGCTAAAGCTGAGTTGTAAGATTGCGCTTGTTGTTAGGTGTGTTTTCTGTGACTGCAGAGTGACTTAGGTTTTTTGATATCTGACAGGCCACTGGGGCAGCCTCCATTTGTGGGTCCTGGTGTACAAATGACCTTTACCAGTGGCTTTTCTCTCACAGTCCCCCTCTCTGTGTTCAGTACACAGAAGATGTTAGGAATGCACTTCATCAAAAGAAGATAAAACATCCAAACAGTTGATAAAAATACAACAGAGCAGAAGCAGGCAGGCCTGTGATTTTTCTGCCTTGTCAGAAGACAACAGGGCAAAGTTTAAAAAGACTAAGTTTGTAAACTTCACACCCACATGTTGCTCTAAAGCATTCAAACCACACAAATCTCAATCTCAACTAAGAACCTAAAATAGCTTGCATATTAAACTTAAGCAAGTAGTCAAATATCTTATCAGTGGATTCTATACCTGTGATGTTCTGGTTTATAATAAGAAATTTGGTTTTCATCTATGGTCTGGATGGCTCCTAAAACCCTCAATTTCTATATAAGAGCCATAGGTCTTTTGTTATAATTTTAGTTTCGTTTGCAGTTCCTAAAATAGTTCCGGAGCAATAAAGGTGAAATGGTGCTTTTTTGTTATTCATAACAAACACCTTTCAACCACTTCTGAGTTTATGTAAATGAGATAAGTTTTGGAAAACCCCTAGATAACTACAAGATGGAGGATACTTGCCATGGGAACCAATCAATTGATTAGAAGGTTGAAACTTTTATGGAAGCCTCCAGAAAAATCCAAAATATGAGGTTTCGAGAGCTTCCATGTTGATGGAAAAGAATGCAATCTGTTCATTTATATCCTATTCTTTGAAATAAACTGTCCATCTAGTGAGTAAACTGGCTTTATAAATCTTGCCAACCCCTCTAGTAAATTCACTGAACTCACAGAGAGGGAGCTTCTGATTTTCAGTTGCTTGATTAAAAGAACTTGCAATTGCCCTGGGTTAAGGGCGGGGCAGGGTTGTCAGGCCTGTGGGCCTCAGCACTTATTCTGTGGAATCTGACACTGATTCAGGTGGTGGTGGGTTAGTCATTAAACTCTGTCCAACTCTTTGCGACCCCGTGGTCTACAGCCCACCAGGCTCCTCTGTCCATGGGATTTTTCCAGACAAGAATACCAGAGTGGGTTGCCATTTCCTTCTCCAGGGGATCTTCCCCATGCAAGGACTGAACCTGGGTTTCCTTCACAACAGGCAGATTGTTTACCAACTGAGCCACTGAGGCTTCCCTGAATCAGGTAAAGGGTGCCAGAATTGAGTTATACTGTAGGACATCCAGCTGACATTGCAGAATTGCTCTGTATGGGGAAAACCCCCACATATCTGGTGTCAAAAGTATCAGAATTGAAGCAGAGTATTGGAGAAGGTGCTGGCACCCCACTCCAGTACTCTTGCCTAGAAAATCTCATGGACAGAGGAGCCTGGTAGGCTAAGTCCATGGGATCACTAAGAGTTGGACACGACTGAGTGACTTCACTTTCACTTTTCACTTTCATGCATTGAAGAAGGCAATGGCAACCCACTCCAGTCTTCTTGCCGGGAGAATCCCAGGGACGGGAGAGCCTGGTGGGCTGCCATCTATGAGGTCACACAGAGTTGGACACGACTGAAGCAACTTACCATGGAGAATAGAGGAATGTTTTTACCTTCATAGCAACCTTAAGTAAATCTTGGCCCTGAATTGCTTCCCTTCATTCTTTGCTTCTGTACTCATCCTTATCCTGAACCAGAAAACATGCTTCTCCAGTCTTATCCTTTTTCTATAGTTGACATGTGATTTCTCACCATGTTTCATAATGAATCAAAATTGTCAGTGACATTCTGTTTCAGTACTTGTCCTCATTATAACAACAAAGGTCTTGAACAGGTTTACATTTTTATGTTGGTTTTGCTTTTAATTATATTACAGATTTGGCTACCTGTTGCACAAGAGACAATACTTGACAAAAAAGAGCTGGTTGGAAAGGAAAGCTTGTTTCATTCAGGAGGCTGGCAAACTGGAGAGTTCAACCCATGTCCAAAAACAACTCCAAAGATTATGCTCAAACATGTAAGTGTTTAAAGGAAGAATTCGGGGAGGGATTCAGCATCTTCATTATCTTCCACAGTGTACAGACTTTCTTATGATTGGTTGGTGGTGGGGAAACAGGGCGGTGGTCAAGGAATTTTGTGCTCAGCCTGAAGTTACATCCTGCACCTTGGAGGGGCCCTTCAGTTCAGTTCGGTTCAGTCGCTCAGTGGTGTCCGACTCTGCAACACCATGGACTGCAGCATGCCAGGCCTCCCTGTCCATCACCAACCACTGAAGCTTACTCAAACTCCTGTCCATTGAGTTGGTGATGCCACCCAACCATCTCATCCTCTGTCATCTCCTTCGCCTCCCACCTTCAATCTTTTCCAGCATCAGAGTCTTTTCCAACAAGAATTCACAGGTATTGTTATGTGTATCCCTTGAGGAAGAACCAGGACTCTGCCCCAGTTCAGTTCAGCCACTCAGTCATTTCCAACTCTTTGCCACCCCATGGACTGGAGCATGCCAGTCCTCCCTGTCCAAAACCAATTCCCAGAGTTTACTCAAACTCATGTCCATTTAGTTGGTGATGCCATCCAACCACGTCATACAGTGCCATCCCCTTCTCCTCCTGCCTTCAATTTTACCCAGCATCAGGGTCTTTTCATATGAGTCAGTTCTTTGCATCAGGTGGCCAAAGTATTGGGGTTTCAGCTTCAGCATCAGTCCTTTCAATGAATATTCAGGACTGATTTCCTTTAGGATTGACTGGTTGGATCTCCTTGCTGTCCAAGGGACTTGCAAGAGTCTGCTCCAACACCACAGTTCAAAAGCATCAATTCTTCAGTGCTCAGCTTTCTTCACAGTCCAACTCTCACATCCATAAATGACTACAGAAAAAATGATAGCTTTGACTAGATGGACCTTTGTTGGCAAAGTAATGTCTCTGGTTTTTAATAAGCTGTCTAGGATGGTCATAGCTTTTCTTCCAAGGAGAAAGTGTCTTTTAATTTCATGGCTGCAGTAACCATCTGCAGTGATTTTGGAGCCCCCCAAAATTGTCTGTCACTGTTTCCACTGTTTTCCCATCTATTTGCTATTAAGTTATGGGACCAGATGTCATGATCTTAGTTTTCTGAATGTTTAAGCCAACATTTTCACTCTCCTCTTTCACTTTCATCAAGAGGCTCTTTAGTTTTTCTTCACTTTCTGCCATAAGGGTGGTGTCATCTGCATATCTGAGGTTATTGATATTTCTCCAAGCAATCTTGATTCCAGCTTGTGCTTCATCCAACCCAACATTTCTCATGATGTACTCTGCATATAAATTAAATAGGGTGACAATATACAGCCTTGACTAACTCCTTTCCCAATTTGGAACCAGTCTGTTGTTCCATGTCCAGTTCTAACTGTTGTTTCCTGACTTGTATACAGATTTCTCAAGAGGCAGGTCAGGTGGTGTGGTATTTCCATCTCTCTCAGAATTTTCCACAGTTTATTGTGATCCACACAGTCAAAGGCCTTAGCATAGTCAATAAAGCAGAAGTAGATGTTTTTCTGGAACTCTCTTGCTTTCTCTATGATCCAACATGTTGGCAATTTGATCTCTGGTTCCTCTGTCTTCCTAAAACCAGCTTGAACATCTGGAACTTTATGGTTCACGTATTACTGAAGCCTAGCTTGGAGAATTTTGAGCATTACTTTGCTAGCGTGTGAGATGAGTGCAATTGTGAGGTGGTTAGAGAATTCTTTGACATTGCCTTTCTCTGGGTTTGGAATGAAAATTGACATTTTCCAGTCCTGTGGCCACTGCTGAGTTTCCCAAATTTGCTGGCATATTTAAGGCAGAACTTTAATAGCATCATCTTTTAGGATTTGAATTAGCTCAACTAAAATTCCATCACCTCCTTAGGAATCAGCAAACTAAAATGGACTCGAATGGGTGAATTTAATTCAGATGACCGTTATATCTACTACTATGGGCAAGAATCCCTTAGAAGAAATGGACTAGCCATTGTAGTCAACAAAAGAGTTCAAAATTCAGTACTTGGATGCAGTCTCAAAAACGACAGGATGATCTCTGTTCATTTCCAAGGAAACAATTCGATATCACAATAATCCAAGTTTACACCCCGACCATTAATGCTGAAGAAGCGGAAGTTGAATGGTTCTATGAAGACCTACAAGATCTAGAATTAACACCCAAATGTCCTCTTCATTATAGGGGACTGGGATGCAAAAGTAGGAAGTCAAGAAATATCTGGAGTAACAGGAAAATTTGGCCTTGGAGCACAAAATGAAGCAGGGAAAAGGCTAACAGAGATTTGCCTAGAGAATGCACTGATCATAACAAACATCCTCTTCCAACAATATGAGAGAAAACTCTACACATGGATATCACCAGATGGTCAATATAAAAATCAGATTAATTATATTCTTCACAACCAAAGATGGAGAAGCTCTATACAGTAAGCAAAAACAAGACTGGAAGCTGACTGGCTCAGATCATGAACTCCTTATTGCCAAATTCAGACTAAAATTGAAGAAAGTAGGGAAAACCACAAGACCATTTAGGTATGACCTAAATCAAATCCCTTATGACTATACAGTGGAAGTGAGAAATAGATTCAAAAGATTAGATGTGATAAACAGAGTGCCTGAAGAACTATGGATGGAGGTTCATGACATTGTACAAGAGGCAGTAATCAAGATATCCCCAAGAAAAAGAAATGAAAAAATGGCAGAATGGTTGTCTGAAGAGGCTTATGAACAACTATGAAAAGAGGAGAAGCTAAAGGCAAAAGAGAAAAGGAAAGATATATCCATTTGAATGCAGAGTTCCAAAGAATAGCAAAGAGAGATAAAAAAAAAAAAGCCTTTCTCAGTGATAAATGCAAAGAAATAGTAGAAAACAATACAATGGGAAAAACTAGAGATCTCATCAGGAAAATTAGAGATACCAAGGAACTTTTCATGCAAAGATGGGCTTGATAAAGGACAGAAATGGTATGGACCTAATGGAAGCTGAAGATATTAAGAAGAGATGGCAAGAATACACAGAACTATACAAAAAAGATCATCACGACCTAACCATGATGGTGTGATCATTCACCTAGAACCAGACACCCTGGAGTATGAAGTCAAGTGGGCCTTAGGAAGCATCACTATGAACAAAGCTAGTGGAGGTGATGGAATTCCAGTTGGCCTCTGCCCCAGTAGCTGCTGCTATTGTTTCTTGACTTCTCTGCCCTTGTCTGCATCCCTCCTTTCACTGATTAGCAGCTGTCTGATCCTGCTCTTTGGATTGCAAGGAGGGTCAAGGAGGCTGAATGAAACCTGTTTTGTACAAACAAGAAATGGGGGACAAAGAAAGGATTTGAACCTGGGAGGGCCCCACAGGGCCCTGATCCTTTTAAGTTATACAAATTATGTTATCAACTATTTTTAAATGTCCTTGGGAAAGGGACAATCTAAAAGTCGATCCTAAAGGAAATCAACCCTGAGTATTCAGTGGAAGTGCTGCTGATGAAGCTGAAGCTCCAATAAATGCTTTATCCACCTGATGAGAAGAACTGACTCATAGGAAAAGACCCTGATGCTGGGAAAGATTGAAGGTGAGAGGAGAAGGGGACAACAAAGGATGAGATGGTTGGACAGCATCACCGACTCGATGAACATGAGTTTGAACAAGCTCCAGGAAATGGGGAAGGACAGAAAAGCCTGGCATGCTGCAGTCCATGGGGTTGCAAGAGTCAGACACGACTGAGTGACTGAGAAACATCAACAAAGGGGACAAAGTAGAAAGCAAAATATTAATTGAAATCTCTAAACAGTAGAGTGGTAGATAACTTTTAATCTCTTCTTTATACTTTTCTGTATATTTCAAATTTGCTGTTGCTAAGTCACTTCAGTCATGTCTGACTCTGTGCGACCACATAGACAGCAGTCCACCAGGCTCTGCTGTCCCTGGGATTCTCCAGGCAAGAACACTGGAGTGGGTTGCCATTTCCTTCTCCAATGCATGAAAGTGAAAAGTGAAAGTGAAGTTGCTCAGTCGTATCCGACCCTCAGCAACCCCATGGACTGCAGCCTTCCAGGCTCCTCCATCCGTGGGATTTTCCAGGCAAGAGTCCTGGAGTGGGGTGCCATTGCCTCCTCAAGTATTAATTTTTATTGTCAAAAAAAGCTATGCTGGCACATCAGTATAGAGTTCTTCCTCTCCCTCTTCTCCTTTCCCTTCTTATGTGGTCTCAGAGCATGAGTAAGGTGGGAATGGCATCCACACAAGACGGTGGTTCACCTGTCACAGGGAAAAGTCAATTCTGACTCNGGTGCCATTGCCTCCTCAAGTATTAATTTTTATTGTCAAAAAAAGCTATGCTGGCACATCAGTATAGAGTTCTTCCTCTCCCTCTTCTCCTTTCCCTTCTTATGTGGTCTCAGAGCATGAGTAAGGTGGGAATGGCATCCACACAAGACGGTGGTTCACCTGTCACAGGGAAAAGTCAATTCTGACTCCATATTGGAATGGTTTCTTTGACTTGATTTCTGCTGATTTGTTATTATAATCATACATAATGGCTCACCTCAGAAAATCATGCTCCCCTGCCTGACTATTACACTAAAATGCCTTTGATAAGGACCCTGTCCATCTGTAGGTGGCAGGAAGGGAGTAACACATTCCTTGCGTAAGACTTGCCATTCTAGGAATATTTGCAAGATTATTGACCTTTACTTTGTTTCCTCATCTCCTCCTTCTCTAATCTATAAAAAAAACCTGGTGTCCAGACCCTAATAAGATGCTTATTTTGAGACATCAGTCCGCCATATTCTTGGTCAGTGGAATCTCCAAATAAAATCATATTCCTTTCCTCAGCACCTCATCTCTGATTCATCGACCTGCCATGTAACACAACTTGGGGTTTGGGGTGCAAAAAGAGTGAGGAATTGCCTCCCAGAGAGATGCTCCAGCATTGGGTGTCAGAGGGCAAGCAGGTTAGGAAGGCAACTATACCTGAGTGGGAGAGTGTGGGGGCAAGATTGATAAATACAGATGAGTTGATCATAGAAGGAAATATATCAAGACTAATGGTTTCTTACTACTGGGGAAGAGAATTTACAAATGTGGGAAAGGGAGAAATTTCAGTGTTGGACTGTTAATGGAGGTATTGGTGTTAATTCATGATTTTCAATACAGGTGGATGTCTAATTGTATTTCACTACAGTTGGACAGACCTGCAGAAAACAGGAGATGAAAGAAATGAATAAAGATGCAAGTTGGTGTGTGTGTGTGTCCATACATTTATCCCCTAGCTGTCATTTAAAAGGATCTGGGAGGCCTTCCCTGGTGGTCCAGTGGTTAAGAATCTGCTTGCCAATGCAAGAAACATGGGTTCAGTCCCTGGTCTGGGGAGATTCCACATGCCATGGGGAACCGAGCCCACTTGCTGCAGCTGCTGAAGCCCATGTGCTCTAGAACTTGTGCTCCACAAGAGAAGCCGCTGCACCGAGAAGCCCATGCCACTAGAGAAAGCCTGCATGCAGCAAAGAAGACCCAGAGCAGCCAAAAATAAATGAATTAATTAAAAAAATAGAAGACCCAGAGCAGCCAAAAATAAATGAATGAATTTAAAAAATAGAAGAGCCTAGTAGCATTAGCACCCTTGACATGGCCCAGGTGGATACTGCACACACAGCACATTCATATCACAGCTGAGGAGCCTTGAGCTTAGAAAACCCCAAACTTTTAATCATCCTACAGTTTTGGTGAGGATATAAATTGGTCCAGCCATATAGAGAACAGTATGGAGGTTCCTCAAAAAGTAAAACTAGTTTTGCCATATGATACAGCAATCCCACTCCCAGGCATATATCTGGATGAAACTCGATGCAGGAGGGATGATCCGGAGGGATGGTGTGGGGAGGGAAGGGGGAGGGGCGTCGGGGTTGGGAGCTCATGTACACTTGTGGCTGATTCATGTCAATGTATAGCAAAAATGAATACAGTATTGTAAAGCAAAACAAACTAAAAATTAAAAAAAATACATTCACCCTCATGTTCATATCAGCACTATTTAAATAGCCAAGACTTGGAAGTAACTTAAACATCCCCTGACAGATGATGCATGGTTAAACATGTGATATATATATGATGGAATATTACTCAGGCAGAAAAAAGAATGAAATAATGCCATTTTTAGCAACATGGATGGAGCTAGAGATTATCATACTAAGTGAAGTCAAAAAGAGGAAAACAAACACCATATGCTATCACTTATACATGAAATCTAAAATACGACACAAATGAACTTATCTGCAAAATATAAACAGATTCACAGACATGGAGAACAGATTTATGGTTGCCAAGGTGGACGTGGGGAGGGATGGACTGGGAGTTTTGGATTAGCAAATGCAAACTATTTTATATATGTATAACTGAATCACTTTGCTATATATCAGATATATATATATCACTTTGCTATATAATGCAAATGCAATATACCACTATATACCAAAACTAATGTAAATCAACTATACTTCAATAAAATAGATTTAACTTATTTTTCTTCTTTATTTTGACTGCATTCGGCCTTTACTGTGGTGTGTAGACTTTGTCTGGTTTGGGCATGTGGGCTTAGTAGCCCCACACAATGTGCAATCTTAGTTCTCTGACCAGGGATCCAAACCATATTCTCTGCATTGTAAGGCCTGCCCTGGATCACCAGGAAAATATATCAATAAAATAAAATTTTTTAAAAAGAAATCCCCAAACTTTTATAATGGTCTTTAATCAATTTGCCCAAAGTTTGCCCTTTAGTGAAACATTATTTTTATTACTCTGGGCAGTGAGCAAAACTGCCCTGTACTCTAGAGGGAAACATTACCTGTGGCTAACAAGGCTGAAAAGACAGACCAGAGCCAAACAGAGGCAGTGCCCCTCAGAGGTGCCAGAAATGCAAGAGAATCGTCTTCCAGCGAGAATGCTCCGGAGAAAATACCTGCCAATTACAAAGACTAAGAGAGTCACTTTTCAGTGGAGAGTCCCAGCTGAAAACTTGGGAGACTAGTATGAACATCGTCCTCCAAGACACCCCCACTTGCTCTGTCCATGTTGTTCCTGCCAAACACCCACGACCACGCCCAATCACGAGGAGACCAGAGAAAAGCCCCAGCTGAAGGATCTTTCCCCCAGAAGTGACCTGTGATCTTCAGAAGTCTTGAGGTCATCAAAGTCCCACAAAGACTGAAGACCCATCTCAGACTGAAGCAGACAATGGACTTGACAGTCAAGTGCAACATGTATTCTGAACCTGATCCTTTTCGTTAACAGTCTATTTAGGGACAACTGGAAAAAATTGAAGTCTGAGAATCTGAGTATTACATACTAAAGTTAGTTTCATGGTTTTATCTGTAATAGTTTTAAACTGAGGTAAGAGAACTAAGGTAGGAGAATGTCCCTGTACAGGAATATGGATGGATGCACCTGGTGGGCAACTGACCTGCAGATGGTTGAGGAAAAAAATTCTTTGCACTGTAATTCCAACTTTTCTTTAACTTAGCCAAGGATTTGTGAAATTAAAATATTTTAATATACACATTTACTATTTTTATGTTAAAAAGTATACATATACCCACATAGCTGTGAAAAAAATGCATTAAAGTGTGTTAACACTAGGTATTTCTGACGGTGAGGCAGTTGGTGTTTTTTTCCTCTCTACTAGTCATATTTTCCAAACTTTCAAAGAGCTAATATTTATTTCATAACTTGAAATGTACCTGTAAGAGACCAGAAGTTCACTTTAGCTTTGGAAGCAGTCCTCCTGCCTGGGCAGCATGAGTAGGCCTCTCCGTGAACTACCAGCCCCTAGCCTGTCCACCTACAGCCTCCCCCTCCTCCACACAAACATGTAATCTAGACACACATCATTTCTAATGAGTTCAACAAATGTCCTGTGCTGGTCTGTGCCTCTTGGACCTCAAACAGTCTTCACTTTTTCCCCCTACCAATCTTTCTCCTTAAGCCTCTCTTCAAGTTTTGTTTTTCTCATGAAAAGCTCCCAGTTCTGAAAATCCTGGATCCTACCATATTCAGCTGTGCATATACTTCTACTGCAGTGTTTCCTGGGCTGTCTTAATTATCCCTTTGATTGTTCATGTTGCCCCCTGAATGCCGAAACCAAAGCAGGTGCCTGTCTCATTGCCTTAACCACACCTGCCCAGTCATTGAAACAAGGTCTGCTCCTAAAAGTGCTGGATGGACAGATGAACTAACTAACTATAGTGAAACTATGAGGTCATCTACACACGTAGGTTATTTTACTTATTCATTCTTTCATGGAAAGACATTTGCTTTACCCACAAGAGCTAACGGTGTTAGAGGTAAGACAAGCTATTAAATTGGCATGTACTAGGTGTAGAGATATAGCAACAAAGAGCTGTCCTGGGAGGTAGAAGACTGAAGCCAACAAGACAAGTGATAAGGATTTGGAAAACCTGGCCAGCTCAGCACACTAAAGCTTGAAATATATATAAAAATGTGTCTACCACCTGTACCATTTATAGGGACTTTCTGCTCTCCTTTGAGCATGTTTTCCTGTGTCTATGTCCTCATAGAGTTTCTGTGAACCTCTGATAAATGAACAAATACACCAGTCGTCAGCCTGATCCAGGTAAAGGAGCTCATGGCGTCCCAACCTGGAGCAGATGGCAGGACACTCCCATTATTCTGCTTCAGCTTCATATCTTATGGACATTATCCCACCTCTATTTGTTTTAATATCCACTGCCGGGAGCCAGCGTGGGAATCCCACCCGTGAAACGGTCACGTGGCAGAAATCCGATGGACAAGGCGNGCGTGCTGCAATTCATGGGGTCGCAAAGAGTCAGACACGACTGAGCGGCTGAACTGAACTGATCCTGTCTAACCACTGTATCCTCTGTCACCCCCTTCTCCTCCTGCCTTCAATCTTTCCCAACATAAGGGTCTTTTCCAATGAGGTGACTCTTCACATCAGGTGACTAAAGTATGGGAGCTTCAGCTTCAGCATCAGTGCTTCCAATGAATATTCAGGGTTGATTTCCTTTAGAATTTGGCTGGTTTGACCTCCTTGAAGTCCAAGGGACTCTCAAGAGTCTTCTCCAACACCACGATTCAAAAGCATCAATTCTTCGGTGTTCAGCTTTCTTTATGATCTAACTCTCACATCCATCCATGACTTCTGGAAAAATGATAGCTTTGACTAGACAGAACTTTGTTGGCAAAGTGATATCTCAGCTTTTTAATACCCTGATTAGGTTTGTCATAGCTTTCCTTCCAAGGAGCAAATGTCTTTTATTTTGTGGCTGTAGTGACCATCTGCAGTGATTTTGAAGCCCAAGGAAATAAAATGTCACTACTTCCACTTTTTCTCCATCTATTTGCATGAGGTGATAGGACTGGATGCCATGATCTTAGTTTTTTGAGTGTTGAGTTTTAAGCCATTTTTTTTTCACTCTCCTCTCTTACCCTCAACCAGAGTCTCGTTCCTCTTCACTTTCTGCCATAAGTGTGGTTTCATCTGCATATCTGAGGTTATTGATGTTTCTCCTACCAATCTTGGTTCCAGCTTGTGATTCATTCAGCCCAGCATTTTACATAATGTACTCTACATATAAGTTAAATAAGCAGGGTGACAATGTGCAGCCTTGATGTACTCCTCTCCCAATTTTAAACCAGTCCATTTTTTCATGCCTGGTTCTGACTACTGCTTCCTGACCTGCATATGGGCTTCTCAGGAAACAGGTATGATAGTCTGATATTTCCATCTCTTTAAGAAGTTTCCACAGTTTGTTGTGATTTTCAAAGTCAAAGGCTTTAGAGTAGTCAATGAAGCAGCAATATATGTTTCTTTGGAATTTCCTTGCTTTTTCTATGATCCACTGGATGTCGGCTATTCAATCTCTGGTTCCTCTACCTTTTCTAAATCCTGCTTGTACATCTGGAAGTTTTCAGTTCATGTTCTGCTGAAGCTTAGCTTGAAGGATTTTGAACCTTACCCTGCTAGCAAGTAAAATGAGCACAACTGTACAGTAGTTTGAACATTCTTTGTGCTTAGTCTGTTCTTAGTCACTCAGTCATATCTGAATCTTTGTGACCCTATAACTGTAGCCCGCCAGGATCCTCTATCCATGGGTTTTCTCTAGAATACTGGAGTAGTTTGCCATTTCCTACTCCAGAGGATCTTCCTGTCCCAGGGATCAAACCTGGGTCTCCTGCATTGCAGGCAGATTCTTTACCAGTCGAGCTATAGGGAAGGCCCAAACATTCTTTGGCATTGCCTTTCTTTGGGATTGGAATGAAAGCTGACTTTTTCCAGTCCTGTGGCCACTGCTGAATTTTCCAAATTTGCTGACATATTATGCAGTACTTTAATAGCATCATCTTTTAGGATTTGAAATACCTCAGCTGGAATTCCATCACCTCCACTAGGTTAGTTCATAGTAATATGACCCCTAAGGTCCATTTGACTTCATGCTCTGGGATGCTTGCTCTAGGTGAGTGACCATACCATCATGGTTATCCATGTCATTGTGACTTTTTGTTTAGTTCTTCTGTGTATTCTTGCCACTATTTCTTAATCTCTTATGCTTCTGTTAGGTCCTTACTCTTTCTATCTTTTATCATGCCCATCTTTGCATGAAATATTCCCTGAAGTGAAGGTGAAGTCACTCAGTCGTGTCCAACTGTTTGTGACCCCATGGACTGTAGCCTACCAGGCTTCTCCATCAGTGGGATTTTCCAGGCAAGAGTACTGGAGTGGGTTGCCATTTCCTTCTCCAGAGGATTTTCCCAATCCAGGGATTGAACCCAGGTCTCCTACATTGCAGGCAAATGCTTTACCCTCTGAACCATCAGGGAAGCCTCCAAAATGTTCCCTGGATGTCTCCAACTTTCTTGAAGACATCCATAGTCTTTTCCATTCTATTGTTCTCTTGTATTTATTTGAAACATTTGTTTAAGAAGGTCTTCTTATCTCTCTTTGCTATTCTCAGAAACTCTGCATTCAGTTGGGTGTGTCTTTCCCTTTCTCCCTTGCCTTTCATTTCTCTTGTTTTCTCAGCTATTTGTAAAGCCTCCTCAGACTACCACTTTGCCTTTTTGCATCTCTTTTCTTCGGGATGGTTTTGGTCACTGTTTCCTGTACAATGTTAACAACTTCCACCCATTGTCCTTCAGTGTTGGTGTTATATTTTGTTAATTACTATTGACAGCCAAACAAAGTGTGCTTAAAAACAGCAAGAACAATTTTTTGTCCCAGCGCAAAAGGTGTTAATAAAAAGCAGAAGACAGAAACTGACCACAAGAGAACTCATGGTTGAGTCATGAGAAAAAATAACAAAATATTAATAAACAGAATAATTTTGCCTTAAAAAAGGATTATGTAAAGAAAACTTCATATTGTAAAATCTGGGTTTTAACTCTATCCAATTAATTGAACATACTTTCACCTGCACTTTTAGAGATAATGCCCAGTCACTGAAGTTTTTTTCAACATTGTTACAATAATTTTTCATTACATTTCTTCAGTGAAATATTTCTAATTTTCCACAGTCCTTTGCAAACACTAACATTGCAGTTACATAGAGCCAAAGCACCATGCATTCCATAAAAATCTTTGGCCTTTGATTTATCCTTGTGACATCCAAAAGTAAAATCTAGGACACAATTTACCTTTTGGAGTATGGATCCTTATATACAGCAAGGACTGCTGCCTCATTCATTTTCATTCCCAAGACTTTGACAAATGTCTAAAGTTAGAGAAAATCTGTTTTGGTGTAGGGCTTCCCTGTAAACTGTATATACAAGATCTTCAGTTCTTTTCTTTAAAATTTAGAGATTGAAAACCTAAAATTTATATTAATATATCTGTCGATAGACTGATAATGTGGACATAGGAAAAAAAAAAAAAACACCAAAGTGTAAACTGCAAAGTGAATGAACGGAATTAACTGAGACTTAATTTCATTGTTTATGCCTAAGCCCATTTTTTCATTGAAAGCCAAGTGAAATATGAGGATATATTTGGAGTTAAATTTGCCTACAGAGTATTTATTAGCCATAGAAGTGATTCTATAGTGTTTCTGTCTAAGTCTGATTGAAGATGTAGGCACATATCTATAATTCATGAGTTCCCTCCCTGGCTATCACGTCTTAAGACAGCACAATAGACTCTGTAACAGGAGTCTAGGCTTTCCCACCACCATTTGTCCATCTTTAAATGAATAATTTAGAGGCGGAGGTAAACATGGTAGTTGAGAAAGGAAGTCACATAATTTATTTCTGTGTGTGTGTGTGTGCACGCGTGCATGTATGTTTGTGGGTATCGAAACATCAAAGATGAATAAAAATAAGGTTTCCCCAAAATGACAGATTTGTAAGAGATCAAATCTGAAAAATCCAGAATAGTTTTCCTTGAAGGCCTAAAAAGCTCATGTTGTATCCCAAGGCAATATAAGTAAAAGCAAAAATAAACAAGTGGACCCTAATCAGGCTTATAAGTTTTGGCACAGCAAAGAAAACTGTGAACAAAACAAAATGACATCCTATGGAATTGGAGAAAATATTTGCAAATGATGCAACCAGCAAGGGCTTAATTTTCAAGAATATAAAACAGTTCATATAGCTCAATAACCACCCAATCAAAAAATGGGCAGGAGACCTAAATAGGCATTTTTCTAAAGGAGACATACAGATGGCCAAGATACACATGAAAAGATTCTCAATATAGCAAGTTATTAGAGAAATGCAAACCAAAGGTACAATGAGTTATCACCACCTCACACAAGTCAGACTGTGTGCTCAATTGTGTCATAAAAGTCAGAATGATCACCATCAAAAAGGCTGCAAATAATAAATGCTGGAGAGGGTGTGGAGAAAAGAAAATCCTTCTAAACTGTTGCTTGGAGTAAAAATTGGTTCTGCCACTATAGAGAACAGTATGGATGTTTTTTGAAGAACTGAAAATAGAGTTAACATATGATCCTGCAATCCCACTCCTGGGCATATGTCGAAAAAATTCTTTTTCAAACATATTTGCATGCCCATGTTCATAGCAGCATTATTTCCAATAGCTAAGCCATGGAAGGAACAGATGAATGGATAAAAATTTATATATAGTGTATATATAGATAGATAGATAGATAGATAGATAGATATACATAGGGCTTCCCTGGTGGCTCAGTGGTAAAGAATCTGCCTGCCAATGTGGGAGTTGCAGGTCCTATCCCTGTGTTGGAAAGACCCCCTGGAGAAGGAAATGGCAACCCACTCTAGGATTCTTGCCTGGGAAATCCCATGGACAGAGGAGTCTGGAGAGCTATCGTCTATAGGGTCAAGAAAGAGTCAACATGACTTAGTGACAACAACAAGAAAACACACACACACACACACACACACACACACTTGTGAGTGCATCAATCTAGGGTCACACAAGGTGACCTCCAGAGATAAAGGATTCTGAGGTGCAAGTCTGAAGGAAGAGAGACTCCATTTCCCCAGTTCTGCATCCCCTGTCCTAATGAGCGTGCTTTCACCTACCTGTGCTCTTGAACTTCGGCAGACTGAACTGATCACCAGAGAAAAGTAACTTCAAGAATAANGCATCAATCTAGGGTCACACAAGGTGACCTCCAGAGATAAAGGATTCTGAGGTGCAAGTCTGAAGGAAGAGAGACTCCATTTCCCCAGTTCTGCATCCCCTGTCCTAATGAGCGTGCTTTCACCTACCTGTGCTCTTGAACTTCGGCAGACTGAACTGATCACCAGAGAAAAGTAACTTCAAGAATAAAATAAGATCCTTGGGCATGATACGCATAAAGTTCAATCCTTGCTTGTAAGCCTAAGTCTGCCATGCTCTTCATTCTTGCAACTGGAGTTCCAGATGTAGGGCAGCACACCCCTCTTCTGGTGTAATCTCCTCACACACTGTGAAGCAACAGCAGAAAGCTGACTCTGTGTACAGTTCAGCGAAACATTAACTGCAAAGCTCTTGCCAGGTAGATGGATAGATATAATAAGATAGGAGGGGGCTAAATAGAGTTCCTTTGATTCTGTTTCTGCCACATCCTTGAAATGTTTGCCTCCTCAGTGCCTTGCTCATCTCTCTGTAAAGTAAGAGTAATATTCATAAATCCATGCTAGGGAGTTTACAAGTCTCAAAGGCAAATGAAGTTACTTTTTCTACCCACAAAATAGGCAGAAAGTTTCCATAAATATTTCTCCTCAAGACAAGCTCATAGCCAATTTTACATTTTTTTTATGAGAAAAATACTGTTGTCCTAATAACCTGAATGCCTGAACCTTCCCCCATCTGGGGAGATGTGTGCAGGCTGTAAAGATTCCTTGTGGCTAAATTCCCTTCCAGAAGAGTTCATCATACTCAGGCCAGGAGGCAGATTTCAATATAGTTTATGTCACCCCAGAGCTTTTGTGGCAAATGATAGAGTTGGTGTCTCTAGTCCTGTTTTTAAAAGGTCTCAGACTTCATCCAGAATTCAGTCTAGTTTCTTTACAGCTGTCATTCAAGGTCAAATCATCATCTGTAGTTCAACAGTTCTTTTACATATTTTAGATCCTCTCACTTGAAACAAAAACTTGTTTTGTTTTAATGCCTCTGAAGCTCTTGCTCTCCAAGCCTTTCTTGAAGATTAGCTATAATATTTGCATTGCCGTGTGACACTGGGAAAATGAGCTATGTTGCTACAAACAGCAAATTATGAAGATGAGTCTTTCTTTGAAGAAGGATTTAAAAGGAACAGGAGTGGAAGAAGACTTAAACAAAAAAACTGTAGAAAGCAAACATTGACACAGACATTAAGAGTAAATAAATAAGTAAGGTATGTGCTCAATTGCTTGTGGCTCCATGGACTGTAGCCCACCAGGCTCCTTTGGACAGGGAATTTTCCAGACAAGAATACTGGAGTGGGTTGCTATTTCCTCCTCCAGGGTATCTTCCTGATCCAGGGATAGAACCCATGTCTCTTGTGTCCCCTGTGTTGGCAAGAGAGTTCTTTACCACTAGCACCACCTGGGAAGCTGCAATCAGTAGGGTGCATGGGAGACAAACAGGGATGAAGGCAGAGCTATTTCAGAAAAATCCCTTAAGGGTTTTAAAGGAGGAATCTGCAATAATTTAAATAAATGTGAGACATGAGAGCAAGTGCAAGTTTTGAGAAAATTCTGTCAGGTTGCATTCTCTGAGGGCTTTTGTTGGGCTTCTAATTGCTGTGAAAAGTTGGAGGAATCAGAGGTCTGGGCTGAACTAGTTGTCAAGACTTAATATGAAAACACGTGCCTGGCAGATGCCTCCATCGGGGTCAGCAGCTGAACAACCAACAAATCACAGAAGAAATAAAAAAAGAAATCAAAATATCCATAGAAATGAATGAAAATGAAAACACAACAACCCCAAACCTGTGGGACACTGTAAAAGCAGTGCTAAGNGGAGGAGAAGGAGACGACAGAGGATGAGATGGCTGGATGGCATCACTGACTCGATGGACGTGAGTTTGAGTGAACTCTGGGAGTTGGTGATGGACAGGGAGGCCTGGCGTGCTGCGATTCATGAGGTTGCAAAGAGTCGGACACAACTGAGTGACTGAACTGAACTGAACTGAACTAGTATTGAAAGTGCTGAGTCCTAACCACCAGATCACCAGGGAATTACCTCATAAACTCAGTAAACTTAATCTACCCTCCATCTTAATGGGCTTCATTTATTCATCAGTATCCCAAGCAGAAGAAATAGAAGAAATTAAAATAAAACTCAAGCACTGTCATTTCCTTCTTGCTGCATGTTTACAAAACTTTCTAAGCCCAACCTTCTCTCAAAGTCATGTCCAAACTTCAGTCATTCCCAAGACTCCAACTATTTCTTCTTTTTCAGTGACTCCAAGTGGACACATGCACCTCTCATATCCCTGGTGGGCTCTGTGTACCTCATCATGGTGCCTTGTAGGCAACTTAACCTCAGTGTTTCAAAGGCCACCCTCCACTTTCTTCCCCCACAAATCTGTGCTTCTTTTTGGCCCTTGTCTTGGTTAACAGTATCACTATTTACCCAGTGGCCGAGGATGACAACTTGAGAGAAAGCTGATGGATGGGGAGGCAGCAGAAGAGAATTGGTTGGGATGAATGGAGAGCAGTCACTCCAACTGCTGCCTTCTCTGGATTTTCACTTACACTTCAGCAGACTGAGGGCTTGTCCACCTTCCCTGGGTTCCCTGTGACAGCTTCATGGTCATGTTCTCAGTCTACAAGATCTTCCCTGTTTCTTACTCTCTGTCCTGTGGCAAGCTTTATGATCCCAGAACACAGGTCTGATGTACAGCCTTTAGACAACTTCCACAGTGCTGTCTGACTTCCCCTTCTCGCTTGTATCTCCTGACACCATCTCTCCATTTATCCTCTCTAGTCACTTTGACTTTTCACTTTCATGCATTGGAGAAGGAAATGGCAACCCACTCCAGTATTCTTGCCTGGAGAATCCCAAGGATGGGGGAGCCTGGTTGGCTGCCATCTATGGGGTCGCACAGAGTCAGACCCGACTGAAGCGACTTAGCAGCAGCAGCAGTCACCTGGAACCATTCATTTTTCTCTCCAAGTAGTGTCAACTTCTGACCTTTGCTCTTCTCTATCACATTTTCATTTCTCCTAGGAATGCCCCCTCCTTCTNCCTGGTTGGCTGCCATCTATGGGGTCGCACAGAGTCAGACCCGACTGAAGCGACTTAGCAGCAGCAGCAGTCACCTGGAACCATTCATTTTTCTCTCCAAGTAGTGTCAACTTCTGACCTTTGCTCTTCTCTATCACATTTTCATTTCTCCTAGGAATGCCCCCTCCTTCTTCCCAGTTTAGCCCTCACTGATGAGCTGGGTTCAGTTCAGTTCAGTTCAAATGCTCAGTTGTGTCCAACTCTTTGAGATCCCATGAATTGCAGCACTCCAGGCCTCCCTGTCCATCACCAACTATGAAAGAATTCTTTTCCATAGCATTCTGTTGATCTGGCAGCAAAACTTTGGTCAAATGGGATGCAGGGGTTCTCCTCTCCTGAGTGAACTTACCTCCTTACTTACCAGGACCTTGACCGTGATCAGTATGTGCTTGTTAAGTGAATGGATGGACTTAATGAAAAACAAATGAATGGATGCACACAACTATCTATCTTGTTAGAGCTGTGTGGGGAAGGTTGATTTAGAGGCTACTTGCAAATGTGACTCTCTCATGCTCCTTGTGTTTCCAGCAGGATGCCACCATGGTGATTAACCCATCCTGAAGCTGCTTGCACACCTTAGCTGGGTAAACAATGTCTGACCTGTAGAAAATCAACATAAACGAGATTGAGAGTTCAGTATGTGTACATACTGAACACATATTGCACATCAGAATCTTGTGGGTAGGTCCATAAAAATGAAATTCCTAATGCCCACAGCAGACCCACAAATACTATATTATTATTAAACTCTTGAGTATACCTACTTGCCAGCTCAGCCCTATTGCATAGTCTGAAATATCTGGGAGCCAGTGTACTTCCAGCTCTAAGATGTTTCAGAGATGACTCGTGGTTGGAACAAGGAGGAAAGTATTCATGAAAAAGGAGAAAGACCTCAGGTGGTCTCTGAAGAATGAGTGGGATTTGGTTAATGGAATAGAGAGGGCAGGCAAAACACTTCATGCCGGCAATCTGGAAGTAAACTAAATGTCCACTGACAGATGAATGGAAGGAAGATGTGATATGTGTATATAATGAGATACTCCTCAGAAAAAAAAGAATGAAGTAATGCCATTTACAGCAACATGGATGGACCTAGAGATTATCATAGTAAGTGAACTAAGTCAGAAAGAGAAAGACAAGTATCACATGATATTGCTTCTAAGTGGAATCTAAAAAAATGATACAAATGAACTTATTTACAAAACAGAAACAGACTCAAAGACTTAGAAAACAAACATGGTTACCAAAGGGGAAAGGTAGGGGGAGGAATGAATTAAGAGTTTGGGATTAAAGTATACACACTATTATATATAAAATAGATAGTCAACAAGGACCTATTGGATAGCATAGGGAGCGCTACTCAGTATTCTGTAACAACCTATAAGGGAAAAGAATCTGAAAAAGAATGAATATACGTATATGTATAACTGAATCATTTTGCTGTATACTTAAAATTAACTCATGATAAATCAGCTATGATTGTGTGTTCTCGGTCCTTCAGTCATGTCTAACTCTTTGCAAGCCAGTGGACTGTAACCTGCCAGGCTTCTCTGGCTGTGGATTCTCCAGGCAAGAATACTGGAGTGGGTTGCCATTTCCTTCCCCAGGGAATCTTCCCAACCGAAGGATCGAACCCATGTCTCCTGCATTGCAGGTAAACTCTTTACTGCTGAGTCACCATGGGAGCCCATTAAATCAACTATGTATGTGTGTGTTAGTCACTTAGTCATGTCCAACTCCTTGCAACACCATGAAATGCAGCTGACAAGGCTCCTCTGGCCATGGAATTCTCCAGGCAAGAATACTAGGGTGGGTTGCGATTTCTTTCTCCAGTAAATCAACTATAACCCAATATAAAATAAAAATTAAGTTTTTTAAAGGCTTTTTTTTTAAGATATGGTGGTAGGAACAGGTATTGGGTATGTCAAGGCCCAAGAGAACTTATCAACATGGCTGAATAGAGGGGCTGATGAGGAGGCACTTGGCATTCTGAGTTGGGGCCATGTGTCCTAGAGTCTGCAATAGTGTTTAAGTAAGGGAATATGCTTCCCTGGTAAGTAAGGGAATGGGCTTCCCTGATAGCTCAGTTAGTAAAGAACCCTCCTCCCATGCTGGGAACCCCAGTTGGATTCCTGGGTGTGGAAGATCCGCTGGAGAAGGGAGAGGCTACCCATTCCAGTATTCTGACTGGAGAATTCCAGGGACTGTATAGTCCATAGGGTCACAGAGAGTTGGACAGGACTAAGTGACTTTCACTTTCAAGGGAATATGTATAATGAGGGTATGCTTTTAAAAAGTTTTCAAGGGTGTATCAGATAACCTTACTCGTAACTGCCTAAAGAATGTAGAGAGGAGAAGGACATGGCAACCCACTACAGTATTCTTGCCTAAGAAATCTCATGGACAGAGAAGTCTGGCAGGCTGCAGTCTGTGAGGTCACAAAGAGTCAGACATAATTTAGCAACGAAACAGCAATGATAAAAATCATCTGTCTTACTAACCGCAAGACCTCATCTTTCTTTCTAAACAATAGCAGAACCAGCACAGGACTTCCCTGGTGGTACAGTGGATATGAATCAGCCTGCCAATGCAGGGCACACGGGTTTGATCCCTGGTCCAGGAAGACCCCATCTGTCACAGAGCAGCTAAGCCAGTGTGCCACACCTCCTGAACCCACGTCCCACAGCACTGAAGCCTGTGAGCCCAGAGCCT
The DNA here is from genome assembly GCA_006410615.1 of Neotragus moschatus. NCBI lineage: Eukaryota > Metazoa > Chordata > Mammalia > Artiodactyla > Bovidae > Neotragus > Neotragus moschatus. The sequence continues at coordinate 167,244 of SJYA01002606.1, read as the reverse complement.
GTGCTCCAGAACAGAAGCCACTGCACCAAAAAGCCATGCACTGCACCTGGAGAAAAGCCCCCACTGGCCACAACCACAGACAGCCCATGTGCAGCAATGAAGACCCAGTGCAACCAGAAGTAAATAAAATAAATACATTTTTAAGCGTAGCACCAGCACAGAACCTCCTAGTTACCCAACTCAACGAACTCTAGATCTTTCAATGAAATACTTGAAAATCTTCCCCCATTTATTTCTCTTTAAAATGTGGAAAATTGTAAGAGTGACTCATCACATGCAAAAATACCTCTGATGTCAATACAGGTCACCTGTATCTGGCTGTAGCAGCTAATATTGAGGACAGTAAAATTAAACACGTCATGAGTTTTTACTCATTCTTCATTCAAATATTTGGGTGCCTAGTATGTGACAAGAACTGGCTTAGGTGCTTGTTTTATTCACTCAGTTCAGTTCAGTTGTGTCTGACTCTTTGCGACTCCATGGACTGCAGCACACCAGGCCTCATGTCCATCACCATTTTATTCATTGATACATATCAAAGATCCAAGCAACCACCACCCACCTACTCGTCTATGACACTAACTCTGGGAAGAAGGAGAGGTGAGGAGGTAGGAACAAGATGAGGACAAACATCTTATTAGATCCAATTTCCCTCTTATATTAGCTGAAACATTAAAATTACAGGTAAAGCATTCTGTCATAAGATTAGCAAGTGCTGAAGAGGACCTGTTGCCTGAATTCCCTTTACAACAGCTACAGCAGTGGCCTTCTTACTTTGGCTTGATTTTGTTCCACCAACTGTCCTTAAGCCAAAAGCTAGTTCCTTATACCTTCTCTATTTGGTCAAGCTGTGCCCCGTAGGACACCTCAAAAATAAAGTCTACTTCCCACGTGTAATAGTCTTTCAAATTTGTCTGTGTGTATATATTTATATGGGGTTAGTAAGATATATATCTATATATATATTTTTAATCCATTTATCTGTCAGTGGACACATGGGTTGATTCCACCTTTTGGCTCTTATTGTTTAATTTTGCATGTATACTTAAGAAGAATGTGTATCTTCTTGTTGGATATTTTATATTGGGATATATTGATTTGCCTGGAGAAGGGAATGGCAAACCAGAACACTCTATCTGGTTTGTGTTGTTAAAGCCCTCTAGTTCCTTACTTCTGTCTGACTGTTCTATCCAGTATTGAGGATGAGATATGGATTTCTCCAATTCTTATTGTAGAGTTGTACTTCTCTTTTCAACATTATCAATTTTTGCTTCATATATTTTCCCAGTTTTAACAACATATAATTGACAAATGAAGTTGTATATATTTTTTTAAAAAAATGAGAATGTAGACAGAGGACCTGTTCCAGGAAGGGAGCTATCACCATAGATGAGTGTAGTATACAGTAGGCATGGAGACAGGGAGGAACCCAGTAAAGTCTGTTTTCATCTCTGTTTCTCATTGCCTCCGCTTGACCCAGTAAACATTTTTTTTTTTATTTTAATTTTTTTTTTTCATCTCAGGTGTACATGAGTTCCCAATCTTGAACCCCACCGACCCACCTCCCACTCCACATCAACTCTCTGGATCATCCCCGTGCACCAGTCCCAAGCATCCTGCATCCTGNTCATTGCCTCCGCTTGACCCAGTAAACATTTTTTTTTTTATTTTAATTTTTTTTTTTCATCTCAGGTGTACATGAGTTCCCAATCTTGAACCCCACCGACCCACCTCCCACTCCACATCAACTCTCTGGATCATCCCCGTGCACCAGTCCCAAGCATCCTGCATCCTGAACCGAATGACCCAGCAAACATTTAAGTAACAAACACTTTTCTATGTTCATGTAAAATGCCTTTCTTCCCTTTGAAGTCCTAAACCACTGCCCCTAATATTCTTTTTGTCTTTAGCTGAAGATGGTATTTAAGGCGAGGGCTTCAGTCATTTGGGGAGTTAGTTTTCCTGGGCCTCTCTCATGTATGTGCATGGTAAATAACTTCAGTCGTGTCCAACTCTTTGCGACTCTATAGACTCTAGTCCACCAGGCTCTTTGGTCCATGGCATTTTCCAGGCAAGAATACTGGAGTGGGTTGTCATGCCCTCTTCCAGTAGATCTTCCCAATCCAGGGATCAAGCCCACATCTCTTTGGTCTCCTGCATTGACAGGCAGGTTCTTTACCTTTAGCACCACCTGGGAAGCTCCCATATATACTTGTTACCAAACTTGTATTTTCTTCTGTTAATCTGTCTCATGTCAATTTAATTCTGAAACCAGCCAGAAGCATCTAGATGGGCACAGGACAATGTCTTTCTGCCCAACACCAACAAAAAGTTGACTGCAATAAAGGCTTGAAGTGAGGACAATCAGGCTTGAAGTTAGGGTGGTGGCAGAGAATGGGAAGGAAGGAAGCAGAAGCAAGGGGCAAAGTCAGCGAGGGAAGGAGAGACTGGTGGGATGTAGACCACGGGAAGGAGCATGAAGTGTGACTCCAAGAGAAAGGATGATACAACCTTCAGAGACAGAATCCTGAAAGAAAGCAGGCTGATATGAAAGAAAGAAGCTTGGTTTGTAATTATTTTGGGTCTAATTTAAAAGTACTATAGAGAAGAACAGGGCTGCTGCTGTAGAGAGGAGACACACTAGAAATAGGAATGTCGGAATCATGTTTATAGAAATAATGGCTAAAGCTGTGAGAATGTTTGAGGTTTCCAAGAGAGGGCAGAGAAAGAGAGGGGCTAGGAATGTCTGCAGTCAAAAGTAGGAACATAGAAGGGGCCAAAAAGAGCCTTAGGATGTGAGCAGGACCACAAATGTAACATCATTTAGACCAGGATGGAAAACCTTTCAAGGGTCAGATTGAATGCTGGATACAAATATGGAAAAACTGATAGCATTTAATCATGGTGTCGCAGATGACCTGAGAAAGTGTAGTTTCTGCAGATGTGGAGGTCAGAACAGAGGATGGCCACCATGGGGCTTAGTCATTGGAGAATCTTCCTGTGAAAATAAAGATGAACAGTCCAAGCTGGAGAAAGAACCAAAGCATATCAGGAAGCCTGAACCTCTAGAGTGTGAAGGCAGAGAGCAGGAAATCTGTGCTGAACAGATGACAAGCTAGAAATAAGAGCAGCTCCGTAGCGATGCTGTGAGAAGGACTGCCCTGGAGAGCTGCTGGAAATAAAAGGCTTAGCATCTCCTCCTTGCTTGGCAGCCTGTGGCTGTAGGATGGGGGCATCCTTTCACTCTACGGCCTCAGTTCTGTGCACACAGTGCGCTGCGAGCAACCCTGCCCAGATCTCCCCCCCAGGGCCCGGCGTCACTACTGGCAAACGCACTCAGACGGCTGCTCATCAGGAGAGATGCCATCATTTGTTCTCAGGATGCTTTGACCCATGAGTCACACGTGTTGCTTCTCCAGTCACTTCCACTGACGGCAAAGGAGGGATTTATAAGACTAAGGGACAAAATGAGTTTCAGAGGAATAAATATTTTATTTTCTTATAAATGTGGCCCAAGCTTCTTGAGCAAACAGAATTTTTCTATAGTGGGCACACATCCTCAGATTCCTCTGGGGAGGGGATGTGGCATGCAGCACAGACAGACAGGCCAGGAGAGAAACTCCTGGAGAGCAGGGGGAGAGAAGATGAGGGGAGAGAGGTGACCCTCTGCCACAGGCTAGGACCCCGTGGCACTCACCACGTGTCCCTGTGGCTCGATTTCCTCATTAGTTAAACGGTGAAACAACGCAAACCTCATAAGGCTGTGATGGAATTAAGTCAATCACTGTACATGAAGTCTTCAAAATAAGATGCACTCTGTAGGCTTTATGAGAGTGCAGCCTGAGCAGCAGTGGCAGCCAGGAACGTCACAGTGTCTGCTGCAGAGCTCCTCAAGGGAAGTGTATCTGCACTGACCAGGAAGAGCTCTCGAGCTTTGGTCCCATCTGCACCCACCTGAGATGGTAAACTCTGGAAGAAATGGAGCCATGTTGCTTTGACCAATGGCTGTATTCCCAGAACTTTGTCCCTGGAACACCATAGGCAATATAAAGATATTTTTTGAATGTAGGCTAGTGGGTGGATGGATGGCTGGAAAAATAAACAGAAGTATGCAGGGAGGGAAGGAGAGAAGAAATGGGAGGGCTGGAGTTGCATCTGAATTTGATCTGCCCTATACTTACCTCAGAACTGTCTACAAAAAGCCCACTTTGCTAAGATAGCCATCAGAAAGTATAAGGCAGCATCTCTTCCTTAAATCACTGATTTATCAATCACTGCCCAGTGTTACAGTGGTTATTTTTAAAAAACAGGAAGATTCCGAAAAGCCAGCACTTGCCTCCAAGAACAGTGAGCAGGGAGGTGTTAGCAGAGGAGCTCTGAGCTCCTGTGCAAAAGTGAGTGTGACTGTCGTGAGTGTGCCAGACACTGGCACGGTGAGCCAGAGTGGCTNAGTGGTTATTTTTAAAAAACAGGAAGATTCCGAAAAGCCAGCACTTGCCTCCAAGAACAGTGAGCAGGGAGGTGTTAGCAGAGGAGCTCTGAGCTCCTGTGCAAAAGTGAGTGTGACTGTCGTGAGTGTGCCAGACACTGGCACGGTGAGCCAGAGTGGCTGACAGCCAGTCCGGTGTCAATCAATGCCTGCTCAGTGCTGCTGTCATGTATCTCCCACAAGGGTTACTAACTAAAAATTTTGAAATCCAATAAAAGCACTTAGTATAACTACACTGGTACAGTTGCTTTTATCCAGAAAGCATCGCTGCCTCTTGTGGCGCTTCCCTTGGTCATTGATCACAAAGCCTCAGGTCTGTCACTGTGATGATCGATCACCTGGGGACTAAAGATGCTGTCATCGTTGTCATCAGTGAACACACCGTTGGTGTAGACTGGACCCTGGTAGCAGCCATCACAGGTGGATAGGAGAAGGGGGTTTTAAAAATGGTAAAAATATAATGCCAAATAGCAAATTGTTTTGGGGGGAATTTTGTTTTATTAAATTGCTTTCGGTTTTGTTATTTGTTGTTTGTTTGTTTTTTTTTAATAACTGTTTGGTTTTGAGTCAAATTATTCTCAAAGACTGAACTTATTTTTTCCAATAATGTATTAAACACAGCTTCACTGCTAGATTATAACTTACAATAATATTTCACAAGCCAAAAGCATACAGAATAATGGTTCTTAATAAGTCAACAAACGAATAACACACTCCAAACCAATAATTAATTAATTACACTGTTGTTCCAGGCAGAAAGGAGGTGAAAGGAATAAAGTCCAAAGTTAGCTGATATGTACCTTTCTGTAAGTCTGTCCTTGTAAATTCAGCTTAGCCAACCAAGAGCTGAAGTCCAGCTGCTTATGCAAAGACTAAATCCCATTTACTCAGAGAAGGATGCTAGCAGAGAGGAGCTCATGGCTTGCACCACTGCCTACAAGGAGTGTCCTCTCCAAGGCAGGAGCAGACGTCCCTTCCTTCCCGAGACTGCTGCCTGGTTGAACCCCACTGTCATCAAGAAAGGCCTGGCTGCTGAAGCAGAAACCAGTGTCGCAAGACATTCAGAGAGACCTATTTAGGTAAGCAGGAAGCATAAACAACTAGATTTGAAACTGTAACCCATGCACAACAGTAATGTTTGCTGCAAATGACTTCAGAACATTCTGTGTTACTGAAACTCGGGTACAGCTGTTTGCCACTTGAAAGCCAGTACTTAGGCAATGTTCGTAGAAAGGAATGGTTGCTTTATTTTGGAGGCTGGCAACCAGGGGAGAGAGCGGATTTGTGTCCAAAGGTGAACTAGCTTCTGCTGACCAGTGGGCAAAAGTTTTTATTAATAAAGGGGAGTTTCAGAGGTATATAGAAGAGGAAACAGCTACTTGCACAATAGCACAGTCAGTTCTGACAGACATGCGGGTCTGATCATAGTCATTTTCATTGTTTTAAGTAGAGTTGACCTTTAGTTCTAGGGTTGTTTTTTCCCATTTGCTTGGGACCAGTTCTTAGAACTGTGACAGCTTAGGTCCGTAAGGTCACAGACTGAAGTGACTTAGCACACACGTATGTCATAGCTACAGTCTTATAATGTAGATATAATTAGATAACTTTTATCTAATTATAATGTAGTTATAATGTAGATAACTTTTTCCAGCTGGTGGGGGTTTTAGTCTAAAAAACAGCTCAAAGGATATGGCTGAGTATCATCTATAGCCCTTGAGAAAGAACTAAAGGTTTTTTACTTTATTTAATGACCAAACTATTATTATTTGGTCCTGTTTGACTGTTTTCTTTTCTTTGCATCCACATTTTCTCACTTCTTTGATTAAATTCATTCTTTGGCTAAAGGTTTTCTGCAGACAAAAGGCAGACTGAGGACCTGGGGGAGTCTGTCCAAGGAAAGCCCCATATGTTTTATCATGTGTGATTCCTTAAATATCTTCATTCTGCATTCATCACTGTGGTGCAATTGATTTAGACAAATTATATATAATCAAGCAAGTTATGCCCAGGGACTTCCCAGGTGGCGCTAGCAGTAAAGAACCTGCCTGCTGAAGCAGGAGATGTAAGAGACAAGAATTCAATCCCTGGGTCTGGAAGATCCCCTGGAGGAGGGCGTGACAACCCACCCCAGTATTCTTGCCTGGAGAATCCCATGGTCACAGGAGCCTGCAGGCTACAGTCCACAGGGTTGCAAAGAGGCAGACACAACTGAAGCAACTGAGCGTGCACACATGCGGGGTATGCCCAGCACCCTCAGGTGCAGGGTGGAGCAGAGGAGCAGGGGGTGCCCAAGGACACCACGTTGCGGTCCACTGGTTCTTTCCTCTGATGCTTTGGTTGTTTATGCAGACCTGCTGAGCGAGCAATTGTGAACAAAGATAGCTGTGGCTCTTCCTCAAAGAGGCCTCAGACTAGTGAGGGGGCTGGAGTCATCTTGCGTGACATTATTGCAGTGATCCAGACAGTCCTTGGGGCTTGGGAAAGTTGGTGATCACAGATGTGCCCTGGCCTGGTTGATCACAGCTGAGGTAAGGTAACTGGTAAGAATTGACCACCTGGCCAGGAAGGTTGGGACCAAAGGGAACAGCAGGGCAGAGGGAGAGAGCACAGCACCTCAGAGCTGCCAAAGAGTGACTGGGGTATTTGGAGCTCAGAAAGATAGGGGGAGGGTGATGGGCATCTGAGCAGGGTGCACAGGCCCAGGACAGGGAGGGGATGTGATCAGATTTGCCCTTCACAGGCCTTGTTGCTGTCCTTGCAGAGACTAGTCTGGGGAGATGGCTGCATTCTATCAATGCCAAACTGGGGGTATCAGCTGAGGCCCTGGAGCCCACAGGCTGCTGACTGGAGGATGCTCAGACTTCCATGAAGTAAACAGAAGGACAAAAGAGGCATAGGCCACAGGGCACCAAAGTAACGAGGCAGGTCTCGAGTGCCAACAACTGCGCCACAGTGGCCTCTTCCCGAGCAGCAGTGAGAGATGCTTTCTAGCCAAACCTCCAAGGGCAGGACCGCTGACCTGGAGAACAGAGCCAAGGCCGCAGGTGTGTTCTCCCTCACTCTGTGGGTGTGAAGCCATGCCAAGTGCCCAGGGATGACAAAAGAGAGGAACTGCAGGTCTCGGCCATGGACTCCAGAGGCAGGGCTGCCAGCCATTCCAATCTTTCAAAGAGGAAGTGCAACTCTTTGTGATACATCTGTAGAATCATAGCAAATAACACAGGGAACACGGGGATTCAGTCCTCCAGGATGAGCTCAAACCCCTGAAGGAGGCAGCCTGTGTAACAGCACACCAGCTTTGCAGAAGCACAGAGAGCTTTNGTCTTTTCACCTTGTTTATAGTTTCCTTTGTTGTGCAGAAGCTTTTAATTTTAATTAGGTCCCATTTGTTTATTTTTGCTTTTATTTCCAGTATTCTGGCAGGTGGATCATAGAGGATCCTGCTGTGATTTACAGAGGTGTGAAGTAAAGGCAGGATGTCTGATGGAGGCAGAAAGGACTACAAGGGCAGTGTAGTGGCTGGATGGGAATTTTTTATTTCAGAGATAGGGCATCATTTGCTTCTTCCCCCAAGCTCATCAAAGATACCCTTGTAAAACGTGTGTTTTGGGGAAAAGAGGGAAACAAATGTGATGCAAAAACATGAAGCAATCACAGGTACCTATTGTGACTTGGAGCATGTGTTGATTTAGTCTTTTTGTATTATTTTTCTAGCTTTTTTTGATAGTTTATATAGGTAACTTTGTTGGTGCAAGAGAATAAACCATTAAAAACAGGATATCACTATGTATAAATTAACAACCTACTGTATAGCTCAAGGAACTCTACTCAATGCTCTGTGGAGACCTTTCTTTGGAAAGAAATCCAAAACAAAGGGGATATGTGTATTCATGTAGCTGATTCACTTTGCTGTACAATAGAAACTACCTCAAGATTATAAAGCAGCTATACGTATGCATACTCATGTTCAGTCGTGTCCCATTCTTTTTGACCCCATGGACTGTAGTGCATCAGGCTTCCCTGTCCATGGGATTCTTCAGGCATGAATACTGGAGTGAGTTGTCATTTCCTCCTCCAGGGGCTTGTCCCAGACCAAGGATCAAACCCACAGCTCCTGCGTCTCCTGAATCGCAGGCAGATTGTTTCCTGCTGAGCCATTGAGGAAGCCTGCAAAGCAACTATACTCCAATAACAATTAATTTTGAAAAATAAAAGAGTATAACAGTTCTGATAGCCCATAAGGAATGCATTTCTTAAAAATGGGCAGTGCTATACAGATGGCCAATAGGCACATGAAAAGATGCTCAACACTGCTAATTATTAGAAAAATGCAAATCAAAATTACAATGTGATATCACTTTACATTAGTTAGAATGGCCATCATTTAAAGGTATACAAATAACAAGTACTGGAGAGAGTTTGGAAAAAAGGGAACCCTCTTGTACTGTTGGAGGGAATGTAAGTTGGTACAGCCACTGTGCAAAACATTATTGAAGTTTCTCAGAAAACTAAAAGTAGAATTACAATATGATCCAGAAATCCCATTCCTGGGCATACACCCTGGAAAAATTCTAATTCAAAAAGACACGTGCATCCTAATGTTCATAGCAGTACTATTCACAATAGCCCAGACATGGAAACAACCTAAATGTCCATTGACAGGTGAATGGATAAAGAAAGTGTTGAATAATACTAGCCATAGAAAAGAGAAATAATGCCATTTGCAGCAACATGGATGGACTTAGAGATGATCATGCTAAGTGAAGTCAGACAGGGAAAAATAAATATCACATGATATCACTTATACGTAGAATTTTAAAAAACGTAATTACACAAATGAGCTTATTTATAAAACTGAGACAGACAGACATAGACAACAAACTTATGGTTACCAAAGGGGAAAGAGAGGGGGAGGGATAAATTAGGAGTTTGACATAAACATATACTCATTACTATATATAAAATAAGCAAGAACACACTGTATAGCTCTTGAAAAAGAATATATAAACACATATATGTGTGAGTGCATGCTAAGTTGCTTCAGTTGTGTCTAACTCTGTGCGACTCTACAGACTGTAGCCCGCCAGGCTCCACTGTCCATGGGATTTTCCAGGCAAGAATACTGGAGTGGGTCGCCATGTCCTTCTATAGGGGACACACATATATATGTGTATATAAATAATAAAATCATTGTACTGTATACGTGAATTAACATAACACTGTAGACCAACTTTACTTCAACTTTTTTTAGCCTTGTTTTCTCAGAAATATGGCATTTTCTCTCAATTTTTAAGCTTATTTTTATTATGAAATTCTTACATTTTTGAAAGATATTTGATAATTTCCTTTGTAAATACTTGGTTTACAAATAATAGTTTATTATTATTTAAAAATAGGGAAATAGCTAAATATACCTATGTATATTTATTTTGATAAATGTACATTTACACACTCTTTTATACTTTAATAAAACTTTGCTACACAAAAAGCCCTGCGTGATCAAGCCTTGCCTCTGGCCCCAGATCTAATTCCTCTCCTCCACAGGCCCCAAATCCTGGCAGTGTTCCTGCCTGGTAGAAGCAACCTTTCATCTTGGGGGCTCATCCGGGATCTTCAGGATAAGTTAAGGATGCTCGGAACTCTACTTCTTTGTTCTCCTAGTAAACACATTTTCTGCTTTACTTTACTAAATCTACATTGTGCCTGTGTGAGAGACTGACTGAAAGTTTGAGATGCACAAAAGCGCAAAGCAAGAGTTGTGTCCTAACCTGCAGTTCCGTGGTGGCCTCATAGAGCTTATGGCAAAAACCCTGTCAAGGGATTCTACCAATCTGTTAATGTCAAGAGGCACCCAACATCTCCTCTGGAGGAGCAGCCAGAGATGGACAGAACAGTCCTTTCTTGGTCAAACTTTTCCTGGTCTCTTTGACCATTTCGTAACTGCCTGGGAATTGAAACTACTAACCTAATCAGTCAGATCACAGCTATTCAAGGGACTTGTGATCCATGGTGTTACTATGTACTTAGGCCCCAAGTTTGGAAGCCCCTAGCCTTGCTCGGATGGTAAAGAATCTGGAAAACCTGGGTGAAAGAATGCAGAAGACCTGGGTTCGATCCCTGGGTTAGGAAGATCCCCTGGAGGGGGGCATGGCAACCCACTCCAGTATTCTTGCCTGAAAAATCCCCAAGGACAGAGGAGCCTGGCAGGCTACAGTCCATGAGGTCGCAGAGTTGGACATGACTCAGTGACTAAGCACACATATACATACTCAGATATATATCTAAGATGTTTCTTATTATCAAGCACCTAATAATTGTGCATAACACCTTAGTACTTTTGAGTAACAGAGAACATTGGTCTCCCTTCTTGAAAAGAGTTTCTATTTTCATCAAAATAGTATTGCATTAAATTATTTGCATAAATTTTAGCAATGATATTGGTAACTCACTCATGGTGAATATTTTCAAGAAATTTCAGCCTGACTAATATTTGCTTGCAAAACAGTCACAAGAACACATCTGTCAATAAATATTAACTCAAGAAAGGAACTGAGACCTTTCAGAGAGGGGAACCATTTAATCACTCCTCAGACAAGATCACATTTAAGAAGCTCTTTCAATCCTTCAGTTAACATGGAGCAGGTTTACTGAGTTGCAGCAGTAAAAATTAGTTTTTCAAAAAAATGTGTAATAACCTAGAAACTGGAATTCTACACCTCACTGCTGGATTTTCTGGTTTATAAGATTATTTTTAACCATTAGGAAGAAAAACTGAAACATCAAATATTAATAGATTGAGAATGTTGTCAACTATTTGAATAGAGTATTCTGCTTTCTAATTCAAGCTACAGTAAATGAACATAAAGTTCATTACAGAAACTAGCATTTTGAAGACAATGTACCTAAATATGCAAGTTCTGAAGACATTTTTGCCCTGAGAATGTGTACTTTCATTGTATTTAAAAAATGAACATTTTTAAGTGAGGAGGAAGCTAATGAAATAAAAAAGAACTCTCTTTTGTGACTGTATTTTAAAACCTGATATGCTTGATATATTAACTCTCTTCCTCGGGGCCCTTCTTCAAATAGATTAATGTGGGAGAAACCCAACTGGTTGTGCCACAATTCAGTTTGGGCACTAACCATCAGCGTTAGCACAGACCCCACAAGTTAAAGGACGTGCTCCCCAGAAAGATGTTCCGTACTTCAGATGCCAGGCACACTTCAGGTATCTCGAGGCTACCTGTGCTTCTAGCTGGCTGGCCATAAATTTTGGAGTCACCGTGCAGTCCCCTAAGGCTTAATTATTTCCTAGAATGACTCACAAAAATCTGGAAAATGCTATCCTTATGATTACAGTTTTATTATAAAGAATGCAAATCAGGAGCCCCAGTCAAATGAAGAGAAGCATATGGAGAGATCAGGGAGAGATAAAGAATCTCCTTACCTTCTCATTAAACCAGGCCACGTCACAGTCCCATTATATCAGTGTGCTCACACCTTTTGTTCAGAGCTGTTCCTGGAGTTGCACTACAGAACCATGATTGACTAAGTCACTGGTCACATGACTGACCTCGATCCCCAGCCCTACTCCATTTCNAAGCATATGGAGAGATCAGGGAGGGATAAAGAATCTCCTTACCTTCTCATTAAACCAGGCCACGTCACAGTCCCATTATATCAGTGTGCTCACACCTTTTGTTCAGAGCTGTTCCTGGAGTTGCACTACAGAACCATGATTGACTAAGTCACTGGTCACATGACTGACCTCGATCCCCAGCCCTACTCCATTTCCTGGAGGTTGGTTTGGCTCAAAGTTCCAACCCTCAGATCATGTGTTGAGTCTTTCATGTAGACAAGCCCTTATCTTGAAGTTACCTAGGGGCCAACTTGGACCTAATTTCATTAGCATCATGAAAGGAATAGCAGAGTGATTTGCCGGGGTCCAGCCCCGGTGGATCCAGGGTGATTCGAAGGGGAGATGGATAGGCGAGGAAAAACTTGTTTATTTAGAGATATAAGATTAGATTAGGAAATNGCTCAGCTTTCTTTACAGTCCAATTCTCATATCCATACATGACTACTGGGAAAACCATAGCCTTGACTAGATGGACCTTTGTTGGCAAAGTAATGTCTCTGCTTTTTAATATGCTGTCTAGGTTGATCATAACTTTCCTACCAAAGAGAGAGCATCTTTTAATTTCATGGCTGCAATCAAAACCTTTAAAACACTGAAGTTACTTGTGCTTTATATCAAGTGCAAAGATTAATGCAAAGAATTGTATAAACAATGATATACATCTCAGCTGTGTCTGTGTATGTGTTTTCCAGGTTTAATTTAATTTATTTATTTATACCCTTTTTCCTATTTTTAAAACATTTTTAATTGGAGAATAATTGCTTTACAATGTTGTGCCATACAACATGCATCAGTCATAAGTATACATAAGTATATATGTGTGCCCTTCCTCTTAAATGGCCCATCCCACTCCTCTAGGTTGTTACAGAACACTGGGTTGAGCTCCCTGTGCTATACGATTGAGATATAATTGACAAATAACATTATATCAGTTTCAGGTTTATAACACAATGATTTGATAGATAAGTATATGTATACATTGCAAAATGATCACAATAATCTAATTAACATCCATCACCCTACATAGTTAGACTTTTTCCTTACAGATGAAATCTTTTAAGAACTACTGTCNTGGGTTGAGCTCCCTGTGCTATACGATTGAGATATAATTGACAAATAACATTATATCAGTTTCAGGTTTATAACACAATGATTTGATAGATAAGTATATGTATACATTGCAAAATGATCACAATAATCTAATTAACATCCATCACCCTACATAGTTAGACTTTTTCCTTACAGATGAAATCTTTTAAGAACTACTGTCTTCAAAACTTATAAACATGCAATAGTGTTATTAACCATCATCACCTTACTACATTACATCCCCAGAACTTATTTTACAACCACAAGTTGTTCACCGATTTTACCAATTCACTATTCCCCAACTGTTTTGAAAATACCAAAAGGAAAACAAAAGAGAGAAAGAAAGAATACGCTAACATTTTAAGTGTGGGATTCAGAGAAATTTTCTATTTTCCTATTTCTAAACTGTTCTCTTTCCAGATTTGCTAAGATAAGCATGTATATCTTTTATAAACAAAAAGCTGAAAAGAAGAAAAAGAAAGAAAATGTAAGTCTGGACAGTCAAGTCAGGCAGGATGCTATTGTGCAGAGGGCATGTTTCTCTTCTACATTCTTTGAGCACTTAGGAGGCTGCGCTGCCTCAGGTCAAGCTGGACCACTACTTAACTTCAGAGGGTGGCCCTCTGACTCCTATCCATTTCCCCATGAGCTCTAAGGTCATCAGTGAATTCCAGTTCCCTATCATTTCCACTGGAATGTCCTGTAAAATCTACCCTTTTATCTGGTTCCACGTGTGTATTTCTTGCAATCCCTGAAGTCAGCCAATACCATCATCCATCAGTTCTCCATGTCCACAATTTCAGATTCCTCTTTTAAATTTCTTCTTATCTCATAGTCCAAGACATTGGCCAGTGGTCAGTGCTATCAGTTCTTTGCTTCTGTGTATGTCTTTCTGTCATGACTATTCCCACTAATGCAGACCCTTACCTCTTCTAACAATAGACTTCTGACTTGACTCCACTGTCCACCTTCTGTCCCTACAATCCCTGTCATCTGTTGTAGGCAGACTGCCCATCTTCAATCAGAGTTCTGATTGCGACAACCCTTTCTAAGAAGGCTGGCTGTACTTCTTCCCTAAAGAATGGATGCCAGCTGTGGCTGAAGGCAACCTTCCCTTCTGCACCGAAGCCCATTCCCTCCATTCCCTGTGTGGTGCATCCCGGTCTCCAACAACTGTCTCTCTCTGACAACACAGCTCTGTTGACCAGGTCCATTGTTCTTACTGTTCATTCTCTTTACTACCTGATTACTTTACTCCCAACTCATGTTGTTATATTTTTTTCCATGCATACAGACTTAACAACTGCAAAGTAAAGCAGATACAAAAAAAAAAAAATTAAAAGAAAAACAACCAAACAAATGCTGCATATACACAATGTCCTTTTTGCATTGTGTTTTAGAAGGGGAGCCAGCAGCACCACCTCCCACCCCACGCAGTAAACCAAGAGCAGAATCCCACCTACAACATCACCTCTGCTCGACTGGGCAGCCACAGCACCACCTCCCAGGGTCGCAGCTGCCAGGTGCTGGAAAGGAGTCCAGCAGAAGGTTCTGGTCAGATCGTTCCTTGTAAATAAATACCATTATTTTACAATGGACAGCCACTTTGTCTACTGGGAAATAATTTTTTAAGCTTGGGCATAAAAAACAATATGATTCACATACAGTTGAGAGTAAACACAATTATTTAGAATAAATACAGTTAACTCATTGTGGTCATGGCAGATCCAACAGCTACTGGAGACATATTTTGGGAGTAAGAAGTTGAGTCGTCATTTGCCGTACAAGATGCTGGAAGGCACAAAACTACCCCTGTGAAGTTCAGTTTTTGAGTTTTCATTTTCATGTGATTCTGTCATTCAACCAAGCACCAGAGGGATTTGTAGACACTTGAGCACTTAGGATGTGGATGCTCTAGAAATCGGTTTGCAGTATCTGAAAGTAAAAAATCTTAGCCAGGGACTAAAAAAAGAAGGGAAAGGTTTTTGACAAAGTGCAGTTCTAAAGTATCAGAGAAGGCAATGGCAACCCACTCCAGTTCTCTTGCCTGGAAAATTCCATGGACGGAGGAGCCTAGTGGGCTGCAGTCCATGGGGGTCACTAAGAGTTGGACATGACTGAGTGACTTCACTTTCACTTTCATGCATTGGAGAAGGACATGGCAACCCACTCCTGTGTTCTTGCCTGGAGAATCCCAGGGATGGGGGAGCCTGGTGGGCTGCCATCTATGGGGTCGCACAGAGTCGGACACGACTGAAGCGACTTAGCAGCAGCAGCAGCAGCAGTTCTAAAGTATATGTTTAAATGAACGAATAAACAAAAGGAAAAAGAAAAAGTGAAATAATGCTAAGCTTGTTCTAATGCTGCAGGCTTTGTTCCAATGTTGCAGCCTTTGTTGCAGTATTTGTTCCAATACTGTTTATTATTTATTTGAAAATATCACACTTTAAATTCTGTGAATTGGTGCTTTCGAATTGTAGTGCTGGAGAAGACTCTGGGAGTCCCTTGGACAGCAAGGAAATCAAACTAGTCCNAAAAAAAAAAAAATTAAAAGAAAAACAACCAAACAAATGCTGCATATACACAATGTCCTTTTTGCATTGTGTTTTAGAAGGGGAGCCAGCAGCACCACCTCCCACCCCACGCAGTAAACCAAGAGCAGAATCCCACCTACAACATCACCTCTGCTCGACTGGGCAGCCACAGCACCACCTCCCAGGGTCGCAGCTGCCAGGTGCTGGAAAGGAGTCCAGCAGAAGGTTCTGGTCAGATCGTTCCTTGTAAATAAATACCATTATTTTACAATGGACAGCCACTTTGTCTACTGGGAAATAATTTTTCAAGCTTGGGCATAAAAAACAATATGATTCACATACAGTTGAGAGTAAACACAATTATTTAGAATAAATACAGTTAACTCATTGTGGTCATGGCAGATCCAACAGCTACTGGAGACATATTTTGGGGGTAAGAAGTTGAGTCATCATTTGCGGTACAAGATGCTGGAAGGCACAAAACTACCCCTGTGAAGTTCAGTTTTTGAGTTTTCATTTCCATGTGATTCTGTCATTCAACCAAGCACCAGAGGGATTTGTAGACACTTGAGCACTTAGGATGTGGATGCTCTAGAAATCGGTTTGCAGTATCTGAAAGTAAAAAATCTTAGCCAGGGACTAAAAAAAGAAGGGAAAGGTTTTTGACAAAGTGCAGTTCTAAAGTATCAGAGAAGGCAATGGCAACCCACTCCAGTTCTCTTGCCTGGAAAATTCCATGGACGGAGGAGCCTAGTGGGCTGCAGTCCATGGGGGTCACTAAGAGTTGGACATGACTGAGTGACTTCACTTTCACTTTCATGCATTGGAGAAGGACATGGCAACCCACTCCTGTGTTCTTGCCTGGAGAATCCCAGGGATGGGGGAGCCTGGTGGGCTGCCATCTATGGGGTCGCACAGAGTCGGACACGACTGAAGCGACTTAGCAGCAGCAGCAGCAGCAGTTCTAAAGTATATGTTTAAATGAACGAATAAACAAAAGGAAAAAGAAAAAGTGAAATAATGCTAAGCTTGTTCTAATGCTGCAGGCTTTGTTCCAATGTTGCAGCCTTTGTTGCAGTATTTGTTCCAATACTGTTTATTATTTATTTGAAAATATCACACTTTAAATTCTGTGAATTGGTGCTTTCGAATTGTAGTGCTGGAGAAGACTCTGGGAGTCCCTTGGACAGCAAGGAAATCAAACTAGTCCATCATAAAGGAAACCAACCTTAAATATTCACTGGAAGGACTGATGCTGAAACTGGAGCTCCAATACTTTGACCACCTGATTCGAAGAGCCAACTCATTGGACAAGGCCCTCATTAAGACTGAGGGCCGGAGGAGAAGGGAGAGACAGAGGCTGAGATTGGTTAAATAGCATCCTCAATTTAATGGGCATGAGCTTGAGCAAACTCTAGGAGACAGTGAAGGATGGAGAAGCCTGGTATACAGCAATCCATAGGATCACAAAGAAATGGACATGACTCGGTGACTGAACAACAGTAAAGATATATTTTATTTAAGAAAAGAGATATATTGCTTATTATTCATTTGAAAACACATACTTAAAAGTTAAAGTTATTTAAAAATTTCAATAGCACTTTTTCAATTTGGTGACTGTAAAAGAAGCTTACTACAGGTATGTAGTTTGAAAAGCATTTACAAAAATACAGCACACAAAATTATATCTTGCATATTTAATAATGAATATTTTTGTTCTAGTTCTGTGAAAAATGCCATTGATAATTTGATAGGGATTTCATTGAATCTTTATATTGCTATGGGTAGTATAGTCATTTTCACAATATTGATACACTGAATCCAAAATCATGATATATCTCTCCATTTGTTTGTGTTGTTTTTTATTTCTTTCATCAGTGTCTTATAGTTTTTTGCATGCAAGTCTTTTGCCTCTGTGCTGCTGCTGCTGCTGCTAAGTCACTTCAGTTGTGACTGACTCTGTGCGACCCCATAGACAGGTAGGTTTATTTCTAGGTATTTTATTCTTTTTGCTGCAGTGGTGAATGGGACTGATTCCTTAGTTTCTCTTTCTGTTTTTTCATTGTTAGTGTATAGGAATGCAAGGGATTACCGTGTATTAACTTTGTATCTGGAAACTTTATTGAAGTCATTGATTAGCTCTAGTAGTACTTTGGTGACACTTTTAGGGTTTTCTATGTATAGTATCATGTCATTTACAATTTTGCTTCTTTTTTTCCAGTATGAATTCTTTAATTTCTTTTTCTTCTCTGATTGCTATGGCTAGGAGTTCCAAAACTATACTGAATAATAGTGATAAGAATGGACACCTTTGTCTTGTTCTTCATCTTAGAGATAATACTTACAGTTTTTCACCATTGAAAATACAGTATTTGCTGTAGGTTTGTCATATATGCCTTCAGTATGTTGAGGTGTGTTCCTTTTATGCCAATTTTCTGGAGTGTTTTCATCATAAATGGGTGTTGAATTTTGTTGAAAGTTTTCTCTGCATCTATTGAGATGATCATGTGCTTTTTATCTTTCAGTTGTTATTAATATGATGTTTCACATTGATTGATTTGCATATATTAAGGAATCATTGCATCCCTGGGATAAATCACACTTGATCATAACATATAGTTCTTTTATGCGTTGTTGGATTATGTTTGTTAGAACTTTGTTGTGGATTTTTGAATCTATGTTCATCAATGATATTGGCCTGTAATTTTCTTTTCTAATAATATCTTTGACTGGTTTTGGTAACAGAGTGATGGTGGCCTTGTAGAATGAATTTGGGAGTTTTTCCTCTCCTTGAAATTTTGAAATAGTTTGAGGAAATGTGTTAGCTTTTCTCTAAGCGTTTGATAAAATTTGCCTGCTGAAGGCATTTCCCACAGAACTATAACTAAAAATTCACAATTTGTACAGAAATAAAAAAGAGCTCGAATAGTCAAGGCAATCTTGAGAAGGAAAACTGGAGCTGGAGGAATCAGTCTCCCTGATTTCAGGCTATACTAGAAAGCTATAGTCATCAGGACAGTATGGTACTGGAACAAAAATAGAAATATATACCAATGGAACAATATAGAAAGCCTGGAGATCAACCCAGACATAGACAAGCACCTTATCTTAGACAAACAAGGCAAGAATATGCAATGGAAAAAAGACAACCTCTTCAATAAGTAGTGCTGGGAAAATTGGACAGCTACGTGTAAAAGAATGAAATTAGAACACTTCCTAACACCATATACAAAATAAATTCAAAATGGATTAAAGACTTGAAAGTAAGCCTTGGATACTGTAAAATTCTTAGAGGAAAACATAGGCAGTACACTCTTTGACATAAATCACAGCAAGATTCTCTTTTACCCATCTCCTATATTAAGGAAATAAAAACAAAGATAAACAGATGTGACCTAATAAAACTTAAAAGCTTTTGTATAGCAAAGAAAACTATAAACAAAATGAAAATAAAACACTCAGAATGGATCACAACAAGCTGTAGAAAATTCTTAAGGAGATAGGACTACCAGACCACCTCACTTGCCTCCTGGGAAACCTGCATGCAGGTCAAGAAGCAACAATAAGAACCGGACACAGAACAATGAACTGGTTCCAAATTGAAAAAGGAGTATGTCAAGGCTCTATACTGTCACCCTGCTTATTT
This sequence comes from Neotragus moschatus, assembly GCA_006410615.1. NCBI lineage: Eukaryota > Metazoa > Chordata > Mammalia > Artiodactyla > Bovidae > Neotragus > Neotragus moschatus. The sequence goes on along the minus strand of SJYA01002606.1, from coordinate 147,847 downwards.
AACTTATATGCAGAGTACATCATGAGAAATGCCAGGCTTGATGAAAGATAATTGGAATCAAGATTGTCAGGAGAAATATTAATAACCTCAGATATGCAGACAACACCAGCTTTATGGCAGAGAGCAAAGAGGAATGGGAGAGACTCTTGATGAAAGCAAAAGAAGATAGTGAAAAAGATGACTTAAAATTCAGCACTCAGAAAACTAAGATCATGGCATCCAGTCCCATCACTTCATGGCAAATAGATGGAGAAATAATGGCAACAGTGATTCATTTTATTTTTCTGGACTCCAATTAGCTGCAAATGGTGACTGCAGCCATGAAATTAAAATATTTTTATTTATTGGAAGGGAAGCTATGACCAACCTAGACAGTATATTAAAAAGCAGAGACATTACTTTGACTCAGAGATCCATATAGTCAAAGCTATGGTTTTTCCAGTGGTTGTGTATGATGTGAGAGTTGGACCACAAAGAAAACTGAGTGCCAAAAAATTGATGCTTTTGAAGAGAAGACTCTTGAGAGTCCCTTAGACAGCAAGTAGATCAAACCAGTCAATCTCAGGGAAATCAGTCCTGAATATTCATTGGAAGGACTGATGCTGAAGCTGAAGCTCCAATCCTTTGACCACCTGATGTGAAGAGCTGACTCACTAGAAAAGATCCTGATGCTGGGAAAGACTGAAGTCAAGAGGAAAAGGGGATGACAGAGGATGATGTTTGGATGACATCATCAACTTGATGGACATGAGTTTGAGCAAGCTCCAGGAGATGGTGAAGGACAGGGAAGCCCGGCATGCTGCAGTCCATGGTGTCACAAAGAGTTGGACACACCGAGCAACTGAACAACATGAGAATGGGAGAAAATAATTGCAAACAAAGCAACTGACAAAGGTTATATCCCCCCAAAATATAAGCAGCTCATACAGCTTAATATCAGAAAAACAAACAACCCAATCAAAAAATTGGACTGAAGACCTAAAGAGACATTCTTCCAAAGAAGACATATAGATGGCCAATAAACACATGAAATGATGCACAACATTGTTTATTATTCAGTTCAGTTCAGTCTCTCAGTCATGTCCAACTCTTTGCAACACCATGGACTGCAGCACACCAGGCCTCCCTGTCCATCACCAACTCCCAGAGTCTACCTAAACTCATCTCCATCAAGTCGGTGATGCCATCCAACCATCTCATCCTCTATCATCCCCTTTTCCTCCCATGGTCAGTATTTCCCAGCATCAGGGTCTTTTCTAATGAGTCAGCTCTTCGCATCAGGTGGCCACAGTATTGGAGTTTCAGCTTCAACATCATTCTTTCCAGTGAACACCCAGGACTGATCTCCTGAGGATGGACTGGTTGGATCTCCTTGCAGTCAAGGGACTCTCAAGAGTCTTCTCCAACACCACAGTTCAAAAGCATCAATTCTTCAGCGCTNCCCTGTCCATCACCAACTCCCAGAGTCTACCTAAACTCATCTCCATCAAGTCGGTGATGCCATCCAACCATCTCATCCTCTATCATCCCCTTTTCCTCCCATGGTCAGTATTTCCCAGCATCAGGGTCTTTTCTAATGAGTCAGCTCTTCGCATCAGGTGGCCACAGTATTGGAGTTTCAGCTTCAACATCATTCTTTCCAGTGAACACCCAGGACTGATCTCCTGAGGATGGACTGGTTGGATCTCCTTGCAGTCAAGGGACTCTCAAGAGTCTTCTCCAACACCACAGTTCAAAAGCATCAATTCTTCAGCGCTCAGCTTTCTTTATAGTCCAACTCTCACATCCATACATAACTACTAGAAAAACCATAGCCTTGACTAGACAGACTTTTGTTGGCAAAATAATGTCTTTGCTTTTTAATAAGATCAACCTAGAGGTTGATCACAGCTTTTAACCCCAAGGAATAAGTATCTTTTAATTTCATGGCTGCAGTCACCATCTGCAGTGATTTTGGAGCCCCAAAAAATAAAGTTTGTCACTGTTTCCACTGTTTCCCCACCTATTTGGCATGAAGTGATGGGACCGGATGCCATGATCTTAGTTTTCTGAATGTTGAGTTTTAAGCTAACATTTTCACTCTCCTCTTTCACTTTCAAGAGGCTCTTTAGTTCTTCACTTTCTGCCATAAGGGTGGTGTCATCTACATATCTGAGGTTATTCATATTTCTCCTGGCAATCTTGATTACAGGTTGTGTGTGCTTCATCCAATATGGATGTTTATCTTTAGAGAAATGCAAATCAAAACTACAATAGGATATCACCTCACATAAGTCAGAATATCCATCAGTAAAAAAATCTACAAGCCATACATGGTGGTGAGGCTGTGAAGAAAAGCGAACCCTCCTGTACTGTTGGTGGGAATGTAAACTGATACAGTCATTATGGAAAACAGTGTGGATATTCCTTAAAAAAAAAAAAAAGTAGAAAAGAATCTATCATATGACCTAGCAATCCCACTACTGGGCATATATCTTAGAAAAACCACAATTTTAAGAAATGCATGTACCCCAATATTCATGGCAGCAATACTTACAATAGCCATGAAAGCAACCTAGATGTCCATTGACAGATGAATAGATTAAAACAATTTTTTTATATATTTATACAATGGAGTATTAGCCAACCATAAAAAGAATATGTCAGTTGTAGTGAGGTGGATGAACACAGAGCCTCTTTTAAAGACCAAAGTAAGTCAGAAAGAAAAAAAAAAAACAAGCATTATACATTAACACATATATAAGGAATCTAGAAAAATGGGACTGATGAAGCTAGTACAAAATGGACTCCTAGACATAGTGAGGAAAGTTGAGGGTAGAACAGATTTACAAAGTAGCATTGACATATGTGGACTATTATGCATAAAATAATTAGTGGGAAGTTGCTATATAACAGGCTACTCAGTCTAACACTCTGTGATGACCTAGAGGAGTGAGATGAGGGGAGTGGAGGGAGGCTCAAGAGACCTCAAGAGCCATAATCATATGTAATTTTAACTGACTTGCATTGTTGTATAGTAGAAAACAACACAACATTGTAAAACAATTTTTCAACAACTAAAAACTAAATAATAATAATAATAATAATAAATGAATATTCAAAATATATCCACTCCAATACTCAAATTTAATTTCACATAAGAAATTTTTATTTATAAATTTCCTATAAAATGTGAATATTTTATCTATATCTATATTCAGTTCATTTCAGTCTCTCAGTTGTGCCCAACTCTTTGCAACCCCATGGACTGCAGCATACCAGGACAGGAGTTTCCTGTCCATCACCAACGCCTGAAGCTTGCTCAGACTCATCAAGTTGGTGATGCCATCCAACCATCTCATCCTCTGTTCTCCTCTTCTCATCCTGCCTTCAATCTTTCCCAGCATCGGGGTCTTTTCCAATAAGTCAGTCCTTCACATCAGGTGGCCAAAGGATTGGAGCTTCAGCTTCAGCATTAGTCCTTTCAATGAATATTCAGGACTGATCTCTTTTAGGATGGACTGGTTGAATCTACTTGCAGTCGAAGGGACTCAAGAATCTTTTCCAACACCACAGTTTGAAAGTATCAATTCTTCAGTGCTCAGCTTTCTTTATAGTCCAACACTTACATCCATACATGACTACTGGGAAAACCATAGCTTTGACTAAATGGACCTTTGTTAACACAGTAATGTCTCTGCTTTTTAATATGCTGCCTAGGTTTGTCATAGCTTTTCTTCCAAAGAGCAGGTGTCTTTTAAGTTCATGACTGCAGTAACCATCTGCAGTGATTTTAGTGCCCAGGAAAATAAAGTCTGTTACTGTTTCCATTGTTTCCCTATCTATTTGCCATGAAGTGATGGGACTGGATGGCATGATGTTTGTTTTCTGAATGTTGAGTTTTAAGCCAATATTTTCACTCTCCTCTTTCATTTTCATCAAGAGGCTCTTCACTTCTTCTTTGCTATCTGCCATAAGGGTGGTGTCATCTGCATATCTGAGGTTATTGATATTTCTCCCTGAAATCTGGATTCCAGCTTGTGCTTCATCAAACCCAGCATTTCATGTGATGTACTCTGAGCCAGTCTGTTGTTCTATGTCTGGTTCTAATTGTTGCTTCTTAATATGCATAAAGATTTCTCAGGAGGCAGGTAAGGTGGTCCAATATTCCCAAATCTTTAAGACTTTTCCACAGTTTTCTGTGATCGACACAGTCAAAGGCTTTGGCATAGTCAATAAAGCAGAAGCAGATGTTTTTCTGGAATCTTCTTGCTTTTTCTATGACCCAACCGATGTTGGCAATTTGATCTCTGATTCCTGTTCAAACTACCACATGATTGCAATGTCACATGCTAGCAAAGTTGCTCAAGTGAGGCTTCAACAGTATGTGAACTGATAACTTCAAGATGTTCAAGTTGGATTTATAAAGGCAGAGGAACTAAAGATCAAATATCTATATATATTTTATTTAGCTGTGTAGGCATTGATTCCAGTTCTAAGAAGAGTGAAAAAAATGCTGCTTTACACAGTTTTTGTACATTTGAAGATTGTGTTGAAATATACATAAAACTCCAGAAAACCCATCAATATCATTTTTTTATGTTTTTTAAAAATAAAACATTTATGATACACCAAAACTCTTAACCCAATAAAGCTTTCAATTTCATTTTTCTTCCAAGTAATCAATGTGCCCAATACTCTTTGTTGATTTGAAAATCCTTTCCATATTGAATTCTGAAACTGTCAATCAGAACTTAGTGCAGGATTCAGAGTTACATATTTTGTTCCATTGATTTGTACATTGACTTATAAGCCATTAGACAAGTAAATAGCTGTCACTTGGGCAAGGGAGGGGGAATGGTGGATGCTGCTTCCCAGACAGGGGAACAGGACATGGTGCTAAGGAGATCAGGGAGCTACAAGAAGCTTGTGATGCTGCACTTTGACCTTGAACTCTCTTTGCTTATCACTTTCTATTCCTGTTTCATAGGGAAAATAATTTCTTTAATATAACTAAAGATGCCAAATACTGTCCCCAATCTTTATCTCAGTATAAATATCCAGTTGATGTATTCTTTTATTTTTCTGAAATACTAATATAAATTTCACAACTTTTAAATTTTTGCTTTGTTTTCTTTTTTCTTTTTGTAAATTCATTTAAGAATACTGCTTTCCAGCTAAATAATGAAGATTCCTCTCATTCCATTTAACGTGCTTGGACTTCCAGTCTAACCTTATAGTTGGGGAAATTTGCCTCCAGGCTGATTTCACTCTAATAATCTTGAATCTAGTGTGGCACTTCTAAAAGGAGATGAAATAAAAATACATTCCTTGGATTATGTGAAAAAATATAATCCTCAGAATACACTGCCATCAAGTTCTGTTTGCTTCCTTTCATTGCCACTGAGAGAAATCTACTGGTGAGAATTACAGCTCTCACATATAACCTACTACTTGGAGCCTCCTTTCAATCACGAGGAAGAAATGTACCAAAAATATTTCCTCCCCACTAACAAACAGAAAAACTCCAGATAAGCTATGTTATCCTGGTTGTAGTTGTTTTGAAATCCACCACGGTGCGGAATATTCAGAGTCATGTAAATAAATTAAATTCTAAAAAGGAAAGAGCTCTTCCCAGGTGAGAAGAGATGCATGACAGTTTCCATCCCTGAAGACAAGATAGGAAGAGGAACGAACTTGCAGTAAATGGGGATATGGATAAAAAGCAAACCTTTTAGCAAATACCTCACATCCAGGCATAATTTACCATAATGCACTAGAAACCCATGCAGTATTGGCATAAGAGTAAACATATATCAGTGGAACAAAATAGAGAATCCATAAATAGGTCTATATGTGTAGAGTAAAGTGATTTGCAGTTAAAGCAAAAATACTAAGACAATTCAATAGCGAAAGAAGATTCATTTCTCCCAGTAGTGCCAAAGTATTTGCATATTCACATAAGAAAAGTGATTGAAGGTGAAATACAGGCCTGAATAAAAGATAAAAATATAAAGTCTTAAGGAAAATAGAACATCTGTATGATCAAAGGGAAGATTTCCAAGTTAGGACAAAAGTACAATAACCATTTTTAAAATAAGATTAATTGAGCCATCAATCATGATTTAAAAATTATGTTCACTGGAGGAGACCATTAAAAGCTTAAAAGAGGACTTACAGTTCAAGATGGCAGAGTAGACGGATGTGTGCCCGTCTCCTCCTGTGAGAGCACCAAAATTGTAACGTTGTTCATCAGCTAGCTGTTTATCTATAGGAGGATACTGTGACCCACCAAAAAAGATACCCTACATCTAAAGACAAAGAAGAACCCCCGGTGAGATGGTAGGAGGAACACAATCACAATAAATCAAATCCCATATCTGCTGGGTAGGTGACCCACAAACTTGGGAACAATCATAGAAGCTCTCTCACTGTTGTGAAGGTTCTGAACCCCATGTCAGGTTTCTCAGCCTGGGGATCCAATGAAGAGACTAGGGGTCCCCAGGGATTGGGGCTTTGAAGNAACCATTTTTAAAAAAAGATTAATTGAGCCATCAATCATGATTTAAAAATTATGTTCACTGGAGGAGACCATTAAAAGCTTAAAAGAGGACTTACAGTTCAAGATGGCAGAGTAGACGGATGTGTGCCCGTCTCCTCCTGTGAGAGCACCAAAATTGTAACGTTGTTCATCAGCTAGCTGTTTATCTATAGGAGGATACTGTGACCCACCAAAAAAGATACCCTACATCTAAAGACAAAGAAGAACCCCCGGTGAGATGGTAGGAGGAACACAATCACAATAAATCAAATCCCATATCTGCTGGGTAGGTGACCCACAAACTTGGGAACAATCATAGAAGCTCTCTCACTGTTGTGAAGGTTCTGAACCCCATGTCAGGTTTCTCAGCCTGGGGATCCAATGAAGAGACTAGGGGTCCCCAGGGATTGGGGCTTTGAAGGCCAGCTGGATTTGATTTTAGGACTTGCACAGGACTGGGGGAGACAGAGACTGCAGTCTTGGAGGACAGAAACAAAATCTTGTGTGCACCGAGATCCAGAGGAAAGGAGCAGTGACCCCACAGGAGGCTGAGCCAAAATGACTTGCTGATGTTGGAGGGATTCCTGTGGAGGTGTGAGTCAGCAGGGGCTAACGACAGGGATGAGGGCGCTAGCAGCATCAGGCCCAGAAGATCCTCCTTGCCATAAACCCTCTTGGAGTTCTCCATTAACTCTACCATGATGCTCATAAACCCGAGGGCTGGGTTACCTCGGGCCAAACAACTACCAGGGAGGGAGTGAAACCCCATCCGAGGGCAGATAATGGGATTAAAGTTTCAATGAGCAAAGCTCTGCTCATCAGTGCAAGTGCAAGTCACTCAGCCATGTGTCTGACTCTTTGCAACCCATGGACTATACAGTCCATGGAATTCTCCAGGCCAGAATACTGGAGTGGGTGGCCTTTTCCTTCTCCAGGGTGTCTTCCCAACTCAGGGATCGAATCAAGTTCTCCTGCATTGCAGGCTGATTCTGTACCAGGTGAGCCAAAAGGGAAGCCTAAGAATACTGGAGTGGGTAGCTTTTCCCTTCTCCAGTGGATCTTCCTGACCCAGGAATCAAACTTGGGTCTCCTGCATTGCAGGTGGATTCTTTACTAGCTGAGCTATCAGGGAAGACCCAGTTTTTCCTATTGTCAGTCCATCCAACAAGAAAGCTTACATAACCTTCTTAGCCTCCGCCATTAGAGGGCAAAGAGAAGAACAGTCCCACAGCAGCTGAAACAAAAACTATGTTACAGAAAGTTAATCACAATGAAAAAGCAGAAAGTTATGTCCCCAATAAAGGGACAAGATAAAACCCCATAAAACAACTAAATGAAGTGGAAATAGGCAGCCATCCGGGAAAAGAATTCAGATTAATGATAGTGATGATCCAGGATCTTGAGAAAACAGTGGAGAAGATGCAAGAAATGTTTATCAAAGATCTACAAGAACTAAGGAACAAACAGAGATGGCTGATATACTAGAAGGAATCAATAGTAGAGTAACTGAGGCGGAATAGATAAATGGATAAACACGAATACATGTAGTAATCAAACTGACAAAAATTAAAGACAGAGATAAATATTGAAAGCAATAAGGGGAAAATGTCAAATAACATACAAGAGAACTCCCATCAGGCTATTAGCTGTTTTCTCAACAGAAACTCGTCAAGCCAGAAGGGAACGGCACGATATATTTAAAGTGATGAAAGGAAAGAAATTACAACCAAGAATACTCTACCCAGCAAGACTCTCACTCAGATTTGATGGAGGAATCAAAAGTTTTCCAGACAAACAAAAGTTAGGAGAATTCGGCACAACCAAACCAACTTTACAACAAATGCTAAAGGAATGTCTCCAGTCAGAAAACACAAGAGAAGAAAAAGACCTACAGAAAATAAATCCAAAGCCATTAAGAAAACAATAATAAGATCGCACATATTAATAACTACCTTAAATATAATTGGATTAAATGCACAACCAAAAGACAGAGATTGGTTGGGGAGATGAAAACATATACAAGTATACACTTCCACTTACCACTCTGCTTGATTCCCCAAATTGTATGTAATTATTTCATACTCTTAATCTTGTTCCAATTATGGCTTTCAATTGCAATTATTTTTTTGTTTTTTATTTGGCTATTGATTGTGAAAGCTGATAAACATATCTTACTATTTTAATTATTTAACTATCACTCACTTAATACCATTGTACCATGGTTGGTCAACAGAAAAATAATAGGACTCTGTATATTACCAAAACTAACATTTAATAGAAAAACCAGTGATCAATTTTTTAAATGCAGATGCATATCAGAAATCTTGAAATTTTTGAAATTTGTGGAAAAACACAAATGCCCAAGTATTGCTTTTTTTTTTCTCCAGGGCTCCAGATATGTTTTTAACGAGCAGTCATGTTTAAAAACAACTGGATTATAGGAAGATCTTTTACTTTTATCTAGTTTGTTTCACTTTTTCTATTTCATAGTCTGTGCTCCCATTTCATTTATGTTTTCCAATTTCTTCATTTCTTTTTTTTTTTTAATGTCCTTTCTCAAGGTTTTACGCTGCTGCTAAGTCGCTTCAGTCGTGTCTGATTCTGTGAGACCCCATAGGTGGCAGCCCACCGGGCTCCCCTGTCCCTGGTATTCTCCAGGCAAGAACACTGGAGTGGGTTGCCATTTCCTTCTCCAATGCATGAAAGTGAAAAGTGAAAGTGAAATCACTCAGTTGTGTCCAACCCTCAGAGATCCCATGGACTCCTCCATCCATGAGATTTTCCAGGCAAGAGTACTGGAGTGGGGTGCCATTGCCTTCTCTTATAAAATGTAGTAAAAAAAAGCTTTTGTGTACATATATACAAATAATGTGTATTATATATATTGTTTAGAAAACATATTCCACTGTTTAATTTAGTATGAATAAATTGCTAGATTTATAATTTTAAAAAACAGATATGCAACCAGCAACAAAGGTTTACTCCATGGCACAGGGAACTATAATCAATATCTTATAATAACCTATAAGGGAAAATAACTTTTAAAATATTATATGTGTATATATATAACTGAATCACTTTATTGTGCACCTAAAATATTATAAGCCAATTATATTTCAATAATATATATAAAGAAAAATTGAAAATGTAAGCCTTATATCTGGGGGAAATATTTGCAGTATATAGATATCTGATAGGAACTGGTATGTAAATATCCCTTTAGACCAATAAAAAGAGGACAAACTATCCAGTTTTAAAATACAAGGAAAAGGCTTGACAAGAAATTGCACAAGAGAAGATATACAAGTGGCCAGAAGCACATAAGATGGAGCTTTATATCTTTTGGATATAAGCCACATTGGATATTATTTCACACCAACTAGAAGGCAATGGCACCCCACTCCAGTACTCTCACCTGGAAGATCCATGGATGGAAGAGCCTGGTAGGCTGCAGTCCATGGGGTCGCTAAGAGTTGGACATGACTGAGCAACTTCACTTTCACTTTTCACTTTCATGCATTGGAGAAGGAAATGGCAACCCACTCCAGTGTTCTTGCCTGGAGAATCCCAGGGACGGTGCAGCCTGGTGAGCTGCTGTCTATGGGGTTGCACAGAATCGGACACGACTGAAACGACTTAGCAGCAGAATGAAATCAAGAAGAATGACAATACCAAATTTTAATAAGATAGTGATAAGATAGTGGAAATTGTTTTAACAGCTTTTTATTCAGTTAACCTTTGCTTATCCTGTGAACTATCAATTCTGTTCTTAGATTATTTGCCCAATAGAAATGAATACTGATGTTTGCAAAAAGCTTGAACAATAATATTTATAGCAGATAGATGAGATCACATCAAAAAGACACAGAAACGAACACTAAGTGTCTCCTATTGATGAAAGATTGGATAATCAGAACATCAAAAGAATAAAAACTAAAATCAATTGAAATTCAATAAAATTCTTGGGGGCCAAAAATAATAGTAAAGATTAAATAAAAGAAATAAGCAACCATTTCTGCAATGCATGTATGACCTTTGTAATAGTGTCTATGTAAGGTAATATTCAGAAAACCAATATATATAGCAAAAGAATCAAGCCTTTATCTTTCCTTTCCTGTTCTATTATTTCAACAGAACCAAGTTAGTGATGAGGCTAATTCTTCTTTATGGAAGAATTCCAACTAATAAAGGCAGAAGAAAAAAATAGCATTATAAAAATGATTATTTTGTAACCCAGTGAAATCATGAGGCCAGGTTAAGATCATCATTTCATTTGATAACCATTATGTGAAAGTGGATATGGAATCTCACATGTCTAAACACACAAACAATACTAAAAGCAAGACAATCAGACATGTTCATCCTGTTCTAGTGGAACAGGCAGTACACAGTACCTTCTATTACACCCTCTGATCATAAAATCAAATCACTAGATAGCAAGTCTGAGGAGAGAGGAACACATGAGTCTACACCTCAAGGGATCAATCAGCCCAAGTAAAATTGTGGGAAATGTTATAGGGAAAAATAATACAAATTGTTTAATAAATAGCATGAGAAAAAGTTGAGGGGGGAATAATAGAAATGTAAAGAAAATTGTGTTACTTCAACTCCAAGAAGCAAGAGATTTATTTAGGCAAAATACCTATAAAATAGAAAGAGGAGAGGAAAGGAGGAATTGCAGAAAGCATTCTCTATCTGTGTCTATCTCCCCCTGTATTTTAATAGTTTTGTGTCCTCACATGGTCTTTTGAAGACATTGGTCATAGGATTTAAGACCCACCCTAATCCAGTAGTGGTAAAGAATCCGCCTGCCAATTCAGGAAAAGTAAGAGATGCAGGTTTGATTCTTGGGTTAGGAAGATCCTCTGGAGGAGAAAATAGCACCCCACTCCAGTATTCTTGCCTGGAAAATCCCATGGGCAGAGGAGCCTGGTGGGCTACAATCCATGGGTTTGCAAAGAGTCAGACACGACTGAGTGTCTGAGCACAAACACAATCTAATACGGAAAAGGACTATGACGGGGCTGTGTATTGTCACTCAGCTTATTATATACAGAGTACATCATGAGAAATGCCAGGCTGCATGAATCACAAGCTGAAATCAAATCGGCTGATAGAAATATGAGCAACCTCAGATATGCAGATGATGCCACTATAATGGCAGAAAGTGAAGGATCTAAAGAGCCTCTTGATGAATATGAAAAAGGAGAGTGAAAAAGCTGGCTTGAAGCTCAATGTTTAAAAAATTAAAATAAAAATTAAGATCATGGCATCCAGTCCCATCACTCCATGACAAATAAAAAGGGGAAAAGTGGAAGCAGTAGTTCTATTCTTGGGCTACAAAATCACTACAAACAGTGACTGCAGGCACCAAATCAAAAGATGACAAACCTGGACAGCATATTGAAAAGTAGAGACGTCATTTTTCTGGCAAAGATGTGTATGGTCAAAGCCATGGTTTTTCCAGTAGTCATGTACAAATGTGAAAACTGGACCACAGAGAAGGCTGAGTGCTGAAGAATTGATGCTTTTGTATTGTGGTGCTGGAGAAGAGTCTTGAGTGTTCCTTGGACTGTGAGAAGATCAAATCAGTCAATCCTAAAGAAAATCATCCCTGAATATTTATTGGAGCGATTGATGATAAAGCTGAAGCTCCAATGCTTTGGCCACCTTATGTGAAGAGCTGACTCATTGGAAAAGACTTTGATGCTGGGAAAGATTGAAGGCAGGAGGAGAAAGGAGGATGAGTTGGCTGGATGGCATCACTGACTCAACGAACATTAGTTTGAGCAAACTCTGGGAGAAAGTAGAGGACAGAGGAGCCTGGCGTGTTGCAGCGGTCCGTGGGATCACAAAAAGTCAGACATGACTTAGTGACTGAACAACAACAAAAAATTCAATATGACTTTATCTTAATTAATTACATCTGAACAGATCTAACTTTCAAATATGATTCTGAGGTTCTAGATGAATATGAATTTGGGGGGAAGTATCAAGCCAGGACAGTATGACAACCAAGAGAAATGAAAATATGTTTGTACAATGTTTTCTACATGAATGTTTGTGATGTTATTATTTATAATAGCCAAAAAGATGAAAACTCAAATGTCCATCAATTGATGAATAAGTGAAAGTGTGATATGAATATAAATGGGGTATATTTTTGTAATAAAAAGGAATAAAATATTGATTCAGGCTACCACATGGATGAACCTCAAATACGTTATGCTAAATGAAAGAAACCAAACACATATTGTATGATTTCATTCATGAAATATCCAAAACAGGCAAGCCTATAGAGCTATAACATAGACTAGAGGTTTCCAGGGGCTGACAGTGGGGAGCTTGTAGGGACTGACTGCTACTGAGTATAGTGGGATATGAGATATGTTCTAAAATTGTTATGATGGTTTCACAATTCTTAATATGCCAGAATCATTGAACTGTAGTTTTTATATATGTGAATTATGTGGTATATGAATTATATTTCTATAAATATGTTATAAAAATATACATGTGACACAGACTGCAGGCTGTGTGTCAGAATCCACACATGCATTCTCTCTTCATGGCTGCTGCTGCTACTGCTAAGTCGCTTCAGTCATGTCCGACTCTATGCGACCCCATAGATGGCAGCCTACCAGGAACCCCCGTCCCTGGGATTCTCCAGGCAAGAACCCTGGAGTGGGTTGCCATTTTCTTCTAATGCATAAAAGTGAAAAGTGAAAGGGAAATCACTCAGTTGTGTTCAATTCTTCACGACCCCATGGACTGCAGCCTACCAGGCTCCTGCATCCATGGGTTTTTCCAGGCAAGAGTACTGGAGTAGGTTGCCATTGCCTTCTCTTCTCTCCCTAGGGTTGTAGTCAAATGTCTGGTCATCCAGTTAGGTACACATCCCCTGCCCATGCTCCTGCAGTCAGGCAAGCCAAGAATTAAGTTCTTCTAGTGGAATGAGTGGTAATGACCAAGGGGCAATGACTCTATGCCTCACGAGCCAGAGTCTTAAAACTGTTGTGTTTTTCTCCACAGTTTTCCACTTTCTCAAGAGCTGGAACTCAGGAATATCTGAAATCCTGCTTCAGCCAAACAACGATCATGTTCTAGATGGCATGCAAACAAGAGAGAAGAAACCTTCCTCCTTGAATAGCCATGTGGAGCCAAGAGCATATATATATGTGTGTGTGTGTGTGTGTGTGTGTGTGTGTGTGTGTGTGTGTGTGTGTACATTTCTTGGTCTTTTCGTTAAGAAGGAAAAAACATCTTTGTAACATCTTTGTACTTAAGGCACTAAATTTTTACTGATTCTCTTCCTTACAGCCAGTTTTCCTTGTCCTTGACTGATGCAATACTATCCCCAGATGTTTGATCCCTGTTCTTGTCATGACCAACTACAGAGATGGAACCTGGAAAATGGACAACCATGAGGCTCTCTACAGATCATCACATGAATTCCTCAAAGGTTATTTAATTAGAAGTCTTAGTTGATGACACCTGGGAACAATTTTGCTGGTTATAAAGTGCTAAGGTTATAGAAAAAGGAAAAGACATGATCAAGGGAATTGAGTAGATAATGACTATAGAGAGAGTTAAGGGAGTTAAAATAGGAAGGGAAAAACCATGAAAAACAGAAAGATGGACAGACCAAGCATGTTACAGAACGTTATTTCATCAATCCCACAATGCCAATGTGTGACATAATTTTTTTGAGGGGAAAGGGTGCCAAAACCTTACTTTGAAAAGACTAAAGGTTGGGTGTTTAGAGCAGCCCCATAAGCAAGCTGTGCTTCTTGTGGTCCAAATATATTGTTCTCTTTCGTGAGCANTATTTCATCAATCCCACAATGCCAATGTGTGACATAATTTTTTTGAGGGGAAAGGGTGCCAAAACCTTACTTTGAAAAGACTAAAGGTTGGATGTTTAGAGCAGCCCCATAAGCAAGCTGTGCTTCTTGTGGTCCAAATATATTGTTCTCTTTCGTGAGCAGAACTTTAAGATGGCATCCAAGAATCTTGCTCCCTGGTGACACTCCTGAAATTATATTTTATATTCTAAAAGGGATATTATGGGGATGTGCTAATCTAATCATGCCAGCCCTTTAAAAGCAAAGTGTTTTTAACATTAAAAAAAAAAAAAAAAGTAGCCTCCTGACTACACAGGATGACTAAAATGACTAAAATGTCCTCAAATATTCTCCCCCTCCATGTTTTATAGAGACATAATTAACCTCTAACATTATATAAGTTTAAAGTCAGCAACCCGTTGATTTGATACACTTATCTATTGCAAAATGACTACCACCATCATTAGCTAACATTTCTGTCTCATCACATAAATACCACCCAGACTCTGTAGCTAAGATCCTGATACTTGGCTATTTTGGGTTAACTCTCTGGATTTATCTCCCTCTTTTCTGACTTTCTAGCTAGCAACTTGCTCTGATTAATCAGTAGTGTGTNACACTTATCTATTGCAAAATGACTACCACCATCATTAGCTAACATTTCTGTCTCATCACATAAATACCACCCAGACTCTGTAGCTAAGATCCTGATACTTGGCTATTTTGGGTTAACTCTCTGGATTTATCTCCCTCTTTTCTGACTTTCTAGCTAGCAACTTGCTCTGATTAATCAGTAGTGTGTATGAAGCTGAAGGCTGAGCTAGTAGACTCTCAAGCCCAGGTAGAACTTCTATGGAGGCCAGTTCCTAAGAGTACCATACTTGTTTAGGTCTTGGTACTTCATTCAATAATATTAGTTCAAGCTAGCTGTAGAAAGAGGGCTAAGCTGTCAGAGTAGGGGAGGATATCTGTGACTATGGGCAACTTTCTTTGACTTTATCAAATCTAATTTTACAAAGTTAGAAACTGGGGTATTAATCCCTACCTTGTTATGAATATGTTATGAATATGGCTTATGAAGGTTTTATAAGCCATTAGGAGAGAAAAACTGGTGCATAATCCAAAATATTCATCACCACCATCATCACCATCATCATCATTATCATTATTACTGCCCCTACCTTCACCATCATCATCACCATCTTCACCCTTATAATTATCATCACCATCACCAACACCACCATCACCATCACCAACACCATCATTGCCATCAGCACAACACTCTTCCACCATCTTTTTCACGAACACCATCATAACAAGTGAGTGATCGGATTTGATACTTTGAATGAGCCAAATCAGATCACAGCAAGCTGATATAGCATTTAATCTTCTTATTTGAGAATGTTTTTACCTTGGACAAGGTGAGAAATAATCTGTTTTTACTACATCCCATAATCTAATATTTATTAGGTATCTGCAAACTGCTTGTGTCAAGACAATGGAAGGATGTAGCAAAGATCACCCACTTCCCTGGTGGCTGAGATCAACATTAAGAATGGGTAAAAATACTACTCAGTCATTTTTCTCACTCTTCAAACTAGTAGGAATTTATATTTGACTACCAAACACAGGAATCACTGGAAGGTTTTCAGCCAGCCACCTGTGAAATTTGAGGTATTATGCATGATTAATTACCAAATTATTCAGGCAGGCATTATTTGTAAGGAGAGCATTTTAAGCCTTCCTGGCAGCAGACTGTGCTGCTAACAAGAAAAAGAGATACTCTAATGTTGCTCAGTTTATAAATGCATTTCCTTTAAGAAAAACTTGTGCTGGCAAGAAAAACATGTGCTATCTAGATCTGGGATTTTTGATAGGGCCATTCTAAAATGATGGCTTCTTCCTATCCTGCCAAGAGAGGGAGTGTATCAAGGTGCACAAGAAAATGTCATAAAGCAGACTGACCTTTTTTTCATCTTGTCTCCCCAGAGGCTGTCTATGCAACATATTAAAAATTGACCTTTACCTTGAAATGTTAAAATTCTTTCAGAGTTAATAGGTTAATTACGAAGCAGATTTCATTTCAGAAAGATTTAATTCTAGAAACACAAGTGACTCAATATCTTTTTTTTTAAGGTTCTTTTCTTGATGTGGACCATTTTTAAAGTCTTGATTGAATTTGTTATACCACTGCTTCTGTTGTTTATGTTCTGGTTTTCTGACTGTGAGCCATATGGAATATTAGCTTCCCATGTAGGGATCGAACCCACACCCCCTGCATTGGAAAGCCAAGTCTTAGCCACTGGACCACCAGGGAAGTCCCTTGGTGTCATTTTAGAGGGAAATGTTTTTTATACCCAGTGTTATAGCAAACTGCCTCATGAAGAAATCAGAACTGCTGAATCACTGGTGGGATTGTTATGAACCAAACTGGGGTTTGTGTGCCCACACACAACAAAGCCAGTCTACTGGCACCAGCTTGTAGTGAAGGAAGGTGCAGTGTTTATTGCAGGAGCCAAGCAAGGAGCCCAGGCAGCTAGTGCTTAAAAGATCCAAACTCCTTGGTGGTTTCAGGGAAAGGTTTTGAAAGACCAGGTAAAGGGAGTGGTGTTGTGGGGTGTGTGATCAGCTCATGAACAATCTTCTGACTGACTAGTGATGAGTCAGGAGTCAATATCATCAGCTTTCTGGTTCCAACCTGTCTAGGGTCTATATGCCTATGGGCAGCATACAGTTAACTTCTTCAACCTGGTGGGGGTTTGAGAATCTGAAAAAGAGATCAAAGGACATGGCTCAGAATATTATCTGTAGTTCTTGAGGAGGAAATTAATGTCCTTCAGTTCAGTTCAGTTCAGTTGCTCAGTAATGTCCAACTCTTTGCAACCCCATGAATCGCAGCTCGNTGCAGAGAAAGCCTTTGACAAAATTCAATATCCATTTATGATAAAAAAAAACTCTCCAGAAAGCAGGAATAGAAGGAACATACCTCAACATAATAAAAGTTATATATGACAAACCCACAGCAAACATCTTCAATGGTGAAAAATTGAAAGCATTTCCCCTAAAGTCAGGAACAAGACAAGGGTACCCATTTTCTTGTTTCTTGAGGTAGGATTATATTGCTACAAACTTCGCTCTTAGAAATGCTTTTGCTGCATTCCATAGGTTTTGCATTGTCATGTTTTCATTGTCATTTCTTTCTAGAAATTTTTTANCAATGGTGAAAAATTGAAAGCATTTCCCCTAAAGTCAGGAACAAGACAAGGGTACCCATTTTCTTGTTTCTTGAGGTAGGATTATATTGCTACAAACTTCGCTCTTAGAAATGCTTTTGCTGCATTCCATAGGTTTTGCATTGTCATGTTTTCATTGTCATTTCTTTCTAGAAATTTTTTAATTTCCCTTTTGATTTCTTCAGTAACCTGTTGGTTATTTAGAAACATATTGTTTAATCTCCATGTGTTTGTTTTTTTTACAGTTTTTTTCTTGCAGTTGATATGTAGTCTAATAGCATTGTAGTCAGAAAAGATACTTGATATGATTTCAATTTTCTTAAATTTACTGAGGTTTGATTTGTGACCCAAGACGTCACAAAGATTTTAATCTGGTCCTACTCCTGTGTGTTCTTGATTCCAATGTTCACAGCTATCAGAACTGGTGCATTTTCTTTTGTGGGGCCTCTCAGTGTCCTTTAATGTATTCCATAGACACACAGTCTGCCTAGTTGATTGTGGATTTAATCTGCAGCTTGTAATCTGCAGCTGGTGGGAAGGTTTTGGGTCTTCTTCCTTAGCCATACTGCCCCTGGGTTTCAACTGTGGCTTTATTTCCACCTCTGCATATGGGTCATCCACTGGGGTTTGCTCCTGAGTTTGCCCTGGAGGACTTGGGTTTGCCCTGTGAAGGCCAGGTGTGGAGGTGGTTCAGCTGTTGGGTCGCAGGGGTTCTGGCAGCACCAGGTACCCAGGGGAGCTGGTGGCTAAGGCAGCAGGATATATAGTGCTCTAGAATGGTATGGCAAGCAGTATTAGCGAATACACTTCAGTAGTCTTGCTTAGAGAACCCCCCTGACAGAGAAGCATGGCAGGCCAGTCCATAGAGTCACAAAGAGTTGGACACGACTGAAGTGACACCGCGTGTCTAGATGCGAGACCTTTTATTGTCTGTTGAAACTCTGCCTCAGTGAGGGTCGAGCATGAAAGNTACACTTCAGTAGTCTTGCTTAGAGAACCCCCCTGACAGAGAAGAATGGCAGGCCAGTCCATAGAGTCACAAAGAGTTGGACACGACTGAAGTGACACCGCGTGTCTAGATACAAGACCTTTTATTGTCTGTTGAAACTCTGCCTCAGTGAAGGTCGAGCATGAAACTGGTGCAGCTGCTTGGATCGCAGGAACACTGTGGCACCAAGTGTGCAGGGACACGGACTGCCTCAGCCACAGGAGGGGTGGCCCTAGAAGAGTCCATTAGCTGATGATCAGAAGGCCTCTTTGACTGGTTTTTCTCCATAGCTCCGACTGTTCAGGCACTTAGAGGGCTCCCTTGCCTGGGGTCTTTCTCTGTTGTTTGGAGCATCATGCACATAGAGGGGCACCCCGCTGACCGGGGTCCTACTCTGTAGTTCAGCGTGTCAGGCGTTTGATGGGCCAGCCTCTGTATCTTTCAACTGCCAGTGCTGGCACGTGGGGAGTCAGAGACTCTGGTCATGGCTTCACCCGCTACGCGTGACTCGGCAGTATCCCCTTGCTTCCATGGCTGCCTGGTTTTCCTCCACAGGCATTTCCCACCACAGTCTCCTCCCTCGCATCCCCTCAATCCATCTCTCCACAGTCAACAGCAGCCCTCACCCTGGGTTTGCTCCACAATCCCTAAGCTCNGATGGGCCAGCCTCTGTATCTTTCAACTGCCAGTGCTGGCACGTGGGGAGTCAGAGACTCTGGTCATGGCTCCACCCGCTACGCGTGACTCGGCAGTATCCCCTTGCTCCCATGGCTGCCTGGTTTTCCTCCACAGGCATTTCCCACCACAGTCTCCTCCCTCACACCCCCTCAATCCATCTCTCCACAGTCAACAGCAGCCCTCTCCCTGGGATTGCTCCACAATCCCTAAGCCTCAGCTCTCAGTCACTGTACCTTCTAGGGGACCTGCGTCCCTGTCCAGGGTACATTATGGCTGCAGCAAAGACTGTCTGATTCTCATTCCATTTAAGCTGCCACGGATCAGCTGTTTTACTCTCAGCCTTAAATGTTTCTCCTCTGACTCAAACAATTGCCTCAATGTGGGGACCATCGGACGCCTGCTTTAGTTCCCCCACCTGCTGAGGGCAGGTCCAGTCCTAGTAACACTCCTGTTTTTCTCCCTATTTTCTTCATCCTACTGAGTTTTGCGTGGTTCTATATATTCTTGTCCATCAGTCAGAACTCCTGTCCATTCTCAGCTGGTGTTGTGCAGAACTTCTGTGTCTGAAGGTGTGTTCCTGATGTAACCATGGAGAGAGAAGTACCCCACATCCACCTACTTCTCTGCCATCTTGTTCTCCTCAAGACCTAATATTTTTACTGAATTTAATTTCCATCAAATTTAATTAAGGTAGTTTTTATTATTCCCACTACAAAAATGAAGCTAAAAGTCATTGTTATAGAGTGAATGTTTGTGCCCCCAATTCATATATTGAAACCAAACAACCAATGTGATGTATTAGGAGGTGGGGCCTTTAGGAGATAATTATGCCATGAGGGTGGAGTACCCATGATAGAATTAATGCCCTGATGAGGAAAGAAACAGACCACAGCTCTTTGTTTGTCCACCACATGAAGATACAGTGAGAAGGCAAACTGTCTGCAAGAAAGTCTTCATTGGGACCTGAATCAACCAGCACTTTGATCCTGGACTTCCAGGCTCCAGAATGGTGAGAAATTAATGTTATTTAATGTCATTAATGTTATTTAAGCTACCCAGTCAATGGCATTCTGTTAAAGCAACCTGAGCACACTATGACATAGTTAAATCAACATAAGCTCAGGCAGCTCTTGAGCCACAGAATTGGATTTGAACTCAGATAACTCAGATTCCAAGTCCCATATTTCCTTCCACATCATTCTCTTCCTTATGAAATTAGTAACAGGTTCATAATCTTTGTTTAATCAGCACTTTCTCAGTTCAGTTCAGTTCAGTTCAGTCACTCAGTTGTGTCCGACTCTTTGGGACCCCACGGACTACAGCACTTCAGGCTTCCCTGTCCATCACCAACTCCTGGAGCTTGCTCAAACTCATGTCCATCAAGTCAATGATGCCATCCAATCATCTCCTCCTCTGTCATCCCCTTCTCCTCCTGCCTTCAATCTTTCCCAGCACCAGGGTCTTTTCCAATGAGTTCATTCTTCATATCTGTGGCCAAAGTATTAGAGCTTCAGCTTCAGCATCAGTCCTTTCAATGAGTTCCAGCACCCTCTGATTCCTGGCAAAAGTTGCTGGCTGCATTTACTGTCTGCTTGGACCCTGAGAGCAAACTTAAGCTAGGTTCCAGCCTATGGATGCAAGACTGTCTTGAAGGAACTTGACAGCCTTCCAATATTTCCTCAGCAAGATGGTGATTATGGTCGCAACATTAGCTGGCAAAGGTAGTCTCATCGGACAATCCTATCTTGGTATTCCAAAGCACAGGGACAGACCCATAATATTAACTAAATTCACTAACTCTAAGAACACTCTTGAAATCATTCTTTCCCCTCTCATACTTCAGGAGACAGAATCAGAGATGCTTCAGACCACCACATCCTCAATCATCTCTGAGGTGGCTGTTTCTAGGAATGCTGCTACCTACAGTAAAACAAGAGATTTCCAATGTGCATTTGTGTTTTAAATTATAAACTCATCCAGAAGGGGGACCATTGTGAAGACTTTTTCTTTTCTTTCCATTAAAGGAACTCAACTGTGTTGTTTTCTCCATTTTCTCACTTTTTGTTTTACTTCCAGTCTGACACTTTAGACAATATCCTGTACATTTTGCACAGTGTATTTATAAATAGGTGCACCAATCTTCTCCCCCATAATAGAAAACATGCAACTCTGAAAGACATCAAAATGCTTACACTATAAGCCAAACAAACACCAATTTTCATCCTGAACTCTCTCGGTCAATATCATACTTGGAAAATTGTAGTGCATATCTAATGGCTGGCCAAAGTCCTTCAGCACAGCCCATTTCACAGCGCTTAGCTCCTAATTGAAATTTCACAGTACAATACTTAAGACACAACTCCAAATTACATCGCCATTTAAGCAAATGTGCTTTCCTAGCCGTTTAACTGTGTGTGATTTTCTCTTGGCTCTATGCTTCTTATGATTTGCTGTTGGTTTCCGTTGCAGTTAAGTTCTTCTATATTTATTTGAGGATATTCTAGAACATCCTATTCTCTGTAAACTGATTTCAATCTAGTAGTGTATTTTAATAGCCTTGTCCAAATTGTATGTTTCTGGAAGGAAAGAAAACATTTCCATTCTCAGAGGCAATACTAGTTCTTGGCTTTTCCTATCCCGGACTTTTCAAATGTTTACCCCTTATTGAGTTCTCTCAGACCTGGTCCTAATATGAGATTGTTTAGGAACTAGATTCCATACATAAACAATTAAAAACATATTTCATTTGAAAATGTAGAGATCTGTTAATAGGACAGATAGCAATAATAATAATTCTTTTCTTTCTCCTTCTAAATGGATTTTTTAAATGATTTATTTGTTATTCAGTTGCTCATGTGTGTCCAACCCTTTGCAACCCCAGGAACTGCAGCATGCCAGGCCTCCGTGTCCTTCCCATCTCCTGAAGTTTGCTCAAATTCATGTCCATTGAGTCAGTGATGCCACCCAATCATCTCGTCCTCTGTCATCCCCTTCTCCTCCTGCCTTCAATCTTTCCCAGCATCAGGGGAAAAAAATTTCTAAATGATATATATTTTTAATATATAAATTATATAAATATAATTTATTCATTTATATAATAATTTTGTATATTTATAATATAACTTATAAATATATAACATAATATATAAATTTATAATATAATGTTATATATTATATATGTATTTCAAATAGACAAAAAGTTAGAATAGTTTAATAGGCCCCTTATGTACCCATGTTCCAGCTTCAGCAATTATCAATATTTTCTAATCTTGTTTCATTACACTCAACCACAAACTTGATTTGAGGAGCTGAATGTCATTGTTTCTAAATCATGGATAAAAATACTTAGGATAAGACTGAGCCCCAAACCCCGCCAATGGGACCTCCCAAGACAGAAACTCATCCAGTGATCATGACCCTGTGTCCATGACCCAGGGATATCATCATCAAACAGCAGCACCTGTTTGTTATCCTGGCTTCCAATTGCCCTCTAGCTCTAATTTGTCTACAAAGATACCTGGAAATACTTCACAAAANAACTTGATTTGAGGTGCTCAATGTCATTGTTTCTAAATCATGGATAAAAATACTTAGGATAAGACTGAGCCCCAAACCCCGCCAATGGGACCTCCCAAGACAGAAACTCATCCAATGATCATGACCCTGTGTCCATGACCCAGGGATATCATCATCAAACAGCAGCACCTGTTTGTTATCCTGGCTTCCAATTGCCCTCTAGCTCTAATTTGTCTACAAAGATACCTGGAAATACTTCACAAAAAGCTAAGTCATAATTCCATCCACTTTGGTAGTTGCTAATCTAGGAAATATTCTTATTAAAAAAAAAAAAAAAAAAAAACTCAGTTCACTGTGAACCTCAGTACATGATACTCAGTTTCTTTAGGTGCTTCTATTTTTCTCCTCTTCACTGAAGTGAAATTAAAAAGTAGACTGCTTCCCCTATTTCTGGTCAGCTTACTACCATGGATTGTGTCCCTCATTTTTCTGCACTTTTTGAAATATTTCCTCCTAGAGTCTCAGGTACGTAAGTGACTTGCTCACATCTGTCTTTGCCGAGTCACTGATAAAATATACTTTCAAAAAATCACTTTAAAATGGATAATATATCTAAATGTAAGTTGCAAAACTATAAACTCCTTGAAAAGAACAAATAAGTGGTGTTGGAAAAACTGGACAGCTATATGTAAAAATACATGTAGAATATACCTTAACACTATACACAAAATAAACTCAAAATGGATTAAAACCCTAAATCTAAGGTTGGATACTATAAAACTCTTAGGGGGAAACATAGGCAGAACAATCTCTGATGTAAATTACAACAAGACCATTTTTTATCCACCTCCTAGAGTAATGGAAATAAAAACAGAAATAAACAAATGGGACCTAATTAAATTTGAAAGCTTTTGCACAGCAAAAGAAACCATGAATGAAATGAAAAGACCATGCTCAGAGTGGCAGAAAATATTTGCAAAATTAGCAACTGACAAAGGATTAATCTCCAAAGTACACAAACAACTCATTGCTGCTCAATATCAAAAAAAAAACAACCCAATTAAAAAACGAACATAAAATCTAAACAGACATTTCTCCAAAGAAGACATACAGATGGTTAAAAAGCATATGAAAAGATGCACAACATGAATAATTATTAGAGAAATGCAAATCAAAACTATAGTGAGATATGACTTCATATCAGTCAGAAGGACCATCATCAAAATTTCTGCAGACAATAAATGGTAGAGAGGACATGGAGAAAAGGTAACCCTTTCTACACTGTTGGTGGGAATGTAAACTGGTACAACCACTATGGAGAGCAGTATGGAAGCTCTTTTAATAACTAAAAATAAAGCTAAAATATGGTACAACAACCCAACTCCTGGGGATATATTTAAGGAAAACTGTTTGAAAAGATATATGTACCTCAAAATTCATTGCAGAACTATTTACAATAGCCAGCATANGGGAATGTAAACTGGTACAACCACTATGGAGAGCAGTATGGAAGCTCTTTTAATAACTAAAAATAAAGCTAAAATATGGTACAACAACCCAACTCCTGGGGATATATTTAAGGAAAACTGTTTGAAAAGATATATGTACCTCAAAATTCATTGCAGAACTATTTACAATAGCCAGCATATGAAAGCTACCTAAATGTCCGTCAATAGTGGAATGGATAAAAGAGTTGTGACATATACATATATGTAATGGAATATTACTGGCCATAAAAAAGAATGAAATAATACCATTTGTGGCAATATGGATGGACCTAGAGATTGTCATATTGAGTGTAGTTAAGTCAGACAGAAAAAGACAAATATCATATGATATCATTTATATGTGGAATCTAAAAAAAGACTACAAATGAACTTACCTACAAAACAGAAATTGAGTTTCACAGATAGAAAATAAACTTACAGCTATTGGAGGACAAGGGAGGAGGGATAAACTGGAAGGTTGGGATGGACATGTACATATTACTATATATAAAATAGATAACTAGTAAGAACCTACTGTACAGAACAGGGACTCTACTCAGTACTCTGTAATGGCCTATATGGTGAAAGAATCTAAATGAGTGGGTATGTGTAGAACAGTTTCACTTTGCTATGCACCTGAAATTAACACAACATTGTAAGTTATCTATATCCCAACAAAAATTAAAGGGAAAAAAAAAACTCCTTGAAGATAACACAGGAGAAATTTCAGATTCTTACTGAACTCAGGTTCACCTGTTTACCACACAAAAGCCAGTACTGATGAGACAAGAGTTGCTAGGAAAGGAAAGATTGCTTTCTTTAGGAGCTGGCAACCAGGGAAGAAGGAGGACTCATGTCTCAAAGAACCAAATTCCCCACTGTTGATCAATGGAGAATAGCTCTTAAAGGGGAGTTTCAGGGGCATATAGGCAGAGGGATGGGTTATTATGTAGCTAACTTCTTCTGGTGGGAGTGTCAGTATCTACTAAACAGTTCAAAGGATATGGCTCAGAATATTATCTATAGCCCTTGAAAAGTATTTTAAAGTCTTTGATTTTGTTTAATGGTTAAATTTAGTATTACTTTGTTATCTATTTTTCCTTTGCTGCTTCTTCTTCTTCTTTTTTTATTTTTTCTCTCATTTATCTTATTAAATTTCTACTTTGGCTAAATTTTTCCACAAACAAGAGACAGGCAGACAACTTGATGGGGAGAGGAGTTCTGTCCCAGGAAGGCCGCATGGGGTCCTGTTGCATTAGAAGATGGCTTTGGGTTTGGTGATGACTTTTTAGGTAAAATCCCAAATGGAAAATCCATGAAAAAATAATTTGTCAGTTGAACTTTATTAAAATTAAAATCTACTGTTCTCTGAAAGTGGCTTCCTAGGTGGCGCTAGTGGTAAAGAACCCACCTGCTAATGCAAGAGACATAAGAGATGCAGCTTTGATCCCAGGGTTGGAAAGATCCCTTGGAGAAAGGCATGGCAAGCAACTCCAGTAGTGTTGCCTAGAAAATCCCACGGACAGAGGAGCCTGGAAAGCTATGGTCCATAGGGTTGCAAAGAGTCAGACTGAAGTGAGACTGAAGTGAGTTAGCATGCATGCACACACTCATGCACTTTCTGAAAGATACTGAAAAGGAAATGAGAAGCCAAGCCACAGACTGGCTGAAAACATTTGCAAAAGACAACTGATAAAGGACTGTTATCCAAAATGTACTAAAACTCAACAATAAGAAGAACAATGTGATTCTAAAATGGGCAAACAATCTGAACAGACACCAAAGATATACAAATGGAAAATAAGCCATTGGAACCAAGAGGTGAAAAAACACAATTTTCTTCTATATGGCACATTTTTTGGTTTCTTAAGCTTGCTAGGTAAAATAAAGTGGTGCTATAGTAGGCTATGACATGTAAATATATAAGTACTTTTAATTTTATAGACTTTATTTTTTATAGAAGCTTTGGATATACTGAATTGAACAGATCATACAGAGAGCTCTACTATATCCTTTACCATGGACACACAATTTCACATATACTAAACATTTTGTATTAGTATTATATATGTGTTGCAATTAATAAATCAATGTCAACACATTGTTGTTAACTAAAGCCCATAGTTTAAGAATGTAAAGGCAAAGTCAAGTGGGCCTTTGGAAGCATCACTAAGAACAAAGCTAATGAAGGTGATGGAATTCCAGTTGAGCTATTTAAAATCCTAAAAGATGATGCTGTGAAAGTGCTGCACTTAATATGCCAGCAAATTTGGAAAACTCAGCAGTGGCCACAGGACTGGAAAAGGTCAGTTTTCATTCCAGCCCCAAAAGAAAGGCTATACCAAAGAATGTTCAAATTACCACACAATGGCACTCATCTCACACACTAGTAAAGTAATGCTCAAAATTCTCCAAGAGAGACTTCAACAGTACGTGAACTGAGAACTTACAGATGTTCAAGCTGAATTTAGGAAAGGCAAAGGAACCAGAGATCAAATTGCCAACATTCGTGGGATCATTGAAAAACCAAGAGAGCTCCAGAAAAACATCTATTTCTGCTTTATGACTATGCCAAAGCCTTTGATTGTCACAAAAAACTAAGAAATTTCTTCAAGAGATGGGAATACCAGACCACCTTACCTGCCTCCTGAAAAATCTGCATGCAGGTCAAGAAGCAACAATTAGAACTGGATATGGAACAACAGACTGGTTCCAGATTCGGAAAGGAGTACATCAAGACTATGTATTGCCCCCCTGTTGATTTAATTTCTTTGCAGAGTACACCAAGCAGAATGCTGGGCTGGATGAAACACAAGCAAGAATTAAGACTGCAGGAAGAAATATCAATAAACTCAGATATGCATATAACATCATCCTTATGGCAGAAAGCAAGGAGAAACTAAAGGGCCAAGAGATGAAAATGAATGAGGAGAGTTAAAAAGCTGGCTTAAAACTGAATATTCAAAACACTAAGATCATGAAGACCGGTTCCATCACTTCATGGCAAATACATGGGGAAACAATGGAAATAGTGACACAGTTTCTTTTCTTGGGCTCCAAAATCACTTCAGGTGGTGACTGCAGCCATGAAGTTCAAAGATGTTTGCTCCTCGGAAGAAAAGCTGTGATCAACCTAAACAAAATATTAAAAAACAGAGACAGTACTTTGCCAACAAAGGTCGGTCTAGTCAAAGCTATGGTTTTTGCAATAGTCATGTATGGATGTGAAAGTGGGACCATAAAGAAAGCTGAGCATTGAAGAACTGATGCTTTTGAACTGTGGTGTTGGAGAAGACTGTTTAGGGTCTTTTGGACTACAAGGAGATCCAACCAGTCCATTCTAAAGGAGATCAGTCCTGGGATTTCTTTGGAAGGAATGATGCTAAAGCTGAAGCTCCAGCACTTTGGCCACTTCATGCGAAGAGTTGACTCATTGGAAAAGACTCTGATGCTTGGAGAGATTGGGGGCAGGAGGAGAAGGGGACAACAGAGGATGAGATAGCTGGATGGCATCACCAACTCGATGGATGTGACTTTGAGTGAACTCCGGGAGATGGTGATGGACAGGGAGGCCTGGTGTACTGCAGTTCATGGGGTTGCAGAGTTGGACAGGACTGAGTGACTGAACTGAACTGAGTCTTGTTATCTTAAAATGTAAATTATGGGAGTAGGTATTGTCTTTTGTATCCTGCCTGAAGGCAGTCTTTGGACTAAACCTTCTAGCTAATNTTTGCCTAAGAAATTTTTCTCAAATAGTTTTATATTGCAGCTCTTTTGCTTATAATCCACTGTTATTATCCTGGAACCCTGCTGATGTAGGAGTAAGATATTGTTGAGGGGAAGCTTTCTATAATCTTATAAGTAAATTTTATGTCTTTAGTGATTTTGAGTGGCTGAGCTCTGATATTCAGAAACATTTCTTAGCCATTTTTTCCTTCCTTCCCTTAGGTGAGACAAGAAGGCTGTAAGGGTCTGAATTATCTAGCTCCTTTTCCCCAGGTCAGATTATATTAAATATATACATTACATTAAATACCTCTGATAAAGTAGTTTCCCTTGAGAGCAGTTCTTTGCTATGAGAATGCCCTATACTTATTTCAAAAGGCTACTTTTCCCCTCCTTCTGCCTGAAGCATGAGATTTTCTTTAGTTTTCACTGCAAGAATCTTATGGGCCTCCTAAAGGTAGAACTGATTAAACTGTGGGGGTCCCCACAGATGACTCCCCACCAGAGTTTCTAACTACACAGCTGATGTACATGAGCCCTCCAGCAATTTCCCTCCTCCTACCAGCTACTGGCTGCCCTGGCTTCTGCTCCAGGTTGGCTGCTATCACTGTGATTCTCTGAATCAACTTGCCTCTCCAGTTTGGGGATAGTAACTTGCCGTTGTGACCTCAGTGCAGTGATTGGTCTTTAAAAAAGTCTTGATTTCAGTTTGTTCAGCTTTTTTCTTTTTCTGAGAATGAGAGTTATAACTTTCAGGCTCTTCACATAGAGCTTTCAGACATCCATAAATAATTTTAAACATAAGCAAACTATAAAACATAAACCTCAGTTCAGTTCAGTTCAGTTCAGTCACTTAGTCGTGTCCAACTCTTTGCAACCCCATGGACTGCAGCAGGCCAGGCCTCTTTGTCCATCACCAACTCCCAAAGTTTACTCAAACTCATTGATGATGCAATCTAACCATCTCATCCTCTGCGGTCCCCTTCTCCTCCCACCTTCAATCTTTCCCAGCATCAGAGTCTTTTCAAAAGAGCCAGGTGGCCAAAGTATTGGAGTTTCAGCTTCACCATAAGTCCTTCCAATGAACACCCAGGTCTGATCTCTTTTAAGATGGTCTGATTGGATCTCCTTGCAGTCAAAAATAAAAGTCTTGGTAGGTATGGCATCTTAGGCTCCTGCTACCACCTTGCCATGATGGTCTGATCACTCAGTTTGAGCCAGACATCTANCTTCCAATGAACACCCAGGTCTGATCTCTTTTAAGATGGTCTGATTGGATCTCCTTGCAGTCAAAAATAAAAGTCTTGGTAGGTATGGCATCTTAGGCCCCTGCTACCACCTTGCCATGATGGTCTGATCACTCAGTTTGAGCCAGACATCTAGGAATGCAAAGTCAAGTGGGCCTTAGGAAGCATCACTACAAACAAAGCTAGTAGAGGTGATGGAATTCCACTTGAGCTATTTAAAATCCTAAAAGATGATGCTGTGAAAGTGCCACACTCAATATGCCAGCAAATTTGGAAAACTCAGCATTGGCCACAGGACTGGAAAAGGTCAGTTTTCATTCTAGCCCCAAAGAAAGGCAATGCCAAAGAATGCTCAAACTACCGCACAATTGCACTCATCTCACATGCTAATGCTCAAAATTCTCCAAGTCAGCCTTCAACAGTACGTGAACTGAGAACTTCCAAATGTTCAAATTGGATTTAGAAAAAGCAGAGGAACCAGAGATCAAATTGCTGACATCTGTTGGATTATCAAAAAGGAAAGAGAGTTCCAGAAAAACATCTATTCTGCTTTATTGATTATTCCAAAGCCTTTGACTGTGGAAAATTCTTAAAGACGTGGGAATAACAGACCACATGACCTGCCTTTTGAGAAATCTGTATGCAGGTCAGGAAGCAACAGTTAGAACTGGACATAGAACAATAGACTGGTTCCAANAAAGAGAGTTCCAGAAAAACATCTATTCTGCTTTATTGATTATTCCAAAGCCTTTGACTGTGGAAAATTCTTAAAGACGTGGGAATAACAGACCACATGACCTGCCTTTTGAGAAATCTGTATGCAGGTCAGGAAGCAACAGTTAGAACTGGACATAGAACAATAGACTGGTTCCAAATAGGGAAAGGAATATGTTAAGACTGTATATTGTCACCCTGTTTATTTAACTTCTATGCAGAGTACATCATGAGAAACACTGGACTAGAAGAAGCACAAGCTGGAATCAAGATTGCCAGGAGAAATATCAATAACCTCAGATATGCAGGTGGCAGAAAGTGAAGAATAACTAAAGAGCCTCTTGATGAAAGTGAAAGAGGAGAGTGAAACAGTTGGCTTAAAGTTCAACATTCAGAAAACAAAGATCATGGCATCTAGTCCTATCACTTCATGGCAAATAGAAGGGAAAACAGTGGAAACAGTGACAAACTTTATTTTGGGGGGCTCCAAAATCACTGCAGATGGTGATTGCAGCCATTAAATGAAAAGACACTTACTCCTTGGGAGAAAAGTTATGACCAACCTAGACAGCATATTAAAAAGCAGAGACATATCTTTGTCAACAAAGGTCCATCTAGTCAAGGCTATGGTTTTTCCAGTAGCCATGTATGGATGTGCGAGTTGGACTGTGAAGAAAGCTGAGTGCAGAGGAATTGATGCTTTCGAACTGTGGTGTTGGAGAAGACTCTTGAGAGTCCTTTGGATTGCAAGGAGATCCAACCCATCCATCCTAAAGGAAATCAGTCCTGAATATTCTTTGGAAGGACGGATGTTGAAGCTGAAACTCCAATACTTTGCCCACCTGATGTGAAGAACAGACTCATTGGGAAAGACCCTGATGCTGGAAAAGATTGAAGGTGGGAGGAGAAAGGGACGACAGAGGATGAGATGGTTGGATGGCATCACTCACTCAGTGGACATGAGTTTGGGTAAGCTCTGGGAGTTGGTTATAGACAGGGAGGCCTGGTGTGCTGCAGTCCATGGAGTCACAAAGCGTTGGACACAACTGAGCAATTGAAATGAACTGAATCACCTTGTCAAGGCACATGAGATTTTGCCACTTGCTCAGTTCTGTGATGTTTCAGGACACATTCTGGAACTTAAAATGGTCTTGAAGATGATTCATGCAGTATGTCCTCTTGCCAGCCCATTCTCCCTGACCAGATACTCTCACTAGCAGACTCTACCAGCTCAGCCCTTTTTTGCCCTTAATATAGTTTTCTTTAAAAAAAATTTTTTTTTAATTAAAGGATAAATGCTTTAGAGGATTGTGTTGGTTCCTGCCAAACTACTTTTCTTATTTTTTAAGTGGTAAGTCCAACAGCTCAGGAGATAATTGCCATTAAAAAGACAGTAACTATACTCAGAGATCCCAGGAACTACACTGTGACGTGGGAGGCTACATGGGAAGTACCAAGGCTGGTCATGCGGCAGAGGGAGCAGGTGAAAAAGCATAAGCAAGGGCTTTTATTGTGATTTCCTCAAGAAGATATGGATGAGGCGGAGCAAGCAGGCTTAGGGTTGGCTGGTTGGATAATTTCAATGCGCTCACCATTTCGATCCCTGAGTCAGGAAGGTCCCCCAGAGGAGGGCATTGAAACCCACTCCAGTATTGCTGCCTGGAGAATCCCTTGGACAAAGGAGCCTGGTGGGTTGCAATCCACAGGGTCACAAAGAGTCAGACACAACTGAAGCAACTTTCACTCATGCATGCACTGGGACATAAGGATGGACCCTACTTGTCTGGTACCTGGCTCTGGAGTGATGAAAGCAAGGCAATAGTGGCCTGGAGTGTGAAGTCCTTAAAAGAGGTATTGGCTCTGGACAGGTTAGTTTACATTTGAAAAATGAGCCTTAGGAGGAAAACCCCTAAAGAGGGGCCAGGGGTGATGTGCGTGGCAGGAGGCAAGGCAGGAGGACTCAGCATGGCCTGGGGCTTTCCAGAGCAAGGCACGTCCAGCAAATACATGCAAAGCAAATGTTAACACATCAAGTTAACAGTAGCCGAAAACACAGTTAAAAGATTTCTCCACACCCAAAGGTGAGTGATGATGGCAAGAGACAAGGAATAATTTCCTATTTGCCTTACGTAGAAACACTAAATTTTATTAATAAAATAAGAAATCCATCCCATCTTACTTAGTCTTTGAACTCACTTATCTAAAAGTTCTTTGGCTTTCATCACAGATCTCTTCTGTTGCCTTTGGGGTAAATTTGTATTAAAGAATTTAGTGGAAAATGCTTCTATCTAACTGACTTGCCAAGTGGGGAGATGACTATTGTACACATCTGTAATTTGAGAGAAATTGGTTTATTCCTCAGGGAGAGAATCTTAGTAATTTTAAAATATGATTATTAATGTGGTAATAATGGAACAATAATCCTGTTATTTTGTAATAGTATTAAAATGTCTTTAACCACAAAAGATTTGTAGGAAGGAAAGCAAATTGACAACCTAAGATAGAAACTAATTTGGGATACAATTAATTTTGGTTCTCTTGACAAGCAATTGTATTTTACTTTATGGCAAATGGTTACAAGTAATTACTATCTGAGGAATACTTGT
Organism: Neotragus moschatus; assembly: GCA_006410615.1. Lineage (NCBI taxonomy): Eukaryota > Metazoa > Chordata > Mammalia > Artiodactyla > Bovidae > Neotragus > Neotragus moschatus. The sequence continues at coordinate 115,288 of SJYA01002606.1, read as the reverse complement.
AAATTGCTTATGTGTTCTTTATTTAATACAGTTTCTGTGATTGCTTGAATGCTTAATTATGGGAAGGTCTAGTTTTCAATTTTAAATAATTATGCAGAAAGAAAAGAAGGACACAATTTTGTGATGCAACAGTGGGTGTATACAAGCAGAGGCAACCCTGGGCAGCAGCTATAATTTGGCAGAGTTACCTTCGCTACCTTCCACCTCCCCTCCCCCTCTTCTATGTCCACCCACACACACTGTACTTCTGTCACTTACACCCACTGGTCAGAGAGTCCTATGCGCTTCCTCCAACTCCAACCAACCAGAGAGCAACAGAAGACAAGCATATAACAGAAGTATTGCTTTTGAGGCACTCATGCTCTGTTAAATGCTTTATTTTTATTATTGCGCTGACTTCCAAATAATCCCATAAAGTAGAACTAGTTTCCTTTGAAAGATGAGGAAACAGAGGCACCGAGATGTTAGGGAACCTGGGTGAGGTCGTTGCAACTAGTAGGCTTTATTCTTTTTTTTTTTTAATGATTTTCTTTATTTATTTTATTTTTGGCTGTGCTGGGTCTTCCTTGCTGCCAAGGGCTTTCTCTAGTTGCAGCGAGCAGGGGCCAGTCTCTAGCTGTGGTACATGGGCTTCTCACTGCTGTGGCTTCTCTCACGGCAGAGCCAGGCTCTAGGTAGCCAGTTTCAGTGGCCGTGGCTCCCAGACTCTAAAGCACAGTCTCCATAGTTGGGGCACTGGGGCTTTGTTGCTCTGTGCCACGTGGGATCTTGCTGGACCAATGATCAAACCTGTATCTCCTGCACTGGCAAGTAGATTCTTTACCACTGAGCCACCAGGGAAGTCTGTTAGTAGGTTTTACAGCCAGAAGTCAGAGGTGTTCTGACATCAGGAAAGACTGGCTCCCAGTGTGCCTGCCTCCTGTCTCACTCTTGTCCAGCTGAGTCAGTGCGTCTGTGGCGAGCACGGGCCACGCTTCTTAGCACAGACACTGCCTCTCTAACAGTGGAATCTACTGGTTCTCTACAAGTCTGCCTTAACCAGGTCCATTCAGCGGTCTCATCCAGGACACTTTCAGGTAATAAGTCCACTAAGCGTGATACCAAGATAAAAATAGGTGAAAAAAAGAGGCAGCACACGACATCTGCCACTGTGGACTTTTTTCTTCTAAAAATGAAAGCATTATTGAGGAAAAAAAATCTGTCCTTGAATAGTATATACTTTATCCAACATCAAAAATGACAGGGCTCAGTAAGGAGACCATTGTAATGGTTCTAGTTTCCTTCCTTGTAATCATCTTTGCCACAAGGATTTTCACTGCAAGCATTTTCACCTCATAACTAATTGTCCATAAGGCAATTTTTCCATAAAAGATGAAATTACAAAAAATAAAAGAGGGCCTATAAAAGGATATAATGAAATGAGAAATGAAGAGAAAAATTTAAAATATTTTAAATTTAAAATATTGTAAAAATATTCAAGTACATTTAAAATGTGGGTAGATTTGTGGCAAAACTGTGCAAATAACTGATTTTATTCTGTGAGTTTACCTGAGCACTTGTCCTCTAAGTCTTTCTTTCATAGTATTTTATAATGTATCTGTCTGTTGATTTATCATCTCACTTACCATTGCACATTTTCCTTCTGCTATAATTTCTCCTTTATTAAAAGAAGTATCAATTTCCTATCAAAGGGTGCATATTTGTAAACTGAGTTTTGCCTTGCCTTGAAAAAGCCTTCTGCACTATTGTTTAATTTATATTGGCACATTGTCAAGGTGATAGATGTTCCAAAGTTCCACAGGAAATGTGAGTTCAGTGTTGTACCTTCTAGTCACCAGAAGATTTGTAGACTGACATGCTATCATTTTCTGGTCCAGTATGCAGTCTGATCTACGCTCTTATTTCACACTTCCAGTAAGTTCTATCACTCTATTTTCTATCAAGTTGATATGCATAGCTGTCAGCCATTAGTCTAGACTGCCATATCCACTTGTCCCTGTGCAGACCATTATGAGGGTGAAGATTTATGTGATATACAAATGGTAGCATTGCATCAATGGAAAAGTGAAGCCAGACTGTCAACCAGTTACATTATTTTTTATGGCAAAATTGCCGTATGGCCACTTAGTTATGTGGCAAAAATATTTGTGATAAAAATGCTTGTGGCAAAGATGTCTACAGCAAAACGCTTGCTGTGAAAATACTAGACACTTATTCTAATAACAAAAAGCTAACGTGGGTCATTTTTGAAGCCTACCTAGAGCTTGAGGCCCTGGAAAAGGCCCTCCTTCTCTCCAACTAACGCCTTCTAGTGCTTCACACTGGCCTCCTTTCAGGCCACAGCCTTGACCCAACTCCATAATAAGAGGCTGTGTGAATTCATTGCCTTAATGACTCAGTTCTTCACTCCCCTTTTTGTTTACACTCTGTCATGTGGCTTTGAGGCTTCTCTCACTAAAAGAGCAACGTCTACTCCCCAACCCTTGAACCGGCACTAGTCTTGAGAGGCAGTTAGTCCACAGAGTGGAAGTGTGATGTACCAAATCTGACGCTAAGCTTGAAGAATTTTTGTGTGTTGCCACTTAATCGCTTTTGCTAGTAGCAGGACCAGAAAAACTGCCCAGCATAGCCTGACGGAGAATAAGGGTCATGCAGCGTGAGCCCAATCGCCTCAGTTAACCTGCCACGTCCAGTCTTCTAGTCTCAGTCCCCAGATGACCAAGATTGTTAGCAAGCTCAACCAAGACAGTAAAGCCCCCTAGCAACGTGCAAAACTAACCCCAGACATAACAGGCACAAACACATATTGTATACTACTGAGATTTTCGTTACTTTTTATATAGCATTATTGTGGCAATATGTTTGATACAGAGTCCCTGGTTTTGGTACAAAGAAACAGAATCTTGAATATTATATGCCTTTCATAAGAGATACAGGCTATTTTAAATTAATACATTTCAACTTGATCAATTGTAGTCTTCCTCTTACCCCCATCCTTACCTTTAAATTTTATTTTAATTATTTAAGAAAATTATCTTATCTATATATATATGAAATCACTGCTGCTGCTGCTGCTGCTAAGTCACTTCAGTCGGGTCTGACTCTGTGCGACCCCATAGACGGCAGCCCACCAGGCTCCCCGGTCCCTGGGATTCTCCAGGCAAGAACACTGGAGTGGGTTGCCATGTCCTTCTCCAGTGCATGAAAGTGAAAAGTGAAAGTGAAGTCACTCAGTCGTGTCCGACTCTTAGCGACCCCATGGACTGCAGCCTACCAGACTCCTCCATCCATGGGATCACAGATAAGCCTAATTTTGTATCAAAGATCTATGAGTAACTCCCTCAAATAAATTGGAATTAAGTTTGGAAATTTAAATATATTATGTGTGAGAACTGGCATCCAATATTTCCAAAAGCTTCTTAAACCTTGATAAAGCTAATCTATCTTCACTGGGGGTAAAAGTGAAACTAAATAATTTCTTTTTTGCCTCAGAACAGTTGTTTTTTTTTTCTTTTCCTTCCTTTGAGGTTGAATAACTTGGTCCATCAGTTAGTGCTTTAGAACTCAAAAAATAACTGAACTATTTACTAGTTTCCTTGATGTACTTAGTAAGCACTTATTTCTTTGTATAAAATGGGGGTCCATATTTTTGCATGTTATGAACCAACACTTTCAGTGATAAGCTTAAGTACTCTGGATCTTTCTGTTGGAGCCATTTAGAAAACAGGATTGTATAGTATAATTTGCATAGGGAAAGTAGTCAAACTGATATATTTTTGTGCATTGAAAGAAGTAAAATCTGCGAAAATGCTAACAAATGTTTAGTCATAAACTGAGAGAGACATATTTGACCTTTATTTCCAAGACTTTCCCTTCAGGAGATTTCTCAAGTAGATTAAGTTTGCTGAGTACAGACTATCACCATCAGCAAGCTGGCTGTCCTTAGACATGTGCTAATACAATTTTTAATGTGGTTTCAAATAGGTTGTTTAGGGAAAAGTCTTGTTTGGATCTCAGTGCTTCTCTTTCTAGGGTCCAACAGGAATTCAAGGATTCCATGAAAAGCAATTAAAAGTAATTATGTTGCTCAGGGTATCTGCAACTCTCTGGCAAAAGATGTGCATTGATAAACTTAATCCTTATTGTACTAGGAATTTTCTCAAGAAATCACCCTATCCAGCCCTGCCTCCTGTCAGCCTCCTCAGAGCTGAGCCTGGATGTGAGAGCTTGATGTTGCTGCAGGAATCATTCACCATTGAGCGTTAACAGGGAGGTTGACATGTTAATCAGGGGCAAAGGGAAAACACAATGAAATAAAACAGGTGTGGAAGGTAGTCAGGCAGGAAGTTCTCTTTCCAAGCCAAAGTTTTCTTTAGGATAGTGTCTATTGTAAAATATTAACAAACAGAAATCTCAACTAAATAGAGTCAGGAGACCAGCAAGGGATGCTCTCACACCCTGCAGCAATAACAGAGGCCAACAGGAAGAAAGACTCCTCTTCCTTCCCAGGGAGGATGCGGCCAATGAGAAGCAATGGCCTCTCTGTACAAGGATGGCACCCCCAAACTCCTTTTCTCCCATAAAAGGATTCTCTTTCCTTGATATGTGGGCTTCAACAAGGCTCTCCATTGCTGCAGACTTCAAATTACAGTTCTCTGCTCATCCTGAATAATCCTTTGCTGGAGAAATATCTGCAGTCTATTTGTTTCAAATCAAAATTTTTTTTTTTTTAATTTTTCTCTTTTAATCTCCACAGTGCCACGTTGGCATAGTAGACACTAAGGAAATATTGGCCAGACGAACTCATGGATGCTCTAGGTTCCGCTGTGGCCAAATGGTGTTTATATGCAAGAATATGCAGGCAAAATTTACCTACCACAGATAACATGCTCAGGAAGTGATCACTGGATGAGATCACTCCGAAATTAGGAGACTGTTCACCATCAAGCTCGGCACCCCCTCCAGGCAGGTAGCGTCTAGGGTCAGCACCAAGCCATTTCCATCCTGGTGTCCTGCATTTGCAAACTTGTGCTCAGCTTCTCTCCCCGTGTTTCCTAATCGCCCACCTGTGAGTCTCATCTCAAGGAGATAGAGGGGAGAAGGAGGAGACGAGGAAGGAAAGGGAAAGGAGGACGGATGGAGGGCGGAGCGGGGGAGGGAGGAGGCGGGGAAGGAGGACCGGGAGAGAAAAGTGCAAGAAAACAGTCTTCGTCACACTCTTTCTTCCTATTCTCTCTTCTTCCCTCCCCTTCACTCCTCTCCCGCAAAACAGCCTCCAATCAGTTCTGGTTCTTGATGGATTTCCTGTCTTTTCACGTTTGCACGCAGACTCTAACTCAATTGTCCTTCTGCAGCTCTGCGCCACTGTCTTCACTGCTCTGATCAGCGCGAGACATGCGGAGCATCGGTCTTGAGCTGGAAGAGTTGAAGCCTGCCGAGGGGCTGTAGCACAGCCTGGAGGAGGCGCGGGGGCTGCTGCAGGGAGGCCGCGGTTCCCCGCCTCATATAAGCACAGTGACCTTTGACAACCTTTTGGTGACCTTTTTGACCTCCAAGGACTCTTTCACACCCATATACTGGTTACAGTTCCACTACTGGAGTGGGTCCATCACACGTGAGTGCAAAGCCTTCTCTCCAAGAGGGTCAGCCCTCCCACAGATAGTGGAGAGGAGGAAAAAGTAAGGGAGCAGGCAGGGGAGGCTGTTTCCTAAGCACCCCAACTTTTGTGAATGGAGAAATCTGATGGCCTTCAAAACCTCACAATCTCTCAGAGTCTGAAGTACCCTCTGGAAGCAAAGAGGGGCTCTTCCAACCCAAAGGCCCTGTCCTCACCCAGAGCAAAGCCTGAGATCCCCTCCCCTCCAACTCTGAGCCACTTAACAGAAGGCTCTCGAGACCTCCAGCTTTCAGAAATTATAAACTGGCAGCAAATGAAACTGTGCAAAGCCTGGCTCCTGGACCAAGACGCATCCCTCCCCAGGAAGGCTCTTCTCTCTGTCCTATGTGTCTTCCATTTTGTTGCTGTCAAGAGTCCGTGTTCATGGCTCATTCTCCTTGGTATTTCCAATCATTGAGCCTGTAATGTTCTACTCTTGGAATATTACACTTGGCAGGAGGTGTAAACAAAATTCCAAACCTAAAGCTACAAAAGAAAAATAAAAAATAGCTTGAGCAATATCAGATGCTGAATGCAGTCTGTCCATTTAGAAATCCATGAATTTCAAATGCTGTCCTCTGAATCCTCACCATCAATTTCAGTCCTGCTTGAGGAATCTGTTGTAATTCACTTGCTGTAATTACCTAGCCCCAGCAAAAAGGGAATTGTGCCTTTGTTACAAACTCTTGGCATTAACAGACGGCTTCCTGCAAAGGCCAACCTCCCATTTTTCTTTCAGGTTTACATTTACAGTTGCATCCTAATATTAAGTTACCTATTTCCACCTTCATAGAGTAAACACGTAGGCTGGCAAAATTCACACATCCTTTCCATTTTAACTGCTAAACTTCACAATAAGTGGTATTTACTCAAAATTGTATATCCCTGTAAAAAAAACAAACAAGCAAAAAAAAACCTTGGGATACAAACCCCTCCAGTTTCTTAGGAAGGAACTCTGACTTTGAAATCAACTCCAGCCAGCAGGAGATGTGTTGTGGAGTCTCTTTCTCCGATGCTCCCACTGGAGTTCTAGCTGAAGGAAAAGGGTTGAAATGTCCTAAATCACATGGCACCACGTCTCCTACAATTATATATTATTCTAAAAGCAGGTATCCCCAAGGAGGTTACAAGTCAGCTGATACTAAGACATTCGCAATTAAGCTTTTATCAGACAGATGAAAAAAATATGGGAAAACAGTGTCACACGATGCCTTAAGGTCAGAAGGGGTAGGAAGAGGTGGACCCTGGGAGGTGCCTGGGACTTGCAGACAGTTCTCACATACCCTCCCAGACCCCTCCGAGGCACCTGCCTGGAAGGATGTGTTCTGGATGGAGCTTGCTGAAGGCTGCTGCAAGACGGTCTTCCATGTCCGTGGGCCAATCTGCCTGAGCTATATCAGCAAAACTTCTCTGTAAAACCCAACCTACATAAAATAATCAGTCTACCTTTGTGTATAATGCATATGAGTATATGCTCTATGTATGGATATATATTTTATGTATCTAGAATCCACATATATTTTACACACACATATACAAAGTATGGTTTCTAAGACACTTCTTTGGACACTATACATTTTCTCTTCAGGATTTGAAGAAGCCCCTATTAGTTCAAATAGTCTAAAGATCTCATTAATTTCAAAGTGAGGTATTCCTCTTAAGGCCATTTTATGTGAGTGAGCAGGTTCCCTCCTTCACCGTGTCCTTCACCCTGCTCACTCTTGAGATAATCAAAGTCGGATACGACTGAGCGCCTGAACTGAACTGAACTGAAGCTGTTTTCTGAGCCAGTGGAGGAGGAGAGAGGAAGGGGACAAGATGAATACCTTTGAGGCTTTGTGCCCTGTGAAAATTCCAAGGAGAGATAAATGGCCGTCTTGCTATGAATAGCTGTACAGAAATTCAACACTCTTTTCCACTGCCTGCCTTGTATGACAGAGCTGAGTGAAAGTTTCATGTTACCATGGAGAGCTCTGGGCACATTCTATAATTAGTAGGAAATGGCTTCCCCAGAAAATCCCCTATGTTACTGAACTTCATCCAGAAAAAATGCATCCTGGGTTTTGTTTCTGTTTTTTTCTCTAACTCTGCAATTAAAAGGCAGCACAAACCAACTCTGCCCCCCTCACCCCCCTGCCAGCTGGCATTCATGGTCCTGACATCAAAGGAAAGCCATTGTTTTATTGAAGAGTCATCAGCTTCATGATCTCCTCCGATCAGATATTTTGAGATTAAAATATTGGCTCCTTAAATAGCCATGCACCTAATGGGTTGTTTGTAGCATCCATTACCACTGACCAAATGATTTGTTGTTTTTAATTAAATCCAGTAACAGTTTATTGCCACTTTTGCACTAATCTTGAATACTGCAGTGTTTCTGGAGATGATGGATCTAGTATCAATAAAGCAACATGCAAAATTCCTTTTTTATTAAATTTAAATTAGTTGGAGAGTTTAAGTAAATCATCACTGAAAAGTAGGGTGAGCAAATATTATCAGCTCAATAAATCTATCCCTGTACATTGAAGAAGACAAGCTTATACTAACTGTTAGGCTGAATATGGGAGTCACAGAATTATATATACTGAAAGTGCTTGGGGAAATAACTTATAAATGAAACACCAAGATACAAAGGGAATATTTCTTTTATCTTTTAAGTCTTCTATTTCAATGGCACTGCTTCTGTTTCTTGACCTGACTTCACTTTCGGCACTTCTAACCTCACCAATGTTATCAGTATGATCTACTATTTATGTGCAAGGTAACCCAGCACAAGGCAAAAGAACGTAAAGGAGACACCTGAAAAGGTTTTAAGAGTATTTTTAAACATGACACAGTACATTTCCACAAGAACTCAAGGTGTTTAAAGATGTGTTTCTTTCCTGGAAGCAGAAAGGAAAAATACAGAAAGCCATAGTTTTAATAAACAGACACTTTAGAAAATTGTGTCAGTTTCAAAAGGGAAAATACCATAGCTTCCCTTGGCCATGACGGTTTATTGTCCTAATAGTTTCATTAAACATTACATGTTGTCAGCTTTCTTAAGCACATCCCAAATTACCCTTTAAAATTTCATAATGTTGCTTAACATTCCTTCCTTATTCTTCCCAAAACACATATACAGACTTTCACACATACACACACACAAACACACACACACACACACACACACACACACAAAACAGGAAGGAAAAGTTCTCCCATAATCATAGCTATTTACTTATTCAGTCGCAGGGAAAACACAGTACTCCCTTCCACTTTTATTATCTTTTTCAGAGAAGTAAACGTAAGCCAAGTTCCAATAATCTATTGGGTGTTAGAACTGGTAGGAACATTAGAAATTGTATAACCCAGTTCCTTATTTCAGGTGTGAGGAAACTGAAATCCAGAGTAATGACTCAATCACTTACCCAGTCATGGGACCATCACACAAAGGATGGAATCCGTATCCCTCATCTTCTAAGCCAAAGTGCTTTCCATGGTACCATTATAGCAAAAGACCTCTTTGTTATAGAAAGTGTATTGAAACAACCAAAAAAGGAACAAAGAGGAGACTCCAAGCTCTTCCCTTTCTATATCCAGAGGCAAACTCCGGGAGATGGTGAGGGACGCTGAAGGCTGGCATGCTGCAGTCCACGGGGCCGCGGAGAGTCGGATACGACTTGGCAGCTAAAGAGCAGCAGCACATTTGTGGGTTGGGAGAGGACTTCAGAGGTCCACGGCACAGCCTGCTTAACTGAGCAGAGGAGCAGCTGAGAAAGAAATCTAACTTCAACATCCAGCGCTGAGATTTACCCTCCATGAGGCCCTGTGAAGCCTTCACTGGGTCTCAATTTCTTAGAAAAGAAGTTTGGATTATCAGATGATCTGTTTTCTGTAGTGATAAGCATTTGATAAATAATTGAATAGAACTCAATTTCATGGCATACAGATGACAATTATGTTATAATACTGTGCCAGTTCCTGAGTTAGTCAAAAGAAATCTTAAATAAAGAGGTTTAAATATCAGAGCTGTTCATTGGAAGTACTTCAAATGTATGAAATATTGGATTTTTTTTCACTTATGTGTTGTTTTTGTCTGGCATCTTTTTCTCTTTATGCATGAGCGTAACTGTCTCTATTTAAATAATTAATCATCAATTGAAAAGTACAGTGAAGAGACAGCCCAGAAACTTTCCAAGATGGAATCATGATGATCAGACTTACTTCCCACAGGAAAGAGTTATAAAAATGGACAAAACGTATGAAACTTCTGTTTTCAGGCCATTGTAGAAATTCACAAAGGGCTCTGATCTTTAAGAGAAGAGAAATTCAAGGGCTGAGCTCTACATATATTCAAGCGTCTGCTTGGGGTAATTTTTAAACGTCAGGGGAAAGGATAAAGTACAAAGAGAAAGTTGAATTGAAAGCTGGAAAGGACAATAATATATGCAGAGCAAAACATGGGGGGAAGAGGAGCTTCACAGGGAGAAAACTCTATATGTCTTTCTGAGGGACCCTCTGAGTTTTTGGCCAAACATTAAGCAGACCTTCCATAGAATGAGACCCCCTTGAGGCCTCTCGGGGAACAACTACTGTGGCTTGTGAGCTGAATGGAGACTTGAAAGTGCCAACGTCCAGAATAGCAGTTCCGCTGTACATTTCAAGCATTCCACTGAGAACTCAAAAAGGTTACTGAAGTGTAGTAGCTAATATGGTATAGCGTTCTTCTAGCTTCATGGTGCTCAACCGGGGGCAATCTTATCTCCTCAGGGACACTTAAGCAATATTCCAAGTTATTTTTGGTTGTCATAAATGTGAGGATGCTACTTGTATCTAGTGGGTAGAGATTAGAGAAGCTGGGACAAGCCCCCTCAATAAAGAGTCGAGTCCAAAATTCAATCACGCCACTGCTGAGAAGCCTTGCTCTAACTCTGCTTCTCTAGACCTGGCCGAGCTTTATAAAGCTCAGAACCAAACTTCGATGGATGATGTTTAGCTGCTACGAAACTGACCGCTTTTAAGAACAAAATTCAACACTTTTTAGAGGAAATCAGCATAACTCAGACTCACACCAGAATATGCACAATATTCAGCATACAATAACAAAATACTAAATACACAAAGGAGCAGGAAAATATAATCCAGAACTGGAGTGGGGAGGGTCAAAATAAATAAATTCAGAGATGATACACATTGAATTTAGCAAATAAGGACTTTCAAAATGCTATTTAAATATTGTAATTCCAGGAAAGAAGAGACATTGAGACCACAGTCTGTGCAGGGAGAATGAGGAATTTCCTTTGCAGAAATTCAAAGCAGAAACATCACGTTTGAATTAGAAGAAAGGTACTCGCTTATTTTAAATCTAACTTAAGAGGCGGGGAGAAAAGGCCATCCTGAGTGGCATACATCCCTCCTACTGCACTGGAAGATACAGAAATAGCTGCAGAGTCAACCGCAACCGGCAATGATTTATATCGCTCTTTGCAGTTCTTTGGGGAAAACGATTAACACGGATAAAAACCTGAAGACGGTAATAAAGAAAATGTTCTTTCCATTCAGCTGCATCAGAATCTTACTCTTGGACCTAAACCAAGGGAAACAGAATATTAACAGACCACCTTGCTGTTCCTGAGAACAAGTTACATAATTTACATGGAAGCTTGCCATGAAATTCTGTCAAATTTGGTAGTGGCCACACCTCAGCATGCAAAATAAAACTCCTTGTAAACAGGCTTCTGGCATGAGTTGTTTATGAGTGCTTCCTCCATTTCTCTTTTTAGAATGTTTAAGCACCTTGAAAAGAGTGATCACATGCGTTTATAGTGACTGACATTTCAGTTCAGTAAATTACAAGCTTGGATGCAAGAAACAATATTCTTGTCTTCAAAAGTATCATTTGGCATATTTTTGTCATCCTACTTTTCATTTTCTGAAGAGGTCTACCTTGAGCGTTCTGAATAAATAGGTCTTTTTTAAACTCATCTTCTATTCTCTGAGACTGTTACAAAGTGTCCCTTTGGGCCAGACCCTGCGACTCACCAGGGCTCACTAATGGCAGAAGACAAGATGAAAATAACATAGGACCTAATCCAAGTCTGTGAGCTTCTTTGTTCCGCAGAAGGATGGAGCTCAGCTGGGTGTGCACTCATACACACACATGCATAAACATGCACACTCGTGTGTGCCGAGACTTATACACATGAATGCATAGGCATACACACCCCCATGTCCATATGCTCACACATATACATGAACACACACATGTTCACACACACACACGGATTAGCAATATCACAAGAGAATTGGAGGGGATGGAGGTTATGTCTTTACTGATTTATTCTAACGACACTGCTAACTTCAGTGCAAGAAACTAATGGATGTATTGCAGGAAGGGGGACCTCTTCCAGGGCCCAGAAATGGGCTCTTGTCTAACACCCAGAAATAAATTCTCCGAAGAGACACACATGCTGACAAAGCAAGAGACTTCATTGGGAAAGGGCGCCCGGGTGGAGAGCAGGAGGGTAAGGGGACCCAGGAGGACTGCTCTGCCACAAGGCTCACAATCGGGTTTTGTGGTGATGGGATTAGGTTCCGGGTCGTCTTCAGCCAATCATTCTGACTCAGAGTCCTGCCTGGTGGCGCACGCATTGCTCAGCCAAGATGGATGCCAGAGAGAAGGATTCTGGGAGGTGGTCGGACACGTGGTGTCTCCTTTTGACCTTTCCGTACTCTTCTGGTTGGTGGTGGCTTGTTAGTTCCATGTTCCTTACCAGGACCTCCTCTCACAGAACAGCTCATGCAAATAGTGACTATGGTGCCTGGCCAGGGTGGGCGGCTTCAGTCAGTGTGCATCCCCCGGCAGATGGAGGGGCCTAAAATGTTTGGAGCATTTGCTATGTGCCAGATACTGTGCTAGGCACTTTGTACACTTTAATTAATTTCAAGATTCACAGCAAATCAAGGAAGTGGATGTTAATATTCCTGTTTTACAGATGAATAAACTGAGGTACAAAAACTTAGAAAATAGTAACAATATCACAAAAGTGAATTTAAGATTGAAGTAAGAATTTCCTTGAAGTAAAACAGCTATTAAGAGGGGTAGGATCTAATCCTACTTATCTCTGTTCAGATATGTTTTGACTAAAGTGATGCAGTTAGTAAATAAACTCTCAGTTCAATTCAGTCACTCAGTCGTGTCCAATTCTTTGCGACCCCATGAATCGCAGCACACCAGGCCTACCTGCAGCACACCAAGCCTACCTGTCCATCACCAACTCCCGGAGTTCACTCAGACTCATGTCCATCANATGTATCTTGGAAGCAAAAATCACACAATTAAGACCCTTTTTGTGTGTGTGTGAGGGAGTTTTCACAGGAAAACTGTTTAAATGCTTTTTGTTTTTTTTAGATTATGAAAGTAACAACAAAAAAGTAACAACATGAAAGGTACCCATGGATTATGATAATTTAGCAAGCTCTCTCTCGAGGCAGTTCAGTTCAGTTCAGTTCAGTCGCTCAGTCGTTTCCGACTCTTTGCGACCCCATGAATCCCAGCACGCTGGGCCTCCCTGTCCATCACCAACTCCCGGAGTTCACTCAGACTCATGTCCATCAAGTCAGTGATGCCATCCAGCCATCTCATCCTCTGTCATCCCCTTCTCCTCCTGCCCCCAATCCCTCCCAGCACCAGAGTCTTTTCCAATGAGTCAGCTCTTCGCATGAGGTGGCCAAAGTACTTGAGCTTCAGCTTTAGCATCATTCCTTCCAATGAACACCCAGGACTGATCTCCTTTAGAATGGACTGGTTGGACCTCCTTGGAGTCCAAGAGACTCTCAAGAGTCTTCTCCAACACCACAGTTCAAAAGCATCAATTCTTTGGCACTCAGCCTTCTTCACAGTCCAACTCTCATATCCATACATGACCACAGGAAAAACCATAGCCTTGACTAGACGGACCATAGTCAGCAAGGTAATGAGCCAAGTGTCCTACAAATCCTTACAGAAGGAAACTACGTTGGTTCTTCTCCTACCTTAACTAGGATAGCACCGGGTTCTTGATGATTGGCACTTCTCTCTCCAATGCCTTTATTTAAAAAACATAGTGACTTCAAAACTTTGATAAAAACATGATTATTAAAAATAANCATAGTCAGCAAGGTAATGAGCCAAGTGTCCTACAAATCCTTACAGAAGGAAACTACGTTGGTTCTTCTCCTACCTTAACTAGGATAGCACCGGGTTCTTGATGATTGGCACTTCTCTCTCCAATGCCTTTATTTAAAAAACATAGTGACTTCAAAACTTTGATAAAAACATGATTATTAAAAATAATTCAAGTAGTTCAGAACATCACCACAAATTTCATTAGTTAGAAACAGTAGTCGTTAAAATGTGGCAGACAAACCCTTGTGCACTCCTGGAGAGAATGTGAAGTTGGTGCAGTCATCATGGAAACCAGTATGGAGGTGCCTCAAAATTTGCAAATAGAAATACCATACAATCTAGCAATTCCACTTCATGGTATTTATCCAGAGAAAATGAAGACACTAATTTTAAAAATATATATATGCACCCCCACGTTCACAGTGGCTCTGTTTACAGTAGGCAAGGTATGGACGCAACCTGTGTCCATCGACAGACGAATGGATAAAGAAAAACAGATCACACACACCAAAAGGAAATACTATGCAACCATATAAAAGGATGGAATTTTGCCATTTGTGGCAACATGAATGGACCTAGGAGGTATTATTATGCTTAGTGAAATAAGTCAGAGAAAGACAGATACTGTGTGTGTTCACTTATATGGGGAATCTAAATATCTAAACGAAACAGAAACACACAGATACAGAGAATTATACATACAAACTCATGCAAACACCCTTCTGCGGCTGCCAGAGGGAAGAGGGGTGGAGAGAGGGGCAAAATGGTGAGTGGAGTCAAAAGGTACAAACTGCTAGCTATAAAGTAGCTGTTACAAGGATATCATGTATAACACAGGGAATGTAATCAATCTTTTATAGTAACTTTTTATACGGGATATAATCTATACAGTTATCAAATTGGTGTGTGAATACCTGAAAGAAATGTAGTATTGTCAACTATAGTTCAGTCTTTTAAAGTGTCATTCACGGGTCAGAATGGTCAAAATCAATAAGTTTACAATAAGTGCTGGCGAGGGTGTGGAGAAAATGACTCCTCCTATACTGTTGGGATGAATGTAACATGATGCACTGATGGAGAACATTATGGAGGGTCCTTAAGATGCTAAAAATAGAGTTACCATATGATCCAGCAATCCCACTCTTGGGCATAGAGCCGGTAAAAAGGGAAACTCTTAATGTGAAAAGACACATGTAGCTCAACGTTCACAGCAGCGCTATTCACAATAGCCAGGACAAGAAAGCAACCCAAATGCCCAATGACAGATGAATGGATAAAGAAGATGTGCTATGTATAAACAATAAAATATTACTCAGCCATAAAAAATGTCACAAAACTGCCATTTGCAGCAATACGGATGGACCCAGAAAGACAAGTATGTGCCACTTATTTGTGGAATCTAAAAAAGACACGAATAACTTACAAGACAGAAACAAGTCACAGGTGCAGAAAACAATCTTACAGTACCAACGGGAAGGCATGGGAGGGATAAATAAGGAGTTTGGGGTTAGCCACTATATATAAAATAGACACACACTACAGTACGCACTGGGCTTCCCTGATGGCTCAGTGGCCAAGAATCTGCTTGTCATGCAGAAGACGCAGGCTCAATCCCCGAGTCAGGAAGATCCCCTGGAGAAGGAAATGGCTACCCACTCCAGTGTTCTTGCTTGGAGAATTCCATGGACAGAGGACCCTGGTGGACTACAGTCCATGGGATCACAAAGAGTTGTACACAACTTAGCAACTAAACAAAAACAACAAGCAAGCGTTGTATAGAGGGTTCCCTTATGCCCAGCTATCCTGTCTGCAGTTATCCCCATCGTTAATCGACCCCATTAGTCTCCATACTCCCTTAGTATCCTCCACTAGTAGGATACTGTTGATGGGGGGGAATTTCCCCCCATCGTCCTTAAGTTCTTTCAGCTGGTCTGGTAATTAAATTGATACAAGACAGAAAAAAACAGGAGGAAAAACCAATTTGATTTGTATGCACGGAGGTCTCATAGAACTAGAATCCCCAAAGTGACCAAAGCAAACTGTTTATGAATCATATTTAGACAAAGAAACAGTTATTTGTGAAGACAAGCTAGTGGAGGTGATGGAGTTCCAGTTGAGCTATTCCAAATCCTGAAAGATGATGCTATGAAAGTGCNGGAGCCCCCAAAATAAAGTCTGACACTGTTTCCACTGTTTCCCCATCTCTTTCCCATGAAGTGATGGGACCAGATGCCGTGATCTTCATTTTCCAAATGTTGAGCTTTAAGCCAACTTTTTCACTCTCCTCTTTCACTTTCATCAAGAGGCTCTTTAGTTCTTAACTTTTGCCATAAGGGTGGTGTCATCTGAATATTAGAAGTTATTGATATTTCTCCTGGCAATCTTGATTTCAGCTGTGCTTCCTCCAGCCCAGCATTTCGCATGAGGTACTCTGCATATAAGTGAAATAAGCAGGGTGACAATATACAGCCTGTTGTTTGGAACCGGCCTGTTGTTCCATGTTCAGTTCAAATAAACTCTAAAAGTCCCGTTTAACTCTAGGATTCTTACATTATCTCTGATATTGAAATATCAGCCAGTTAATGTTGCCAGATAAAATACAGAACAGCTAGTTAAATTTGAAATATTTGGGACATTGAGAGGGTAACAGGCAGGAAGGCCAGGGGTCTCCAAACAGAGGGAAAAGGCTGCAAGTGTCAGACATTTTTTTTTTTTTTTAATCTCTCCCTTAAGCATCAGGAGAAACAAACTACAAGTGTTAAGATTTTTTTCTCTTAAAATTCTGTGTTGCCATGACGACACCTGGTTCCACCTGAACTTGACTTTTCTTAAACCTTGAACTAACAATGTATTTTTCTTATGGAAATGTTTTTCTTAAGCAATGTTAATGAAACTATGTATTTGCTTTGGAATTTCCCTTTCTTCAAAATGGTTCCAACTAACTTTTTTTCTTTTCTCAAACCTTGGGCTGATAATAGCTCAACAAAACAGTATTTGTGTCAATTGTTTTATGGCTGGGAGATGACATACCTCATGCCATCCTATCTCAAAAATGTGCACTGTGGGACAGGGGCCTGGTGAAACATCATCAGCCTGGAGGTGTCTCTCTTGCCATTCCCTTCTCCGCTTATCTGATTAATAGCTTTCTAATAGACATAAAACATACGGCTAAAGACTAGCAGGGGGCACTCTCCATCCCCCTTCTGCTGTCTATGTCAGAGGCTTTCCCTGGCCCTTTTCACTTTAGTAAAACTCTGCTACACTAAAGCTCTTTAGTGATCAAGCCTGGTCCCTGGTCCCCGGTCCCTGGTCCCAAAGCTAAACCTCCTTCGGAGATCACAAATCCGAAACCGTTCACCGTAAGCTAACAACATCCTAAAATGTTATTTGTCATTTACTTGAAACTCAAATGTAATGCAGTGTCCTGCATTTCATTCCTAACTCTGGCAGGCAGCCATATAGTCCATGTTCTAAAAAGCAAGGAAGTGCCCAGCAGAAGCCCAGGTTTATCCACACCGGCCTGGATCTTCCTCATCCCGCAGAATGACCTGAGTTGGCTGCCATGGGCTCAGCCACATCTTCCTCTAGGATGGACTGTGGAGAGACCCCCAAGATGGTGACCAGGGATCTCAGGGCTCAGGCACCATGCAGCCGCAACGGCTGCGGCTTTCACGCTGCCAGGGCTCAGCTCCTGTCCCTGGGCACGTTGACCCCACCGGCTGTGCCGTTGCTCTGCAGGGGTCTGGCCAAGTGCCTGCTTTCTGTTCTCCTGGGGCCTCGTCACACCTGCTGGAGCTCTAGTGGCAGCCAGTGGTCCACTGCAGACACCCCGTCCTCAACCTTTCTCCTCACTTGTTTTCTTATCAGCGAAGATTTGCCACTGAAACTGCAGACTTTGTATTCTTCCTCTTGAATATTCTCATTTAGTGAAACTGAAACACTCAGTTCTGTCCGACTCTTTGTGAGCCCATGGACTGTATAGTCCTTCAGGCCAGAAAAGTGGAGTGGGTAGCCTTTCTCTTCTCCAGGGGATTTTCCCAACCTAGGGATCAAACCCAGGTCTCCTGCATTGCAGGCAGATTCTTTACCAGCTGAGACATACGGGAAGAACAAGAATACCGGAGTGGATAGCCTATCCCTTTTCTAGCAGATCTTCCCAACCCAGGAATTGAACCAGGGTCTCCTGCACTGCAGGCGGATTCTTTACCGACTGAGCTATGAGGGAAGCCCATTCTCATTTAAATCAGTCACATTGTTGGTTGCTGTGAGGGAGATGGCTATCATCAGCATTTACAGTTGAGGAAAGCAAGGCTGTGTCATCAATATATTTCCTGCTTTCCAGGACTCCAGTGGAAGACACAGCAGACATGACCCCATGCCCTGGAGATGTGTTATCTATCAGGAAAGCAGGACATTCATATACTATATGCATTTCAGCTCAGTTCAGTCGCTTATATGCATTTATAGGGACACATATGACAGACCAAATGCAACTGAATAAAGCGCTTTGACTCAGGAGCAATTTTGACAAACAGAAATAGCCACATTCTCCTTGGGTTTATCTGGGACAACTAAATGAAGAGCTTAACTGAAACCGAGTGAAAGCAATGGTATTAATAGTTGAAATTTGATTTTTCAAACATCATATTGTCCTCTTCATATTTCACCTCTGCTCTGATGAAACTTTCAGAGAATAACACTTTCCCTCCTTTACAGCAAGTATAAACAACCACAAAGTGGATACTTGACATTCGCCCTGGTGAATCCTGGCTTTAAGGAATATGTAACAGCAAAGACCCTAAAATTGTCATTCTTTCTTTGGTTTCTGCATATGTCTTCACCAACAATATGTTGACATTTGTGGGTGTCATTTTATATACAGCCTGGACTTGAAATCTGACAGCCTTCTTCACCTTGCAAGGCTGTGAATTTGGTGGGAAGGATGATGCAAGTCAGGGCCAGTGTAGGTGGAAAACCCAGTCAACTGAAATTAAAAAGTACACAATGTGTTTAAGTTTTGTTTAAGGAAATTACTGAGGACCATGGGATTCCCAGGTGGCACAGTGGTAAAGAATCTGCCTGCCAGTGCAGGAAACAAAAGAGTCATGGGTGTGAGCTCTGGGGATGAGAAGATCCCCTGGACTAGGGATGGCAACCCACTGCAGTATTCTGGCCTGGAAAATTCCATGGACAGAGGAGCCTGGCGGGCTACGGTTCATGGGGTTGTAAAGACGCAACTGTGCGGCTGAGAAGAGCAGAGCACACCCTGAGGACTGTAGCATAGGAGACAGCCACCCAGCAGCTCCAAGAACTGCTGGAAAGAGACAAAGGAGGGGCCAGTAGACACATACATTCTTTTGGCTGGGATGCACCTGGCTGGATGTAGTCAAGCATACATCTTGGCAAAAGATTACAATTAATCACAAAGAACAGACATCTCGATTAATGATTTTAGTGCTTTTCTGTGTGGGGGAAGATGCAGGAATCCAGGGTCACTAAAATTCTTCCTTAGATATGCACCTTAATCCTGTAGGGGCTCCTTTATCCAAAGACACAGCATACTTCGTTCTGTTGCTGGTCCTGAATTCCTTTCAGGGATGGCTCCCGCAATGGCTAATGACTTGATCCCTGTAGAACTGAATGGCAGGAATAATGTTTATTTTCCAGCCCCCTGAATCCAAGGAGAGGGGCCAGGAATTCTTTAAAGGTCTTATTTTGCTCAGGATACAAAGTTTACAGATCTGATGACTTCTCTTCTTCAGATAGTGGCTTTACTGAGGTATAATTCGCGTATCATAAAGTTCACCCTTTCAAAGCATATAATTCAGCAGGTTTTTATTGTATTTACAGACATGTGTCATCATTATCACTAATTCCAGAAAATTTATCACCATGAAAAGGAATTCCACACACGTTGGTAATCATTCTCTACACCTACATCTCCCCAGCCCCTCGCAATGTCCACTCTGCTTTCTGTTACTGCAGATCTCCCTAGGAACATTTAGTATAAACTGAACCATGAATATGTGGTCCAGTCCATCTGGTTACTTTAGTCAGTGTTCATGGTCTCTGGTTAATGTTTGAAGTTCAGCACACTGTAGCATGCGTTAGTATTTCACTCCTCTTTAGAGTAAATGATACTCCATCACTTGGCTGCTACTGCTAAGTCGCTTCAGTCNAGTATAAACTGAACCATGAATATGTGGTCCAGTCCATCTGGTTACTTTAGTCAGTGTTCATGGTCTCTGGTTAATGTTTGAAGTTCAGCACACTGTAGCATGCGTTAGTATTTCACTCCTCTTTAGAGTAAATGATACTCCATCACTTGGCTGCTACTGCTAAGTCGCTTCAGTCGTCCGACTCTGTGCGACCCCATAGACGGCAGCCCACCAGGCTCTCCCATCCCTGGGATTCTCCAGGCAAGAACACTGGAGTGGGTTGCCATTTCCTTCTCCAATGCATGAAAGTGAAAAGGGAAAGTGAAGGCGCTCAGTCGTGTCCAACTCTTTGGGACCCCATGGACTGCAGCCTCCCAGGCTCCTCCATCCATGGGATTTTCCAGGCAAGAGTACTGGAGTGGGGTGCCATTGCCTTCTCCAATGCATGAAAGGGAAAAGTGAAAGTGAAGTCGCTCAGTCGTGTCTGACTCTTCGCAATCCCATGGACTGCAGCCCACCAGGCCCCTCCATCCCTGGGGTTTTCCAGGCAAGAGTACTGGAGTGGGGTGCCATCGCCTTCTCCATCACTTGGAGAGGCCACATTTTGTTTATTCTTCCGTCACTTGATGGATACTTCAGTCATCCCTACTTTATGTCTATTAGGAAGAGCATTTCCTTGAATATTTGTGCACAAGTTTTTGTGTGGCCAGATTATTCACACCTCTTAGTGCAACACCTAGGCATGAAATTGCTGGGTATGTGGTAACTCTTCATGTATCATTTTGAGAAAATGAGGAAATGTTTTCTAAAGCAGCTAGACATTCCTTCTGCAACTGTGAGAGCTCTCATTACTTCTTAATGTTGAGAGAAAAATATGTTTAAACATGTTTTCCAAAAGGTTAATGGCAATGCTAAATAAACTAAAATTAGGATAAATAAATTTCAAATCATAATTTACAGTGAACCAAAAAGAATCTAACAATTTGGAGATATTTTTTAATATATATATATAAATTACTAAGCTTATTTAGAATAGGTTAAATATTTGAATTAATTTGTAACCTTAGAAACTATTGGAAAGGGAGCCAAAGCCATGGCTCACAAAAAGTCACCAGGTCCAGACAGTTCAGGAGCAAATTCTTTCACAGTTCCAAGCATGAGTGAGCTGTGCCATAGCGGCTGTGAGTGCAGGGCATCAGACAGTCCCCACTGCAAAGGAGGCCTGCATTCCCACCTCCTTCGGGTGCTGTGTGGCCGTGCAGCAGGCTTTAATCCCCAAAGTGTAAGCAGAAGCAAGGTGTGTCTTTGCTGGGCAGAAGCTTTAAGGACTGAGGTGGGATCTGCAGTGGCCTCTTGCCATGGAAACCATTCACACTCCAGACAGCATATCCTTGTCAGCCTGTGGACCAAAGTGACAATGATGTGAAGGAGAGCACCAACCAAGAGTAGGCATACGGAGTGAGGGAGAAACACGTGTCTGCTTCTTTCAGCCATGACATCCTAGAGCTGTGACCACGGCATAACTTAACCTATTATGTCAACACAAAAAAATTAGTACCAGGATTAATGTATCATGAAAGATTTATAATATGTGACCCTGTTCTTCAGTGCTAGGCAGCATGATTGTGAGAAAACTATTACTGGAAGCCAGAAGTATCACAGTCTGTATAATGCAATGGCAAAATAGCTGGTAAAACCACTGCCTACAATAATCTATAAGCTGGATCTTAAGACAATATAACCCAGGGGGAAGAGGTTGGAAAACAGGACACTAGTAGTCTATACTACATATTATAGGTTTCATTTAGAATGTTTTTACAAGAAAAATATATGAGCTCAGGAAAAATGTGGCTTAGTTGCAAGTAGGATTAAAAGAAAATAGAATATAAAAAGTCATGGATTTATCGAGTTTGAAGACACAGCTTCTCAACTCCAAACGGTACAAGATAAAACTAACGTGACCTCTGAGTGGGCTCTGCTCTTCAGTTCAAGAAGATTTCAAAGATGAGGCAACTTCCAAGCTCTATTTTGAAATGTCACGTGACATATCCAGTTGTAAAAATGGTCAAGGATTTCAAATCAAAAGGATCCACCCTTGCACAAGAGAAAATTCTTGTGAAGCCACTTGAAATGTTTGGGGAAAATACAAGTAGTCAGTGTGGCTTCACAGTAGTTTCCAAACCCTCCCAAGGCAAGAATAACTTTCTTCCAGCTCAGGATGCACAATGGAAGAAAGATGACTTGCTCCTCACTCTGTGGATCACAGTTAGAAAATCACCTTGTTGACCTGTCAGTGGTGAGGGTCCACGTCACCACTCAATAACAAACCAAAAGACAACATAATCAGATCTGCTTTCTAGAAAGATTATTCTAGTAGAAGAGTGAAAGAAGAACTGCAAGGGAGCCACTGGAAGTAAACTGGCCAAATCAGAGGCTCTTTCAGGCATCAAAGCATAAGAGAAAAAGGCCCTAAAGTCTACAATGGCTCTGCAATCGCACAGAGGGGATTGATGCTAGATATATTTGAGAGAAGGGGTCAATAGGATCAGACAACTGATTAGAGGTAGGTACAAAGATATGGAAAGGACAAGAGTAATTTCCAGACCTCGACATGAGAGACAGGATACAAGGTATTAATAACCAAGGTGAGGAATACAGGGCAAGCAAGGATGGCAATTAGGGGAGAAGGGACTGAGTTTACCGGGGAAGATGTTGAGTGAGAAATATCCGTGATAGCCAGTTTTGTGTCCAGTAAAAATTTAACGCACAACAGAGAATTTGGGAACTCTAGGCAGATGCACAATCTTGGATATTGCTTAGACACCCAGAGAAAATACTTATCACCACCACACCACCTTGAGGAAGGCAACATGCCCCACCACCAAGAACACAGCCCCACTCCATTCTCCCTGCCCACAACGGAGCACAGTATATCTTTATCCACAAAGGACAGACATTTAATTCAAGTACCAGAGAAATGTCTGCTGACATCTGGGAAGGAGATGTATCCTGCTCCCTCTATTCCTGTCCCAGCTCTCCCTTTATAGATTAAGCTAAGCAGTAGTAAGTATATTTCACAAAGCTGAAGATGTGTTTGCAGCTTCTGTTAGCCAGGGCTCTTGAGAATGGTTAGACACTGACCATATGGAAATGGACAGGCAAGGCAGGGTGTTGAGTGATTCTTAGCTCATCACATGTCTACTGCATAGCACTCCTCTGAGTCAAGAGTTGTTCGGTCGCTCTGTCATGTCTGACTCTTTGCAACCCCCTGCCAGGCTTCTATGTCCTTCACCATCTCCTGGAGCTTGCTCAAACTCGTGTCTATTGAGTCGGTGATGCCTTCCAACCATCTCGTCCTCTGTCATCAGCAGGGCGGTGAATAAATACCTGGTGGCTCAGATGGTAAAGAATCCACCTGCAGTGTGGGAGACCCAGGTTTGATCCCTGTGTTGGGAAGATCTCCTAGAGAAGGGAATGGCAATGCACTTCAATATTCTTGCCTGGGGAATTCCATGGACAGAGGACTCTGTGGAGCTATTGTCTATGGGTTCACAAAGAGGTGGACACAACTGGGCAACTAACATACACACACATGCCATTCAGTTACCAAATACTGAAAAATTAAGCTAAACTTGGCAATTTTAACAGATCCAAGTGAGAGTCACTCACTGCATTTGTAGAAATGTAGTGATGTGCTCACAAGGTCAGAGTCCCTGAGAAACAGGCTCTGAGAGTCACGTACAGCAGATTTATGGGGATGACTTTCAGGAATCTCTTCCTGAAAGGGAGGGCAGGATGGAGCAAAGGGGTGATTGAACTGTAACACCTCAGCGGACGGAAGCTGGGCTAGCTCTGCCGAGCTTGAGGCAAGAGAGCTAGGACATTGCACCCTCTATAAACTAGTCACAGGATGCAGGTGGCCTGGGGAGCAGGTACAGTCTGGACAAGTCAGTTCCCCAGTGGATGGCTTCCGGAGCAAATGGCCATAGGTCCCTTGGAGGAAGGACCAGGAGTGTCATTAATACATACCCTTGCACGGTGTCATAGGGCCCTTCCTTGTGGGAACCTAGCATTTCTTCCAGCCAGTGGAGAAGAGATTTAAGAGTCTAGAGCCACTAGTGAAAATGTGTAGCTGAAGATAAGTTTTTCACTGTGTACTCCACCTCAGAGAACAGATATACCATTTTTAAAGACCTTACAATTGTTTTTCAGAGCAATATCAAAATAGAGAATTAAGAGTGATGAATTTATGTTCAGTACGAGAACTGAACATAATATATTCTGTTCATATATTCTAAGCCATGAAAATTAAGTCTTTGTATTACATGCACATTCTCACAAAAGTATATATGTGTATGTCATACATTCTCTGAAGAATCTGCTGTGTGTGTGGAAAATATACCTGTCTCCAAGGAAGCATCTGATTGCT
Source organism: Neotragus moschatus (assembly GCA_006410615.1). NCBI lineage: Eukaryota > Metazoa > Chordata > Mammalia > Artiodactyla > Bovidae > Neotragus > Neotragus moschatus. Next base: position 90,896 of record SJYA01002606.1, on the reverse strand, counting down.
CACCTGCAAGTCTAAGTTAGCCATCACATTTGCCTTTGGAAAGGGTACAAAAAACTCAGTTGCTAAGTAGTGTTTTGTTCTTTGCAACCCCATGTACTGTAGCCCACCAGGTACCTCCATCCGTGGAATTGTCCAGGCAAGACTACTAGACGGGGTTGATATTTCCTCCTGCAGGGGATCTTCCTGACCCAGGGATCAAACTTGCCTCTCTTGGGTCTCCTGCATTGGCAGGAGAATTCATTACTACTGCACCATCTGAGAAGCCCTTTAGAAAACCCTTCATTTCAAATTCAGTGAAATCCTCTTCCCCTCTTTTCATTACTTATCATGAAAAAGGAATATGCTACTGAATATTGAATCTGCAAAGTTGCAAACATGGGGAAGCAAAGAGGGGGCAGAAATTGGTATGAGTTTAAAAGAGGCATGAAACAACATGGGAGGAGCAAGCATGCGTGTGTGTGTGTGTGTGTGTGTGTGTGTGTGTGTGTGTGTGAATTTTTTCCTCATTCTTCTCAGGGGCTCTTTCTGGAAACTCTGTTCAGTTCTAGCCTTATTACAGGGCACAGATTCATTTCCTTCTTGCTCCCCTTTTCCCTCCGTCATGATTCTAGACCTCAGTCTCTATTTGAATGAACTTAACCAATGTGCACAGTGGACCCCTCAGCAGACATCCTCTGTTCTGGGTCAGACATTCATCACTTACATCAATGTTATCCATGAGAGTTACAACAGCCATGCAGGGAAAAGTGGAAATCACAGGTGGGATATATATATATAATGTGCACACATGTGTTCTCAATCATTCACTAGTGTCTGACTCTTTGCAACTCCATGGACTGTAGCCCATCAGGCTCCTCTGGCCATGGGATTTCCCAGGCAAGAATACTGGAGTGGGTTTGCATTTCCTTCTCCAGGGGATCTTCTTGACCCAGGGGTTGAAGCTGCATCTCCTATATTGGCAGGCAGATTCTTTACCACTGAGCCACCAGGGAAGCTCCATATATATAACGTAAGTATGCCCTATGCAATATTTGGGGCATACTTGTACTAAAAGTTGTTTTTTATCAACACAAATTCAAATGTGCTGGGTATCCTGTATTTTAATTTACTAACTCTATTCTTTTTCACTTCTCTGTCACTTCTGCATGTCAGTCTTGTTTGCTATAGAAATTCACATTACCATAGTTCCTTGCCAAAGACCACATACTAGAATCATTGAAAATCCTGAGGATAACAGATGAGTAAGCAGATCTGGTACTCCAAGTCACCATGGAAAAAGAGGAACCAAACTGGCTTCTTAAGAAACACTCAGAATTGGCCCCAAAGTTTAAACATTCTTGGCAGAACTTTCCTACTCCATAACTATCACACATCAGCATGTAATACCAGTATTTGCAATCAGCTTCNCAAACATGGGGAAGCAAAGAGGGGGCAGAAATTGGTATGAGTTTAAAAGAGGCATGAAACAACATGGGAGGAGCAAGCATGCGTGTGTGTGTGTGTGTGTGTGTGTGTGTGTGTGTGTGTGTGAATTTTTTCCTCATTCTTCTCAGGGGCTCTTTCTGGAAACTCTGTTCAGTTCTAGCCTTATTACAGGGCACAGATTCATTTCCTTCTTGCTCCCCTTTTCCCTCCGTCATGATTCTAGACCTCAGTCTCTATTTGAATGAACTTAACCAATGTGCACAGTGGACCCCTCAGCAGACATCCTCTGTTCTGGGTCAGACATTCATCACTTACATCAATGTTATCCATGAGAGTTACAACAGCCATGCAGGGAAAAGTGGAAATCACAGGTGGGATATATATATATAATGTGCACACATGTGTTCTCAATCATTCACTAGTGTCTGACTCTTTGCAACTCCATGGACTGTAGCCCATCAGGCTCCTCTGGCCATGGGATTTCCCAGGCAAGAATACTGGAGTGGGTTTGCATTTCCTTCTCCAGGGGATCTTCTTGACCCAGGGGTTGAAGCTGCATCTCCTATATTGGCAGGCAGATTCTTTACCACTGAGCCACCAGGGAAGCTCCATATATATAACGTAAGTATGCCCTATGCAATATTTGGGGCATACTTGTACTAAAAGTTGTTTTTTATCAACACAAATTCAAATGTGCTGGGTATCCTGTATTTTAATTTACTAACTCTATTCTTTTTCACTTCTCTGTCACTTCTGCATGTCAGTCTTGTTTGCTATAGAAATTCACATTACCATAGTTCCTTGCCAAAGACCACATACTAGAATCATTGAAAATCCTGAGGATAACAGATGAGTAAGCAGATCTGGTACTCCAAGTCACCATGGAAAAAGAGGAACCAAACTGGCTTCTTAAGAAACACTCAGAATTGGCCCCAAAGTTTAAACATTCTTGGCAGAACTTTCCTACTCCATAACTATCACACATCAGCATGTAATACCAGTATTTGCAATCAGCTTCCATGCTGCTGCTGCTGCTGCTAAGTCGCTTCAGTCATGTCCGACTCTGTGCAACCCCATAGACGGCAGCCCACCAGGCTCCCCCGTCCCTGGGATTCTCCAGGCAAGAACACTGGAATGGATTGCCATTTCCTTCTCCAGTGCATGAAAGGAAAAGTGAAAGCGAAGTCACTCAGTCGTGTCCGACTCTTAGCGACCCCATGGACTGCAGCCCACCAGGCTCCTCCGTCCATGGGATTTTCCAGGCGAGAGTACTGGAGTGGGTTGCCATTGTCTTCTCCAAGCTTTCATGCTATTATATCATAAAAAGAATTATCCTGAGTCTATCACCTTAACCTTTCTATCATTCACAGGTTCTACTAAATTATCCCCCAACCTAAAAGCTGAGAACAACTTGATGACTGCTCTGGAGTCTTCTGGTCAGCTGGTCAGTTTTGACTAGCTCAGACTCGGCCCAATGTGGCTGTTTGTTCAGAGAGGAACAAGCTCTGGGAGTGGGAAGGCTGTGAGCCCAGTGGGGCTGATGGAGGCCCGAGTCTCCTGCCACCTGTTAGACCAGCCTAGACTCTGCAAGGCCCCAAGGGAGAAGCACGCAAGGCCCCTTGAAATCAAGAGTCAAAATGGACATGCTTTTACTTCCCCTGCATTCTACCAGCCAATACATATTTTAAAATTCCCAGAGATGGAAAATGGACTCCATTTCTTGGTGGTAGGAGCTGCAAAAAGCATGGAAACTGGAGAGTATAGAAAACCAGCTGCGTTGTTCTAATCAATCTCTTTGTCCTTAACTACTGTCAACTACAAATTGGTGCCTGCCAAGGATATCTGCTGTCTGCCTCTGCAGAGATTAAATCCTGTGCTGCTGCAGCTGTTGACCTTTGATACACTCTGAAGGGAGTTCAGAGTGGAGAATGAGGCACTCTGTGCTCCAGGGAAATTGGTGGGACAGGTCTTTAGAGAGTTACATATTTTAGACATTTTCAGGAAAACTGGTGGAACAGGTCTTTAGAGTTAGATATATTTTAGGAACTGGTTTCATGATCCCAATCCTTGCATATACTTATGTCTAGAAAAGCACTCAACAGCTTCATGGTGACATCAGCTCCTTGTAGCTAGCAGAAAATCTTTTGTAAAATAACTGCTTGATCACATCGAACTCTCCCTGCACCAAAATTGTATATATTGACTTTCCCCCACTACCTCTCTGGAGCAGTTTCTCAGAGTTATCTTTGGTGCTGTCTCCTGGGCTGTGAGTCTCATATCGTCCCAAGTAGAACTTAACTCACAACTCTCATGCTGTGCAGCTTTCTTCAGTCAACAATACATTAGTGAAGTCATCTGAAATTTTGGAGAAGAAAGTAAAACTTTCTCGATGATAAAAGCCTGGAATAGATTTAGGAAAGGAGCAAAGATTTCCAGAAGCAGCTAGCCACACCCAGTCTTCTAAGCTTCTTTGGACACAGCAGGGATTGTGCCCAGCAGAGTACAAATCCCAACTTCTACCGCCCATGGAGACTTCAGCACAGTAACAAAGCAAAGGTAACTCTCAGACAGACACCTCCAGGTCTTATCTGTGTAGGGACTTTCCTCTGGTCAAGTCAAAGCTGTTCAGGGCGGTTGACTCCTGCAGAGCTCTTGAAGCACAGCTATTGAAATAAACACAGAGATCATAATTGATTTGGCTGTACTGGGTCTCCATTGCTTTGTGCGAGCTTTCTTTAGTTGTGGGGCTATTCTTCACTGTGGTGCATGGGCTTCTCATTGCAGTTCCTTCTTTGTTTTGGAGGACAGTCTCCATGATTGTGGCCCACAGGTTTAGTTGCTCTGAGGCAACTAGATCAGGGACCAAACCCGTGTCCCCTTCATTGGCAGGCAGATTCTTATCCACTGGGCCATCAGGAAAGCCCAAACAGAGAGATAAATCCTTTAGGCCTCACGGGCAGGCATGGGTGTGATCTTCATGTCTTTGGAATCACTTATATCATTACCCCTTGGCTTACAAGGCATGTCTTTTCTTGGTTCAGAAAAATCCAGTACAACTTGTTTAATTATCAGCAAATTAGGATAGAAAATAAACATTACAAATTTCACTTAGTTGCCTTAACTAATAACATGAACACTGGGCTTGATTTAAAATTATAATGATTGTAAACATCAGATATTGTAGAATAAATGCTCCTGTTTTTTTCAAATGAAGAAGCTTGCCTTGAGGTTAACAAGTCAGCCATAAAGGTCACAGGTCCTAAGGTCCTGTCCTTGTGGCTAGTCTATGGCTCCCACTCGCCTGAGTCCAACGGCCCCTGAACTGGTCCATACCTACTTACTGAGTCCCCTGATGGCACACAGGGATTTGGGGGCAATGTCTCCATTGCTCTACCCCTGTTCCCGAGGGAGGAGATAGATAGGGCCCAGGCGGAGCAGTTGGACTTTGTCTCCTGTAAACAGATACTCCAGGACAAAATGTAACAGCAGAGGCAGAAAGGAGCTGAGTCCTGCCCAGGCAAAAAATAGACAGACCACATATTCCTCATTCTCAAAGTCACGGAGACCTTGCTAACTATGAGCAGAACAGCTTCTCAGGGACCGAAAAGGGAGGGGGCACCACCTCAGAACAGGCGATGTCAACCTACCCAGAGGCCTCTTCACTAGAGCCCAACTTGGTTAAGAGATGCACACACCCAGTAGGACCCCAAGATAAACCAAACAGACTCAGAATCAGGCAAAGCAAGATGACTGGCCAAAAGAAACCCAGAAGAGATGCCTCACGTAAGTGATTCAAACTACCACGACCGTGTGATTCTCTCTGAGCCCAGCTTGCGAGTCTATTCACATGTACTCTTTTTCCTGCTAATAAACACTACGTACTTCACTACTTTACCTTTATTTATGGAAATTCATTTCTACAAAGCTGATGGGCCAGGGCTTTGTCACTAGCTACTGTCCCTGATAGTCTAGTGGCTAGGATTTAGCACTCTCTGACTTCACTCTCTGGCCAGGAAGCAAAAACCTGCTTAAAGCCATTGCAAGCCAAGGTCACTTGAGTTTATCACCACAGAGAGGTTGTAGGAGAGCAGAATCTGTTACCCCAAAGTGTGTCTGCTGATGATTAATTATTTTAAACTGGTTATTTTTTCTAACAAATACTGAGCGTGGAAACCAAATAGGAATTATCCTTTTGTAAGAAACATGCACATTTGTAAAGGCAATCCCCATTCCATAAGGTTGTGTACCTCCCAGTACCTGGAAGAGGTGTGCGTGTGTTAGTCAGTCATGTCAGACTCTTTGTGACCCCATGGACTATAGCCCAGCAGGCTCCTCTGTCCATAGGATTCTCCAGGCAAGAGTACTGGAGTGGGCTGTCATGCCCTCCTCCAGGGGATCTTCCTGACCCAGGGATTGAACCCAGGTCTCTGACATTGCAGGCAGATTCTTTGCTGTTTGAACTACTTGGGAAGAAATGTACATTTGTAAAGGCAATCCCCGTTCCTTAAGGATGTGTACCTTCCAGTACCTGGAAGAGGAGGATGCCTAAGTCTCAAAACTGCTAGTCAATGTGGTGACCTAAGCTGCGTCATAATACCCTGGCTTACTCTGCTTTCCTGGTCCCTCTCATAACTGACTCTCCCCACTCTTAATATCCTTTTTGTCTTTAGCTGGGAATAATATTTAAGGTGTGGATTTTGGCCATTTTGGAGAGAGTTACTTAATGTTCCTGAGTCTCTTCCATGTTCACATGGTACTGAATTTGTGTTTGACTTTCTCCTTTTAATCGGGTTCATGTCGATGTTCTTCTCACACCAGACAAAAGAACCTAGAAGGCTAGAGAGACGAGACACAACAGACCCCAGGAGATAACATGTAGCCATATTCAACTGAGACCTGGAGTCCAGAGCCGAGCCCTCAGACCCCACTCTCTCTGCTCCTCTGTCCAGGCAAGCCAGCTTTGTCCAGAGAAAGACTAGGCATGGCTACTGCAGTTCCTAGAACCTGGGAAGTTCCTCTGACTTTATTGATGGGTGTGTCCAAGCCAGCTGGTCACATACAGAGACACTGCTGGTTTTTCCTTTTGTGAGTCAGATGGGTTTTGATCCTGGCTGCTTGGTTGAAACCAAGTTCCTTTGCCAAGTTTATGATCAACCTGTCTATCCAAAACTTTTTTCCTTTTCTTGTCCTGACCCAGTACCCTGTCAAGATTGACAAGTATCAAAGAAAAGAGGGAACTGAAATTCAGCAAGACCCCAAAGGACCTTCCCCTTATAAATGCCCGTCCGTGTCCCCCATTTCTTGTTTGTAGGGGAAACGTTTCTGCCTCCCAGACCTTGCTTGAGTTCCAAAGGGCAGATTCAAATAATTAGAGGAGTGGGGGAATGCAGAGATAAAGGAAAGGCAGTCAAGAAACAATAGTTCAGTGATCTGGCAGGGCCCTGGTTCCTCCCCAAGGGTTACACATATCAAGCTGATACAAATCTCTGAGATCTTCTATATGAAATAAGACCCCCATCCGGTGGAGGACAGTAACTTCAGGCTTGAGCACAGGATTCTGGAGCATTGCTCTGTTGCCTCACCTCCAACCAATCAGAAGAAAACCATACACCCTGCAGCCCTCTTCAAATTTTGCTTTAAGAACTGTCCCCTGAAAACCAATGGTGAGTTTGAGCTATTTGAGGATGAGGCACCCGTTCTCCTTGCTTGGTCCTGTTGTTGCAGGATATACAATTGTGCACAAGAGGGTGGTCACATCCCAGGTCACGTGAGTTCCTGGAATGGCTGCAAGTGTGGGTTCTTGGCTTTGCACAGGAAAGAATTCAAGAGCCATCCACAGTAGGGCGAAAGAAGGTTTATTCAGAGAAGAAACACACTCTGTAGCCAGAGTGTAGTCCATCTCAGAAGGCAAGAGAGGCCCCAAGGTGCCGGGTTGTCAGTTTTTACAGAGATGGGTAATTTCACAGGCTAATGTGTGGGCTAATTTTTCCAGTTATTTTGGAGAAGGGATGGGGATTTCCAGGAACTGGGCCACTGCCCACTTTTTGGCCTTTATGTTTGGCCTTGGAACTATCATGGCACCTGTGTGTGTCACAGTTTGCGGGTGTGTGACAATGGGAGTCACTGGTCTGCCATCTTGGATCCATTTAGCTCTAATCAGTTTATGTTGTGTCCTCAGGCTGTATCATTTTTTTTTAAAAGCTGTGCTCTGTCTGCTTCCTGTTTAATTGCAATAAACCTTTCTCTGCTCCAAACTGGGCCTCAGCTATTTGGCCTCAGATGTGATCAGGCACCTTGAACTTGGGATCGACAATACAGTGATCCCTGCACAATAACCCACTAATTTTCTCTCAGTAAGATGCCTCTCACACCCACTTATGCCTGTGTGGCTTGGTTAAATCACATATCCTTTCCATCTCTGCCTACAACTTATAGAAATTGGAGAATACACAAAAGCCCCTACACAAACAGATTTGTGCATCGAAAAGCAATGTTTTTAATCAGAATCTTTGTATTTAATAAAATAAAAGACATTAGGAGCCTTAAGTATTGCAAAGACCTCATCTTAAGTGAGGACACTGACAAGTAGAAGGACAGCCAGCTTTGTACAGGACCACACAGCTGGCCACCTGCAGGACTGAGTCTGTGCCCTGGAACCCAAGCGTCTTTCATTATCACAAAAGCTCCAAGAGCTATAATGATTTATAAAGATGTAGAAATCATTCAACATTTCCAAGTTGGTCACATTTCATTTCATTTGTATGTTCTCCCTCCCAACAGCTTCCATGTGTTTGACAATTTAATAAACTACAATAATATGAATTAAATGTCCTATAGCTTGACAAGCATCACACATTTTCTTAAAAAATAAAATAGTGATTTCTAATTTAAGTTGCTGTTATTTACTTATTTAAAGTAAGTTCCCCACTCTTGGGGCATCAGTATCATTAAGTAGAAAATGTTCTGAGCATAAATACTGAAATAGAGGATTTCATTCACTTCTTTCATTCAATTATTCACGGATTCATTGCTAAACTGAAATCAATAGGTCTAATCTATGTTTTGAATGCCCACCATATGCCTGGTATAAGAGACACACTAGATTTGTAAGAGGCATAATCCCATCACAAAGAATCTCACAGTTTAGTTGGAGCATAGGTACATAGACAGCAAAAATGTATATTTGTACAGAGCGTATGAGAGAGTAGAAGGGGCCTCAAAACCTGCATGTGAGCTGGGGAACCAGAGTGCCAGGTACCACCTCATACTGGAGGACAGCTTGCCTTGAACCTCAAAGGATGCTGAAGGCATAACTGATGCAAAGAGCAGGTGTGAGGGAAGGAAAGTCAGTTCAGGCACTCAGTTGTGTCCAACTCTTTGTGACCCCATGGACCACAGAGTAGGAGACAAGGAAAGCAGAGGAGGCAGCAGGGAAAGACGAGGGAAAGGATCGGGAAGGCACCCACTCAAGGGAACTATGAGCAAATCATAGTGTTTCCAGTCATAAGAGGCAACATCAGGGGAGCAGGTGCAAAGCTGTGGTCAGATCACAGTAGGCCAGGGTCTTGGGCACCCTGCTGGCTTTGTTCTAGGTGAGGATTGCCCAACCTCAATGTTATCGTTATTTAGGCCAGATGACTGTAGTATGTTAGATGGAGGGGGTGCATTGGAGCTTGTTCAGCAGCATCCCTGGATTCAACCCACCAGCAACTTTGCCCCTAGAAATGTCTCCAGACATTGCCAAGCCTCCACTGGGGGAATAGTGCCCTAGTTGAAGATCACTATTGTAGGCAAAGGGCTCCCCTTGGTAAAGAGTCCACCTGCCAATGCAAGACACATGGGTTTGATCCCTGGGCTGGGAAGATCACCTGGAGGAGGGCCTGGCAACCCACTCCAGTACTTCTTGCCTGGAGAATCCCATAGACAGAGGAGCCTGGTGGGCTACAGCCCATGTGGTCGCAAAGAATCAAACATGACTGAGTGACTAAATAACAACAACTATAGGCAAAAGAGATCCATTACAGAGTCTTCTCTGTAGGAGGCTACATGAGAGGATTTGCCCAAGACTGTGGCAGAGCCTGGAAGGTCTGTGGCAGACATCCTGAGGGATCTCTGCCAGATAGGAGCATAGGTGGAGAGAGGTGTTACCTGGAGAAACACTGGGGCCAAGTGCAACTGAAATAGAGGGAGATATCCCCAGTCATGCCATGAGAAAAGTAGGTTTAGAGAGAAATGATGTCAAATTCCTTTGAGAACATGTCCCATGTGAAGTGTGAGTTTGGTGTTTTGCTGATGGGTGCTCCTCAGCGTGAACCAGGAGGAAGGGTGTTAACCGAAGGCTTCCATCTGGACTTCACTGCCACGTATGCAGTGGCTGAAACCCTGACTGTGATAGAGCACCCCCCAGGAAAGCATCTCACAAAAGCAGCAAGGTGGAGAGAACCCCCATTTAGAGACAGTGAGAAAGACACCAAGGTGCCCAGAGAAAGCAGTCAGAAAAGGTCAGAAAGAGCCAGGCTAGCTGCTGTACTGCAGCCACAAGCACAGTGTGTGGGAAGGACTATGACCAGGGACACGGGGATGGCAGGGGAGACCCACGGTGAGAAGAGCTTCTTCCTGCCCCACACAAGCCAGAGGGACAGTCAGAGCTGGGGCATTTGACCTCACAGGATTTCTAGAATCCTAATGCCTAGCTATGCTAGCTAGTATCACCAGTACTGTTTTTATTTGGCTTATAACTTTCTGTCCAAAGCTGTGTTTGTTGTTGTTGTTGTTTTACTAAGTTTCCTATTCCTGAGCTTCCATTCTTAAGCTCCAAGCACCAGCATCCTTTTCTATCTCCCTCTGTCCATTGACATATGTATAAGGAGTTTCCAGGCCAATCAGTTCAGTTCAGTCACTCAGTCAGGTCTGACTCTTTGCAACCCTATGGACTGCAGCACACCAGGCTTCCCTGTTCATCACCAACTCCCAGAGCTTGCTCAAACTGATGTCCATCAAGTCGGTGATGCCATCCAACCATCTCATCCTTTGTCATCCTCTTCTCCTGCTTTCAATCTTTCCCAGCATCGGGATCTTTTCCAAGGAGTCAGTTCTTCACACCAGGTGGCCAAAGTACTGGATTTTCAGCCTCAACATCAGTCCTTACAATGAACATTCGGGATTGATTTCCTTTAGAAATCCTGTCCAATAGACACTTTTTTTTTCCCCCCCAGAGTATCTTAAATCAGCTCCTTCTTATACCTCTAGCCTCTAGCCAGGCCTTCATACCCTCTCTGCTTTGCTAAAATCCAATCCTTTCATTTGCCTCCCAAAAAATCATCTGTGGGTCCCCTATAGGCAAAGGAAAACCCTAACCATCTTAACTCAGCCTTCAAGACCCTCTTTCATGCAGCTCCCACCAGCCCTGGTTCCCAGCACTTTCTATACATGGACTTTGCAGTCCAGGGAAGAAAAGAAATATCCTCAGGACCAGAATTTAGAAGGTGAGCCCCGTCAAATGGGAAGTGAGTGAATTCCCCTCTTTCTTATGTGGGCTGTGCCTCAAAGTACCTCTAGTGATATGTGGAAGCCCCCAGAAGGTAAATGTGATATTGTGCTTTATAATAATAAAATAATTTGGTCTTCATCCCTGTTTTTGGCAGATGCTGCTGCTGCTAAGTCACTTCAGTCGTGTCCGATTCTGTGCGACCCCATAGACGGCCTCCCACCAGGCTCCCCTGTCCCTGGGATTCTCCAGGCAAGAACACTGGAGTGGGTTGCCATTTCCTTCTCCAATGCATGAAAGTGAAAGTGAATTTGGTCAGTCATGTCTGACTTTTAGCGACCCCATGGACTGCAGCCTACCAGGCTCCTCCATCCATGGGATTTTCCAGGCAAGAGTATTGGAGTGGGGTGCCATTGCCTTCTCCTTGACAGAGAGCTCTTAAAACTGTTAGAATTTCCTAAGTGAAGAGCATGATAAAGGTATATTTTTATTATGCTAATGAGTGACTTTCAGAAAGCCCCTAGGTGACCTAAGGATGAGGGCTGGTCACTAACGGAACCAACCATGTGATTGCTGTTGTTCAGTCACTAAGTTGCATCCAACTCTTTGTGACCCCATGGACTGCAGCAATCCAGGCTTCCTGTCCTTCATTTGAAAAGAATGACATAGCCTAAGGACATGACAGACATAAACTGATTAGAACCAAAGAGATCCAAGATGGCAGGCCAGTTGACTTCCTCTAGAACTTGAGTCTCAGATTATGCTCATTGTAACACATCAGCAAAATGACATACCCACCAGTGCCATGCCAGTTCCAAAACTGACCAGAAAGGTCAAAAAATGGGCATTAACCCAAATCCTAGAAATCCCCAATCAGTCCCCAAAATTGTTGGAATACCCCTCCCATTTATTAGCCTATGAAATTTGTTGTTGTTCAGTCACTAAGTTGTGTCTAAGTCTTTGCAACCCCATGGACTGAAGCATGCCAGGCTTCCTTGTCCTTCACTATCTCCCAGAGTCTGCTCAAACTCACATCCATTGATTCGATGATGCCATCCAACCATCACATCCCATCCTCTATCATCTTCTTCTCCTGCCCTCCAATCTCTCCAAACATTTGGGTCTTTTTCAGTGAGTCAGCTCTTCACATTAGGTGGCCAAAGTATTGGAGATTTAGCTTCAGCATCAGTCCTTCCAAAGAATAAACAGGGTTGATTTCTTTTAGCAGGGAGTGGTTTATTCTCTTCTGGAGTCCTAGGGATTCTCCAGTACCACAATTTGAAAGCATTCTTAGCCATGTGATTAGGGGGTTTTAACTTTCAGTCCCACCCTCCTGACCTCAAAGAAAGGAGAGGAGAGAGCGGTGAATATATTGCCAATGTCCAGTGATTTAATCAGTCTTTTTTTGGGGGGGGGGGGGAAGCCTCCGAAAAACTCAAAAGGATGAAGCTAGAGAGCTTCCTGGAGGGGACAGAGAGCTCTGAGCTTTCCCATACCTCACCCTCTGCCTCTCTTCCATCTGGCTGTTCCTAAGTTACATCCTTTTATAGTCAACTGGTGATCTAGCAAGTAAAATGTTTCTCTTGAGTTCTGTGAGCTACTCTAGGTATCCCCAAGGAAGGGGTCCTAAACCCTCTGATTTACAGCCAGTCCAAAGCACAAGTGACAACCTAGACATGGAATTGGCTCGGAAGGTGGGGGTGGTCTTGTAGGACTGAGACTTTAACCTACAGGATCTAGTTCTGTCTCCAAGACTTCCGATGGTATCAGAATTGAGTTGAATTGTAGGATACTCAGCTGCTCTCAGAATTGCTTGGTGGTGAGGGGAGCATCTCCCTGCACAGGAACCATGGATTCTGCCTGCATTTCAGACAAAGCTGGAGTACCAGGGACATCCCAGAGTGGAGCCTCACTGCAGGGCCCACGAATGTTGATCCCGACTGCTCCAGTTGGGCACTCTGGGTCTCTGGCTTGGGTGGCGACAAAGGCCCTGCTAGGCGTAGACTGGTGGTATGGCTGAGTCACTGTGTTCTCTCCCAGGCCTGCTACCTGACACGGTCTGCTTGGCCCAGGGATGGGGCTGCAGGCAGTCTCCCCCGCTTCACAGGTAAGAAACGTTCTTAGCGTGGTCTGGAGATTGTCTGCGACTGGAAAGTCCCACAGCTGGTCATCCAGACCTTGGCCCAGTCCTGCCCTCTCTGCCCACCAGCTTCGCCCACCAGTTTGGCCCAGAGGGAAGGACACGCAAGTCATGTCTGCGTGATGTGTGTCACTTTCCCTTTGCTCAACTTTTCCATCACCTGCTTCAAAAACTCCCACACGTGGCAGAACACACACTCCACCAGTTTCCTTTTTAAGGTGTCCCTCATTGTACAAACTTTTAATGACAGAAAGCCATGCTTGAGGGGGATTTTTATACCCTTTGGTTCAAAAGGCAGAACTACAAGCGAACTCAGTCAGTTGGGGGTTTATGGAAGGAAAAAGAGAGAACAGAAAGCCTCAGAAGTTGCAAGTTCAGGTCTCCTGGAAAACCAAACTGCCCTGTCAAAAAGCTAAACCCATGACTCCACACAAATTTAGAACAGGCGTGTGTCAGTGCTTTGTCTACTCAGCACTAAAGGATCCAGCAGGATAGCAGAGTGATTCAAAGGGTTCATGAACGAGGTCTAGACCACCCCTCAGGAGGGAAGGAGAAAAAGTACCACTGAAGTGAGTTTGCCAAGTTAGAGACAAAACTGGCTAACCTCCTAATGGGACCAAACAAAAACCAAAAAAAAACCCCACTCGAGCCTTCATCATGACCATCTCTCCTGGACACAAATGGTTAGTATCTCCACTGACCAAATGTAAGTTCTCTGGTCACCTTGCAGGCTCTGGGCCTGTGCTAAGCAGAATCTGAAATGGCCCCAGGACTTTTACCCGAATCACTGAGGTGGTGAACATGATGGAATAGCTACATGCAAAAGGGATTTTGCAGATGTAATTAAGGCTACTAATTCATTGATTCTAATTTATCAAAAGGGAGACTGCCCAGGTGGACCTGGTCTCATTACATGTGCCCTTAAAGGCAGAAGAGAAAACCACAGAAGGGATTTACCAGAAGAGGCTCTGAGTTGCTGATATGCAGAGGGGCATTCAGCCAGGACCTGAGAGCAGTTTATAGGAGTTAAAGGTATCCCAGACCAGTGATGAGCAAGGAAATGGGACCTCAGTCCCACAGCCCCAGGAAGTTGCCAAGAACCTGGATGTACTGTCAACTGAAGGCAAAGAGCAACAATGAAATGATGGAGTATGACAGGTGCAAACTGTTCATCTTATAACTCACTCATACTCTTCCTCACAGGCTTCTAGATCCTGCAATCTCTACTTCATCCCAGGGAGAAAGAGGGCAAGGCAGGGCATCCTACCTGTGATTCACCAAGCCTGTGTTTTTAAAAAGCAAGTCCTATACGATAGGAAATATGCTCTCATTGCAACCCAATCAACACACATGTATTTAAGGCAAAGCTTCACCAAAGAGACCTGACATGGCATATTATGGGCTGAATTGAGATCTCCAAAAATTTGAGTTCCTAACCATAGTACCTCAGAATGTATTAAAACTTAGAAACAATTAAAGAGATGATTAAATTAAGTGAGGTCATTAGTGTGGGCCCTAATGGGATCTGACTGGTATTCACAGAAGAGATCAGGACACAGACAAGGCACGGAGAGACCACGTGAGGACACAGGAAGACAGTAGTCTTCGAACCAAGGAGAGAGGCCTCAGTGGACCCCCTGCCAACTCAGACCTCCAGCAAAATCAGAAAGGTCTGCTGCTTGAGCCACCCAGTCTGTGGCACTTTGCTATGGCAGACTGAGTAGATTAATACACGATGTACTCTGATATCTTCTAGTCTGCTCCATTTCTTTCTTTTTTAATGTTGTTTGAGAAAAAATTTATTTCCCAGTAACAAGTGGACCATATTCACAGCTTGAAGAACTAAGAGGATTATAAGATCCTTCTATTTGCTATACCAGTAATAAGACATGTGCTACCAATAGCTTTAGAAATGAAAAATTCTCTGTTTCAATCCAGGAAGCTGCCTTGGTTGATAGACTCTAAATCTAATGCCTTTAATGAGGTGAGTAAATTTCTCCAATCATAGCCTAGACAAACATAAATGATATTTCTTGCTGCTCTTTGAAGAAAGAAGACCTGAACTTGAGTTTGAGGAGAGGAAAGCAAATTTTTTAAGCTATTTCTGAAGCTGTGCTCCCACTTTTGATTAAGTTATTTCCATGCCATACTGCAAAGAAGAACAAGAAGCATTTTGTTTGTTTGTTTTGATGCTAATTATGCATCCAGGAAATTGTGAGAAAGAGAAAGCAGTACATCTAGCACTTGGAGAAATCACTCCCCTACCAAACAGACAAGAAATAAAAAGATGGCAAGCATCACTGATAATCATCAAAATGCAAATCAAAGCCACAATGAGATGCCACTTCACACCTGTTAGAATGGCTATCATCAAAGAGTGCAATTAACAAATTCCGGTGACAATGTAGAGAAAAGGGAACCCTCCTACACTGTTGGTGGGAATGTAAATTGGTGCAGTCGCTGTGGAAAATAGTATATAGGATCCTCCAAAAACTACAAATAGACTTAATACATGATTCAGCAATTCCATTCTTGAAAATATACGCTAAGAAAACAAAAACACTAATTCAAAAACATTCATGCAACCCAATACTCATAGCAGCACTCTTTATACTTGCTCAAGTATGGAAGCAACCTAAGTGTCCTTCAACAGATGAACAGATAAAGAAGACGTGATAGATAGAGAAAGAGATACACACACAGTGAAATACTACTCAGCCCATAAAAAAGAACGAAATTTTTATATAGAACAACATGGATGGATTTGGAAAGTTTTATACTAAGTGAAATAAATCAGACAGAGAAATACAAATAATGTATGATACTCTTTATAGCCCTTCATGGATCACTACCTTATCGTGGTGGAGTGGCTTGCATAACTCATTGAAGCTGTGAGCCATGCTGTGCAGGGCCAGTCAAGACAGATGGGTCATGTGGAGACTTCTGACAAACCATGATCCACTGGAGAAGGGAATGGCAAATTACTCCAGCATACTTTCTGTGAGAACCTCATGAACTGTATAAAAAAGCAAAAATCCATTACACCGAAAGATGAGCCCTCCAGGTTGGAAGGTCTCCAATATAACAATAACGCTAGTGGAGATGATGAAATTCCAGTATGGCTATTTAAAATCCTAAAAGATGATGCTCTTAAAGTGCTGCAGTCAATATGTCAGTAAATTTGGAAAACCCATCAGTGACCATAGGATTGGAAAAGATCAATCCTCAACCCAGTTCCCAAGAAGGGCAGTACTAAAGAATGTACAAACTTCTGGACAGTTGCACTCAACTCCCATGGTGGTAAGGTCATGCTCAAAAGCCTGTAAGCTAGGCTTCAGCAGTATATGAAATGAGAACTTCCTGATGTTCAAGTTGGGTTTAGAAGAGGCAGACCAGAGATTAAATTGCCAACATTCGTTGGATCATAGAGAAAGTAAGGGAATTCCAAAAAAATATGCAGAGCACATCATGTGACATGTCAAGCTGGGTGAGTTACAAGCTGGAATCAAGGTGGCTGGGAGAAATATCAACAGCCTCCGATATGCGGATAATACCAGTTTAATGGCAGAAAGCAAAGAGGAACTAAAGAGCCTCTTGATAAGGGTAAAGGGAGAGTGGAAAGCCAGCTTAAAACACAATATTAAAACAAAATAAGATGACCTTTCCAGTGAGCATGTATGGATGTGAGTAAAGGCAGAGTGCTGAAGAATTAATCCTTTTAGACTGTGGAGCTGGAAAAGACTGTTGAGAGTCACTTGGACAGCAAGAGGAGATCAAACCAGTCAATCTAAAAGGAAGTCAACCCTAAATATTCATTGGAAGGACAGATGTTGAAGCTGAAGCTTTTATAATTTGGCCACCTTATGTGAAGAATCAAGTCATTGGAAAAGACCTTGATACTGGGAAAGACTGAAGGCTGAAGGACAAGAGTGCAACAGAGGATGAAATGGTTGGATGGTATCACTGATTCAATGGGCATGAACTTAGTTAAACTCAGGGAGATAGTGAGGAACTGGGAAGTCCTGGCATGCTGCAGTCCCTGGGGTTGTCAAGAGTTGGACACGACTTGATGACTGAACAATTACAACAAATAACTTATATATGGAACCTAAAAAATACAACAAATTAGTGAATATAACAACAAAAAAAAGCAGACTCAGAGATATATAGAACAAAATAGTGGTTATCAGTGGCAAAGGGCAAAATAGGCAGTTGGGAATTAGTATGGATAAACTACTAGGTATAAAATAAATTACTAGGCTATATGGCGCAACAGAGCAAATGTAATCAATCTTTCATAATAACTATAAGGGCAGTAGAATCTGTAAAAAATGTGAATCACTGTATTGTACACCAGTAACTTATATTATACATCAACTATTAAAAAATGTTGCTCAGTCATGTCTGACTCTTTGTGACTCCATGAACTATATAGCCTGCCAGGCTCCTCTGTCCATGGAATTCTCCAAGCAAGAGTACTGTAGTGGGTAACCAGTCCCTTCTTCAGGGAATCCTCCCAACTCAGGGATCAAACCTGGGTTTCCTGCATTGCGGGTGGATTCTTTACCACTTCAGCTACTAGGGAAGCCCTGGTATACACCAACTATACTCCAGTTAAAAAGAGGAAACAGAGAGAGACATGTTATTGGCTCTATTTCTCTGAACAACACTGACTAATACATAGGTCAATACTTGTTCATTAATCTTCAATTATACCACACTGATGTAGAATGTGAGTAAAGGGGGGAACCAAGAACAGGAGTATATAGGAGTTCTCTGTAAGTTATGGCCAATTTTCCTGTTAATCTAAAGCTTTTCTAAAAAATATAATCTGCTTAAGAAAACATATTGAAAAGGAGAGACATTACTTTGCCAACAAAGGTCTGCCTAGTCAAGGCTATGGTTTTTCCAATGGTCAGGTATGGATGTGAGAGTTGGACTGTGAAGAAGGCTGAGCGCCGAAGAATTGATGCTTTTGAACTGTGGTTTTGGAAAAGACTCCTGAGAGTCCCTTGGACTGCAAGGAGATCCAACCGGTCCATTCTGAAGGAGATCGGCCCTGGGATTTCTTTGGAAGGAATGATGCTAAAGCTGAAGCTCCAGCACTTTGGCCACCTCATGCGAAGAGTTGACTCATTGGAAAAGACTGTGATGCTGGGAGGGATTGGGGGCAGGAGGAGAAAGGGACGACAGAGGATGAGATGGCTGGATGGCATCACGGACTCGATGGGCGTGAGTCTGAGTGAACTCCGGGAGTTGGTGATGGACAGGGAGGCCTGGTGTGCTGCGATTCATGGGGTCGCAAAGAGTCAGACACGACTGAGCAACTGAACTTAACTGAAGAAAGAAAAACAAAACAGGGTGATGTTGGGGCCCAGCACGGGCTGCCCCAATGGCACATCAATTATTTTGAATCTAAGTTACTTAAACGTTATTCTATATAAAATAGGTAAACAAGGATCTACTGTATAACACATAGAGAGATACTCAATATTTTGTAAAAACCTATGTGGGAAAAGAAACCAAAAATTATAAATCTATACACACATATATTTCAAATCCTAAAAGATTATGCTGTGAAAGTGCAGCACTTAATATGCCAGCAAATTTGTAAAACTCAGCAGTGGCCACGGGACTGGAAAAGGTCAGTTTTCATTCCAATTCCAAAGAAAGGCAATGCCAAAGAATGCTCAAACTACCGTACAATTGCACTCATCTCACATGCTAGTAAAGTAATGCTCAGAATTCTCCAAGCCAGGCTTCAGCAGTACATGAATCATGAACTTCCAGATGTTCAAGCTGGTTTTAGAAAAAGCAGAGGAACCAGAGATCAAATTACCCACATCCGCTGGTCATCAAAAGATCAAGAGAGTTTCAGACAAACATCTATTTCTGCTTTTTTTGATTATGCCAAAGCCTTTGACTGTGTGGATCACAACAAACTGTGCAAAATTCTGAAAAAGATGGGAATATCATACCACCTGACCTGCCTCTTGAGAAATCTGTATGCAGGTCAGGAAGCAACAGTTAGAACTGGNTCCTGGTTCATGGCATCCCAAAAGCCCATCTTAGGCCAAGACCTAACTCTCACCATTTCTGGCTTTATCACTGTCCCTTTGTGGCTCTTCAGCTGAAACCGTGTAACTTAGATTGGGACAGGGGCCCATAGGCCTTTAACTGAGATTGGTTTAACTGAGTCCTGGTTCCAGGACTTAATGAAACTCAGGTTCTTGATGTCTTCTCACAGAAAGAAGTCAGTGAGAGACAAAGTGAATCAAGAAATCAAGAAAATCAATTAAATCAAGAAATTGATTTAATTAGAAACACACATAAATAGAGTTGGGTCATCTCAAAAGGCAAAAGTGACCAGTAAGGACAATTTTTATGATCAATATAGATGGCTAAGAAACACATGAAAAGATGCTCAACATTACTCATTATCAGAGAAATCCAAATCAAAACCAAAATGAGGTATTATTTCACGTCAGTCAGAATGGCTGCTATTCAAAAGTCTACAAGCAATAAATGCTGGAGAGGGTGTGGAGAAAAGGGAACCCTCTTATACTGTTGGTGGGAATGCAAACTAATACAGCCACTGTGGAGAACAGTGTGGAGATTCCTTTAAAAACTGGAAATAGAACTGCCATATGAGCCAGCAATCCCACTGCTGGGCATATACACCAAGGAAACCAGAATTGAAAGAGACACGTGTACCCCAATGTTCATCGCAGCACTGTTTATAATAGTCAGGACATGGAAGCAACCTAGATGTCCATCAGCAGATGAATGGATAAGAAAGCTGTGGTACCTATACACAATGGAGTATTAGTCAGCCATTAAAAAGAATACATTTGAATCAGTTCTAATGAGGTGGATGAAACTGGAGCCTATTATACAGAGTGAAGTAAGCCAGAAAGGAAAACACCAATACTGTATACTAACACACATATATGGAATTTAGAAAGATGATAACAATAACCCTGTATGTGAGACAGCAAAAGAGACACAGATGTATAGAACAGTCTTTTGGACCCTGTGGGAGAAGGCGAGGGCAGGATGATTAGGGAGAATAGCATTTAAACATGTAAATTATCATATGTAAAACAAATCGCCAGTCCAAGTTTGATGCATGATACAGGATACTCGGGGCTGGTGCACTGGGATGACCCAGAGGGATGGTACGGGGAGGGAGGTGGGAGGGGGGGTTCAGGATGGGGAACACATGTACACCCATGGTGGATTCATGTCAATGTATGGCAAAACCAATACAATATTGTAAAGTAAAAAAATAAAATAAAATAAAATCCATGTAAGTAGAAAAAACTTACATGTGCTTTGTTTTTGTAGATAAATGCCTAGAAGTGAAATATGACTTTAAAGAGCGAACATTTATATGATACTTGGTCCATTTTGCCACATTGCTTCCCAGAAATATAATCTTTTAATGATCTACAACCACACGAACAGGATATGAAGCTACTGTTTTATCTTTCCTACTCTCCTTTCTAGTGCTGGCTCTTATCTAATTTTCCCCCATCAATATTTGCTATCGGCAAGATGCTTATCTTTCTTACTTGCATCTTTACATTTGAATAGAAATTTCTTTATATTTGTCAGACTACTTTTTACCTTTTGTGTGTTTTGCTCATTTTCTATTCACTAATAGTAGGAATATTCAGCATTTTCCTTGATTTCTACTAAAATTTTTTTGGATAAAACTTACCTTCTACCCTTCCCCTTCAAATTCATATACCTGCAATGTGGGAGACCCAGGTTCAATCCATGGGTCAGGAAGATTCCCTGGAGAAGGGAATGGCTACTCACTGCAGTATTCTTGCCTGGAGAATTTCATGGACAGAGGAGTTTGGCAGCTATAGTCCGTGGGATAGCAAAGAGTCAGACACAATTGAGTGACTAACACTTTTAACCTGCGCCAGTCTTTGCTCCCTCTTCTCAGAGGCCTTTAAGCTAACCTGGGCATTACTGAATTAGGTCCGGCTGCTGGCCACTCAAAAGTCAACACACAACAGAGACAATACTGGTAGAAAGAAGAGTGGTTTTTAATCAAAATGCCAGCAATCCAGGGGAGATGGTGGGCTCAGAGCTCCCCAGAAATCGCTTCTGAAGATTCTGCTCAGCCATGGACATTCTTAAAAGGAAAAAGAGAAGTCATCTCAGTTAATTATTGAGATGGGGGTCACAGTCATCGCCATCCCCACTGTGTATACGCTGGTAAACTGGCTGTCAACTTCTTGTGAATTTTCATTAGATGCCATCTAGTTCAATTTGTTTGCACTATTACTGAAGGGGAAGCTAGGGAAGAGATCTGGTCATCTGTTAAATACTTATTCTACATTTCTACTTCTTTGATCTAGAGAAAGAACCAACAAGTTAGGCAAGGTGTGGCATAACCACAAGATCTGAAAGATGTGCTTGGGCCTCAGAGGACTAGAGCATGGCCAGGGAGGGGGCTGCTGGTTTAAGGTTAATTACAATACAGCTCTGCTAAAGTGACAAGAAGACAGGCTTCCTGATGAGGGAGGTTTCCTGCAAAGAGCTCTTTCCTTTCCAAAGCTGTTTTCACTGAGGGTAAGCAGTACCTTTCTGAAGAAGGCAGGGAGCAGACAGTTGTAAGGGAACAATTCCGTAAGTTCTGTACACTATGAAACCTCTTACCCAGGTCTCCACGTGGCAGCCCCTGCAGCTATCACTCCAGCATCTCCTTCCATGACAACTCCCCATGTAGTAGAGAAGGGTGTGCCACTCACCCTTGCCCAGTTATAAAAGCTAAACCAAAGACCCATCTGAAATACTTTTAATTTATTTATGTATTTTAAATGAAACAAAGATGAATATTTTTAATGATAAAAGCTAACAGTAATAATTCACCAGGAAGATAGACATCATAAACCATTAGACAGCTTAACAACAAAGAAACAGATATATAAAACAAAAAGCAGAAGAAATATAAGGGAAAATAAAAAATACATAATCATAGTGAGACATAGTCATAGACTCATTTAAAATATTATCTTTCACAAATCAAAGCTATAATAAGGTACCAACTCATACCAGTCAGAATGGCCATCAGTAAAAAAATTTATAAATAACCAATGTTGGATAGGATGTGGAGAAAAGGGAACCCTCCTACACTGTTGGTGAGAGTGTTAATTGGTACAACCGTTATGGGAAAAGGTATAGAGGTTCCTTAAAAACTTTGGCCACCTGAGGCAAAGAGCTGACTCATTTGAAAAGACCCTGATGTTGGGAAAGATTGAAGGTGGGAGGAGAAGGGGACAACAGAGGATGAGATGGTTGGATGGCATCACCAACTCAATGGACACGAGTTTGGGTAAACTCCGGGAGTTGATGATGGGCAGGGAGGCCTGGTGTGCTGCAGTCCATGGGGTCGCAAAGAGTAGGACACGACTGAGCAAATGAACTGAACTGAACTGAACTGAAGAAACTAAACATAGAGTTGCCATATGATCTACAGAAAATTGAAGATACCAAGGGAATATTTCATGCAAATATGGGGACAATAAAGGATAGAAACAGTAAGAACTTAACAGAAGCATAAGAGGTTAAGAAGAGGTGACAAAAATACACAGAAGGATTGTATAAAAAAGGTCTTAATGACTCAGATAATCATGATGATGTAGTCACTCACCAAGAGCCAGACATCCTTGAATGTGAAGTCAAGTGGTCCTTAGGAAGCATCGCTGTGAACAAAGCTAGTGGAAGCGATGTTAACTCCAGCTGAGCTATTTCAAATCCTGAATGATGATGCTGTTAAAGTGCTGCATTCGATGTGCCAGCAAATTTGAAAAACACGGCAGTGGCCACAGAACTGAAAAGTTCAGTTTTCATTCAGTCCTAAAGAAGGGCAATGGCAAAGAATATTCAAACTACCACACAGTTGCATTCACTTCACATTCTAGCAAAGTTATGCCTGAAATCCTTCAAGCTAGGCTTCAGTTGTACATGAACTGTGAACTTCCAGCTGTTCAAGCTGGATCTAGAAAAGGCAGAGGAACTAGAGATCAAATTGCCGACATCCATTGGCTCATAGAGAAAGCAAGATAATTAAAAACAAACAAACAAAAAAATCTACTTCTCTTTCATTCATTATGTTAAAGACTTTCACTATGTGGATCACAACAAACTGTGGAAAACTCTGAGAGAGGGGAATACCAGAGACCACCTGACCAATCTCCTGAGAAACCTGTATGCAGGTAAAGAAGCAACAGTTATAACCAGACATGAAACAATGGACTCGTTCAAAATTGGGAAAAGAGTAAGTCAAGGATGTATATTGTCACCCTGCTTATTTAACTTCTATGCAGAGTATATCATTTGAAATGCCAGGCTGGATGAAGCACAAGCCGGGATGAAGATTGCCAGGAGAAAGATCAACAACCTCAGATATCTAGGTAATACCATTATAATAGCAGAAAGCGAAGAGGAACTAAAGAGACTCTTGATGAAGGTGAAAGAGGAGAGTGAAAAGCTGGCTTAATGACTCAACATTCAGAAAATAAAGATCATGGTATCTTATCCCATCACTTCATGGCAAATAGATGGGGAAACAAGGGAAACAGTGCCAGAATTTATCTTGTTGGATTCCAAAATCACTGTGGACAATGACTGCAGCCATGAAATTAAAAGATACTTGCTCCTTGGAAAAAAAGCTATGACAAACCTAGACAGCATATTAAAAAGCAGAAATATCACTTTGTTGATAAAGGTCTGCATAGTCAAAGCTATGGTTTTTCCAGTAGTCATGTACAGATGTGAGAGTTGGATCCTAAAGAAGGCTGAATGCCAAAAAACTGATACTTTCAAACTGTGGTACTGAAGAAGACTTGAGAGTCCCTTGGACAGCAAGGAGATAAGACCATCCAATCCCAAAGAAAATCAACCCTGAATACTCATTGGAAAGACTGATGCTGAATCTGAAGCTCCAATACTTTGGCCACCTGATATGAAGAGCCCACTCACTGGAAAAAGACTCTGATGCTGGGAAAAATTGAAGGCAGGAGGAGAAGGGGATAACAGAGGATGAGGTGGTTGGTTGGCCTCATCAACACGATGGACATGAGTTTGAAAAAACTCCATGAGATGGTGAAGAACAGGGAAGCCTGGTGTGCTGCAGTCCATGGAGTTGTAAAGAGATGGACATGACTTAGTGACTGAACAACAATATGATTCAGTAATCCCCTCTGGGGCATATAAATGGATGAAACTGTAATTCAAAAAATACATCCAGTCCTATATTCACAGCAGCACTATTTATAATATCCAAGACATGGAAATGACCCAAATGTCCATGGACAAATGAATGGATAAGGGAGATGTGGGGCATACATACAATTTACTCAGCCATAGAAAGTAATGAAATAATGCCATTTGCAGGAACATGGATGGACCTAAAGATTATCACGCTAAGTACAGTAAGTCAGAAGGAGAAAGGTAAATACCATGTGATATCATCTGTATGTGGAGTCTAATCTATGACACAACGAGCCTATCTGTGAAACAGAAACAAACTCACAGACATAGAGAACAGACGTGGTTGTCAAGGGGGAGAGAGGAGAGGAGAGGATGGATTGGGAATTTGGGATTACTGATGCAGATTATTAGGTATAGGATGGAGAAACAGCAAGGTTCTACTGCACAGGGAACTGTTGCCGGGAGGGGAACCCCTTTGAAGGCCTGAGACTTGTCTAACATTCAGAAATGTACTGTCCAAGGAGACGCTCATGTTAACAAAGCAAGAGACTTCACTGGGAAGGGGTACACAGGTGGAGAACAGGAGAGAAAGGGAAGCCGGGAGAACTGCTCTGCCATGTGACTCGCAGGCTCGGGCTTTATGGTGATGGGATCAGCTTCTGGCTTGTCTCTGGCCAGTCGTTCTGACGTAGGGTCCTTCCTGGTGGTGCACATATCCCCCCAAACAAGATGGGTTCCAGCGAGGATGATTCTGGGAAGTTGCTGGGACATATGGAATGGCATCTCCTCCCTTCTTTGGACTTTTCATGAATTCTTCCAGTTGGTGGTAGCTTGTTAGTTCCATATTCCTTACCAGGACATCCTGTTTACTCATGCAAATGTTTACTATGGAGCCTGGCCTGGTCAGGGGGTTTCAGTCAATATGTCCCTTGACAAAACTACATTCAATATTCTGTGATAAACTGTAACAGAAATGAATGTGAAAAAGACTCTGTGTGTGTGTGTGTGTGTGTGTGTGTGTAACTGGATCACTTTTCTCTACAGCAGAAATTAACACAACTTGTATGTCAATTGTATTTCAATAAAAAATTAAAATAAAATAACATAACACCCTTCAATAGCTGATAAGCCCCCTGAAGCCTGCCAAAGTCTTCTTTCCTGCTCACATGCGTGAAGCTGTTACTGCTGGTGCCACCTCTATAAGCCAAGTCAAGGGTCTTTGTCAGGACATTCTGAATTTTAATTCTTAGTGTCAGCTGCTGGGACCATTTATCCTAAGGACCTCCTCTTCAAAATTCCCTGAGGTGGCACCAGCTACCTCAGTGCTTGACAGCTGAAGCAAGGAACCAACAAACTTCTGTGAGTTGACAGGCTCAATTTTGTAGGGTAAGTCTCTCCAGTGTCCATACCAGGAATGAAATGTTTTTGCCTCAGTTTGGTACAAGCCAGTTTGTTTGAATGGGGCACCCTGTTGGAGAAGGGAAGTGTTGTTGGATTCTACTTGATTTGGGAACTGGTTTGCTGGTTTGGGTTTTGATTTTGTGATGCATCAATGTTAGGATATGTTTGTGCTTTGGAGGTTGGAATGTGCCTGTCTTTTGTCTTTTAGTATTATTAAACTTATAAACAGGGCTTTCCTGTTTATAAGGTTCAGCAGTAAAGAATCCACTTGCAATGCAGGAGATTCAAGTTTGATCCCTGGGTTGGGAAGATCCTCTGGAGAAGGAAATGGCAACCCACAGCAGTATTCTTGCTTGGAGAGTCCACTGGCAGAGGAACCTGGTGGGCTACAGTCCATGGGATCACAAAAGAGTCAGCCACAACTTAGCAACTAAATAACAAACTTATAAAAATGAGAAATACTCCATCTACCCCAAAGGAGAGCCCTTTGAGGAGTATATGAAATAAACGGGCAAAATAGCCATGAACTTTTGACTAAGAGACATGATACACTATTGTAACAGGGTGTTAGGATCAGAAGAGTGATGGCCCCTGAACGGTCCACTAAATTACTGTATGATCCCACAATTAGAAGTGTTTTGGAAAAGAGCAGGGGAAAGAGATGAGAGTCCGTTTGTAGTGTTTACGCTATTGCTATTGGAAAAGAAGTCCGAGGGCTGCCACCTTATAGGGCAGTAGTCTGAAAGGAAACCTGAAGGGGAAGCTGCTTGACAAGGGGAAGGGGGAGAAAGTGAGTGCGGGACATACTGCTTCAGATTCTAAACCCTGGCCTGCTGCTGAGCAAGCAGGCCACACCAGCACTTGTCCCAGCTGCCCCTCCATGTATTCACAACTTTCACCTCCTGTTTCACTGACATATGGGAACTGACTAGACATTTCTATGTTAACCCTGAGCACAGGGGCCTAGTTTAATATCACCATCTAACATTCAGATGCTGGGAGGGATTGGGGGCAGGAGGAGAAGGGGACAACAGAGGATGAGATGGCTGGATGGCATCACCGACTCAATGGACGTGAGTCTGAATGAACTCCGGGAGTTGGTGATGGACAGGGAGGCCTGGCGTGCTGCGATTCATGGGGTCACAAAGAGTCAGACACGACTGAGCGACTGAACTGAACTGAACTGAAGGCCCATCAGGGCCCCCAATTTCAACCAGGAACCACTTCTGCAGCAGGGCCATTTCCCTTTTGCCAGTGTTCTCTTAGAGACTGAGGGACTGCCTTGGACTTGAAGCATCCCATTTTAATTTCCCCTAAGGAGCCTCGGGTAACAAAGTGAGGAGCAAGTTGACTGACTTTTTAATAGCTACGAACAGCACATATTATGTGGTAAACACCAAAGTGGCACAGAAAACATCGCAGTCTATTCTGGTAATGAGAGTTCATGGAGAAGTTCAAGTGTGTTTGTTCTTACAACTTCTAGAATGCCAACAAGGCGACCTCATCCTGAAATATAGCTTCTTATATATATGAGAGTATCCAGTCCCTTTGGGGACAAGATCCTTTGTAAATTAAATGCTCAAGTAATTTTTTTTTTCCCAGAACAGTTTGACAACAGAGTCTCACCAGAGGACATTTTAAGCCTACAAATGGTGATCATGGAAACCCCAGAGAAGGAAACAAAGTCATCCTAGGAGAAACTTGCTTGCATCTTTGAGATACAAATGGCCTATCTGGTCTTCTCATGAATCTTCACCTCTGCCATTTTTTTTTAATGCAAAGAGGGTAATTTAGAAATGGACTCATCAAGGGTAAAAACAAATCCTAATTCCCTTTTCTGTAAATATTTAGCCATCTAAACAAGTAAGCTTGATTTGTTTCATTTGCCAGAAAACTAATTTAATCCAACTTCTTTTGTAAACTGGTGGGTTTTACATTGCTATACCTGACTCAGGGCTGAAATTTTGAAATAAGAACAATGAGGTATCTCTGTTTCTTTATATTTGTGTATGTCTTTGTCTTTGGATAACATTGCTGAGGCTAATTATAAATGAGCTCTATTTAACTGGCTTAAAGAAAAGTTCACTTCAGTTCCATTCAATCACTCAGTTGTGTTCAACTTTTTGCAACCCCGTGGACTGCAGCACGCCAGGATTCTCTGTCCATCACCAACTCCCAGAGCTTACTCAAACTGATGTCTACCAAGTCAGTGATGACATCCAACCGTCTCATCCTCTGTCTCCTCCTCCTCCCGCCTTCAGTCTTTCCCAGCATCAGGGTCTTTTCCAATGAGTCAATTCTTTGCACCAGGTGGCTAATCACTACCTTAGATAAGCTGATTGTAAGCCATTCTTCAGCTGCCTAGGAGGCTCATGTGGGCCCTTGGGGTGATGGTAAGGATTAGAGAGGGTCCGCTGTGCAGCCCACCCAGACAAGAGGTTGCAAATCAAACAATTCTAAATACAAGAGAAATTAAGCTAAACTGGTTTCAGATTCATGTGAACTGGAAAATATTCAGTATTAAATTAATACCTGGTATCAATATTTGTTTGTTGACCTGATTGATATACACCTGTCTTTAGAGTCATCGACATGAAGTAAAAGACTTTCACTGCACCTAGGTTTAATAGAAGTTAAATGAAATCTTGTTATATCTATTACAAATTTTTCAGCAGGAAAAATGACTTGGGATGTGGAAACTTTAAAGTAAATGTAAGTGAGATAAGAGATTTTTCATGAGCTCTATAGGAATAATTATGTTTTGAAAATTATTTAAAATAACCTCTCTAGATTTTGGTAACTATTACTTGCTTCTTGGTTTTAAGAGTCTGAGATTCTAATTTAAATATTTAAGTAAAGCTACTGAAAATAATGACATTTCACTATACAGTAGGAAAATGTCATACGTGTTTTGAGTAAAAGGAATTTTATGCATGGTCAGTCTGAGATTGGATTAAGCTTAATTGAGTAAATGAATTTTTAAAAGCAAGCTGGTACAAAACTTGAATTTGGCTTTCTCTTCTGTTAAGGGGACAAGTTTTCTCAAAATGTTGAACTGCCTTTAATAAAGATTTTTAAGTTTCTTTATCTTTTAAGCGATCAGTTCTGTATTTGCCTTTGAAATCTTTTGTTGCTACTTTGGCTAATTAAGTAACAACTGTTTCACAGTGACCTAAGCTCTTATCTGATTGAGTGTTCTAGATCCTTTTGATATTTGACCCAGGTTGGGTGGGGTACAAAACTTCATAAATCAATTCTGTTGAAGTTCTTTGGGCTTCTAGCTAAGTTGGGAGGCTTCAAAGGGCTCCTGAAACATCCCAAAGAAAGAAAGGTTCATTGGTATGTTAAATTACATGGGAAGTATTATCAAATGAGCGTATTGTATTAGGTTACATTGCATAGTAAATGTTACTAATATAGATATTCTTGAGGTTTATAACGTTTCTAAAATTTGTACATGTCCTGATATATGTTATAATATTGTTATCTTGAAAGGTTAAGTTCCTTGCCAAGAACAATTATAATCAGATCTTTAACTCTCCCTTTAAAAAACAAATGTAAGTTTCTCATAGCCTTTAGATAATACCAGTGGTCTGAGTAACAATAGACAAAACTAATGGGAAGCCTGATTACTTCACCCAGATCAATGGGAATTAGCTACATGCAACTGAATGAACTGACAAATATGGTTTATAACTTACTGACTTTGGGAAATATCCTAACCATAATTTTTTTGTCCAGAAAACAAACAAACAAACAAACAAACAAACCTTTTTCTTATGCTGTAACCTGCAAGTTGATAAAGTGTGTCCTTATAAACAAAGATGAAACATTGATCTTTTTCTATCTATCCATGCCAAATTTGGATCAGCTTCTCAGCTGGCTCACCTGCAAGCTTGATATTTTACATATATTCTATGCACATGAATACATGGCAGATGTCTGTAAGATATATACCCTCTTTCCTTGCAAAGTGATGATTGGGAGGTTTTTTTGGCCTAAAGGCCACTTGCTTTTTTCTGCCAGGAGCATTTCTAACGTCACAAGTGGAGTTAACAAATGAAGAGAACGCACTAAGTGGACCAGGCCATTCTGCGCCCCATGCACTGGCCAGCCTGCCAGACCCTCAGCGAGTGTGGCTGAAGCCCTGAGGACCAGCCGGGTCGGCTCATGGGGCCAGCGGGAGAGCCTCCAGCCAGAAGGGCCCCGAGCTGGCAAGGGAGCCTCCTGCGGGAAGGTCAGCGGGGGAGCCCCACTCTGTGGTGACAAGGAGGACAGACACCAAGAGCTTGGGGGAAATCCAGAGGCTGTCTTGACGGTAAGCAGCCCGTCGCATCACCGGTGTTTCTTGGGCTGTTTGAGCTCTTGGCGAGTGTATGCTATGACTCTGCAGGCCAGGATCTCAGGCTCTCTGGTGACGAGCCTGGAAGTGCCCTGGGGCCAGAACCAGGTAGAACCTGCGCTGGACAAAGGTTCCTTCCTCACCAACTCTAGCCAGGCCCCCCAAACCTTCCTGTGGACTCTGCCTCGGCCTCCATCTGTGAAGCCTTGAGAAGGCTGACCTAGTTTCTAACAGCCCCGCTGCCTCCCCAAGTTAGTCCTGGGCCCTTCCCTAACATGCCAGCCTGAGAAAACCCAGCCAAAGGAAAGTACTGCTAGCTCCATCCTGTGGGTAGAGCCCTGTGTCTGCGGGAGCCTAGCCTTGCTGGCTGACCTCCCAGAGGGTTACAGGACGGCCCTCCTTCCCCACTCCTGTAACCTGCCCCTTTCCTGCCCCTCTGGAGCTCCCTCCCTCTCCCCACCTCCTCCTCCCTCAGCACCCCTTCTGTCCCCCACTTTCCTCTTCCTGCCTTTAAAATGCTCAGTTGCCTCCAAGCAAATAGACATGGAGCTCAGTTCACACTAGGCTCTTTCCCTGGGACCACAGCGTGTTCCTGAGTAAAGTCTGTTCTTATCCCTCTAATGGGAGTCTAGTCTGTTACTGCTGGATCCAAGCGCAGAGAGCCTGACCACCACGCTCCCATGGGTGACCCCGCTGACCTGCCTTTCTCCTATCTGAGGGTTTGTAGTAGGAGTTGGCTCTGCTTTGTTTGTTTTACTGAGTTTCGCTCTCTTTGCATGCAGCCACCGTGGTCAGCCAGGCCAGCAGCATCCTCTGTGTGGAAGTCCTAACTGCGAGCCCATCACAGGCCGGCCTGAGCATCCACCCCCAGGGGTGGCCACGGGCTTTGGCCCCAGTCGCCTCCTTCGTCACAGCTGGTCTGGCTGCCCTGTGATGTATGGACATGCTCTCTACACTGTTCAGATGTTCTCAAGGATCTGCCCTGCCCTTACCCTCTTCCTGTCAACCAGGGTCTTCCCTGGAACCCAGTGTCACCTTGTCCTTCACAGTGACTGCTGGCCCCCGTGCTCACCCTGCACCAGCCCTGCCACTGGCCCTGGGGAAGGGCACCCACATGTCCACCCCTGCTCAGAGCCAGGCCCCTGGGACACAGGCAGTCAGGATGTTCAGTGGCCGCATCCAGGGAGCTCCAGTGACCCTTTGGAATAGAATAATGATGCTCCAGAGTTTACTGAGCGCCTTCCAGGCAGAGTACTGCATCTGGAGCTAAGGACTATCTTACTGATTCCCCAAACTCCAAGGGAGGGGTGTGCTTCTCTGCGTTTCGTAGACAGCAAGAGAGTCCATAAGAGGCAAGCTAGTTCCTGAAGACCTAGTTCCTGAAGAACTAGGCGGGCTAGTTCCTGTAGAGCAGCGGTGCTGCGTTGGGGGGAGTCCCTCCCTGAGGAACTGCCCTCAGAGATGACCCTTTGCATGTGTTGCCGCCACAGTGGCTCCGCCTCGAATCCGATTCCTCTTGAGCTGAAGGAACAGATTCTTAAGCTCCCCTGATAGGCTGGGCTTCCCCTCCTGTATTTGCTTCTCCTTGTGGGAAAACAGAACGACACCTACTGATCATCTCTCATTTGGTGAACCAGGGTTCTGGACACGGTTAGCAGGTCCTCTGCTCAGGGTGTCACCAGGCTGAGATGAAGGTGTCAGTGTGGACTCTGGTCTCACCTAGGGCTGGAGTTCTCGTCCAAGCTGCCTGGTTCTCAGGAGAACTCAGTTCCCTGAGGCTGTGAGGCTGAGATCTGCATACTCTTGCTGACGTCATCTGGGGCCTGAGGACTGGGCGGGTAGGCTCGTGGGGCCAGCGGGGGAGCCTCCAGCCAGAAGGGCCCCGGTCATCAGGGAGCCTCCCGCGGGAAGGTCAGCAGGGGAGCCCCACTCTGTGGTGACAAGGAGGACAGACACCAAGAGCTTGGGGGCAGTCCGGAGGCTGTCTTGACGGTAAGCAGCCCGCCGCATCACTGGTGTTTCTCAGGCTGTTTGAGCTCTTGGCGAGTGTGTGCTGTGAGGTCCACAGAGGTCACTGTTAGGTCTGAGCCATGCAGCCCCTCTAGTCAAGGTATGGAGCCAACTTCTCCAAGGCCAGCAGGACGGCTTTCTTATTTATGAAAGTGAAAGTCGCTCAGTTGTGTCCAACTCTTTGCGACCGCATGGACTATACAGCCCATAGAATTCTCCAGGCCAGAATACTGAAGTGAGTATCCTTTCCGTTCTCCAGGGGAATCTTCCCAACCAAGGGCTCAAACCCAGGTCTCCCACATCACAGATGGAGTCTTTACCAGCTGAGGAACAAGGGAAGCCCATGCTTACTTATGGACTCAGATGATTCGGTCATGCCCACCCAGAGTGACCTCCTTTTCATTAATGCAAAGTGAGCTGATTCAGTTCAGTTCAGTTCAGTTACTCAGTCGCCAGGCTTCCCTATCCATCACCAACTCCTGGAGCCCACCCCAACCCATGTCCATTGAGTTGGTGATGTCATCCAATCACCTCACCCTCTGTCATCCCCTTCTTCTCCTGCCTTCAGTCTTTCCCAGCTTCAGAGTCTTTTCCAATGAGTCAGTTCTTCGCCTCAGGTGGTCAAAGTATTGGAGCTTCAGCTTCAACATCACCCCTTCCAATGAACACTCAGGAATGATCACCTGTAGGATAGAATAGTTGGATCGCCTTGTAGTCCAAGGGACTCTCAAGAGTCTTCTCCAGCACCACAGTTCAAAAGCATCAATTCTTCTGTGCTCAGCTTTCTTTACAGTCCAACTCTCACATCCATACATGACTACTGGAAAAACAATAGCCTTGACTAGACGGACCTTTGTTGACAAAGTAATATCTCTGCTTTTTTTAGGGGCCTTGATTACATTCGCAAACTCCGTGTCATGTCATGGGGCATCACACGGGTGCACAGTGGAAGCCCATCGTGTTCCCCCTTGTGGCCCCGCCCCAGGCGAGGGCATCATGTAGAACACGTCCTGTAAAGCCGCGCACCTGGGGGACCGCCTCGGAGCCCCGCCCACCACACACCGCCTCACTGGTCTCCAGCTCCTGCCAGGGCCAAGGCTGATGACGACGGCTCCTCCTCCGATCTCAGGTGCCTGAGAGCAGGCTGCCCTCCGCCCCCTCCTGAGGTCCCTGCGGGCTGGGCCCCAGCGCTGGCTGTGAAAGCAGAGCTGGGTCCGCACAGATGCGGGCTGTGCGCTCTCCACCCCGGCCCGTCCACGCTGAGTAGGCTGTCCTCCCCGCTGAGCACTGAAGGTGGATCTCTTCCCCGCCTCTGTCAGGGCACGCGCCAGACACGAGAGAGGCAGCTGTCCTGAGACAGGAGGGCGAGAACAGGAGCTCCGGCAATAGAGGTGGACACACGGATGCCGGAGGGAGCTGCAGCGAGATCTGAGCCCTGCCTCCGGTTCAACGAGGACCCAGAAGAACAGCCTCAGGTGTGACTGAATTTTCCTGTTCAGAGCCTCCCAGCCGTCTCCAAGGCAGCATGCACTTTTAACCCATCATTTCTATTAAGCAATGTCTGCATGTGGCAAAGGAAAAAAAATCACGTGATTCAATAGGGCCCACAGTCAAAGCCAAAGTCTGTCTTTCCTTCCTCCGGCCACACTCCGAGGGGTGAGCACTGGTTGCTGGTTTTCAGGTCTTCAGAGGGATCACCCTTTATGTCGTTTTTGCTATAGATCCTCAGAGATTTCCTCAGTGCCAGCTTCCAAGATCTGCAACTTGGTATTCAGCCATCTCCTCCACCCCCTGTATTATCCTCATCTCTTATTATTAATGTATTATACTCATCTTTTATTTACAGTGTTTCTAAATTCCAAGGGCTCATTCACGTTCTCCCATGATCCTTTCTCATAGCAATCTATTGTCATTTTAAAGCTGTATCTTCCTATAACAGTTACATATGCATTCTATATGTATGTATATGCAACATGCATGCATATTGAAGGCACACATTATTATACTATATGCATATGTAGTTATGTGTGATTTATGCCTTAGTTTTCTATATATTACATATTATCTATGTATGTGTATACATATACACATATGCAGTTCAGTTCAGTCGCTCAGTCGTGTCCAACTCTTTGCGACCCCATGAATCACAGCACGCCAGGCCTCCCTGGCCATGACCATCTCCCAGAGTTCACTCAGACTCACGCCCATCGAGTCGGTGATGCCATCCAGCCATCTCATCCTCTGTCGTCCCCTTCTCCTCCTGCCCCCAATCCCTCCCAGCATCAGAGTCTTTTCCAGTGAGTCAACTCTTCCTATGAGGTGGCCATAGCTATGAGCTTTAGCATCATTCCTTCCAAAGAAATCCCAGGGCTGATCTCCTTCAGAATGGACTGGTTGGATCTCCTTGCAGTCCAAGGGACTCTCAAGAGTCTTCTCCAGCACCACAGTTCAAAACCATCAATTCTTCGGCGCTCAGCCTTCTTCACAGTCCGACTCTCACATCCATACATGACCACAGGAAAAACCATAGCCTTGACTAGATGGACTTTTGTTGGCAAAGTAATGTCTCTGCTTTTCAGTGCACTGTCTAGGTTGGTCATAACTTACATCTGTGTAATATGCTATGTACACGCGATATTTGTACAGCATGCACTCAGTTAACAGTGGTATCCAATTACACACAATCCTCTGTGATTTTCTTCAGCTCTTGGCTTCTCTGTCCTGCGTAATCAGCTCATTCATCTCCTTTTCTCTGCAGTTGATAGTTTCCCTCACCTGTGGGGTTTCCTCTGCAGGGAGGCCTTCGGGGTTAGTACTGGTGGAGGCGGACAGCACAGTCCCTCCAGGCTGGCCAGCCAAAGGTGCTGGTGTGTGGGCTGCTGCAGCCAGTTCCAGAAGGGCTGATCCTTGCGCTCACCAAGAGCCCGCCAGGACCAAGGCCTCAGCTGAGGTCCCCCTGCCTCGCTGTTTAGGAGCAAAGGGTAGAAAGGAAGGACTCAGAACTGCTGTGATCCCATGGAGTGATTCCCTGGAGCCCGCCACCGCCCCCGCCTCTGCGCCTGGAGACCCTGCTCTCTCCTCCCCTCCGGTGGGGACAGTGCCTGCTGACCTTCAGCTATTACTGCTTAGATCCTAGTTTGTAACCTCTTCCTGCTCAAACAATCTGACTCCACCTGCGTTCTATCTCTCTCAAGATTGCCTCAAAATTCACAGCCACTGACGCCTCCTTCCCTGTGTTCCTGCATTTATGTATTTTCTTACTTTTCAAAACTGTCTTTCCTGTTCTTTCAGTGGAACTCCCTCAGGAAGGGCAGAGCTGCCTGGGCCACACCTGCGGCACCAACCTCGTCATGTCCTGCCAAGGCTATCACCACCTCCTCTCAAGACGGACAGCACGGAGACCTGGACTTAGACACTGCCTGAGGACTGAACGTTCTGAGAGTGGGGTTGCCATGCTTTCTCAAGGGGAGCAGAACCCAGGCCCCATTGTCAGATATTCTGATTCAGTTGGTCAGGATGAGTTCAGGACTTCAGTAAGGGCACCTGGTCATCTGATGGCAAGGCTCAGACTATTTCAGGGAACCAGGCTAACCTGGAGATGGGTGGTCTGGGTTTGACCCTCCTCCATTACTTATTGGCCTTGGGAGAGCCAGTCCCACTCCTCAAGCTGTATACAGAGGGAAGAGCAGCCCCTCCCTCCTAGCTCGACTGGATAAGTAAGTGGTAAAGTGCAGCAGAGGACCAAGCTGAGAAGGAAGAAGCCCCTAAGGTACCAGTATAGCCCAGCTCCTGATCCTGTAGGGCTGGGATGGGAAACGTCCACTGGTGGCCCTGGGCTGCAGCCTCTCAAGTGGTGGAGTTCAAGCTGCACCCCCCAGGCAGTGTCTTCATGAGACGGTGGAACATGAGGACAATCGAGTTCTTCACAAAGGGACTCAGGCTCAACGCCACTTGGGTCTTCCTGACAAAGTTCCCAGGTCGTTCTGGCTGCTTCCTCCTTGGATGGCAGGCTTCCTGCTGTCAGTCCTTTCAGCAGAATACCCGCCTCTCACATGCTCAGATAATTTGCAATTGCTAATCTACCATTCTGAGGAAAAGTCCCTAGGTGCATTTGAACTCTACCTGATGAGGCCATCCAGCCTTTGATGGGGTTGGCTGTTGTTTGGATGGAGAGACCATCTGCCTGAGGTGTGCGTCACCCTCACTCACACGCGTGTGCACATGCTTGTCTAAGTGCCTTAGTATAACAAGGAAGAACAAATCTGACTCCATATTAGCTTTGCTTCATTTACCCTAACGTTTGTATTCTATTGCTTCTGCTTCAAGTTAATCACTAAAAGAATGTTGCCTGTTTCCTGAAATATACAGGGTAACCCATTCTCAAGGCTGGGACCAGTGAGGATATAATGTTGTCCATTCCTTTAGAAATAAAAAGTTGCAAAACAGAGAATAGTATTTGTCTTGTTGGAGATTTACAGGAACATCATGACCCGACCTAATGACAGCTGCAAGAACAAAGGATTCCTGTACCAAGAAGTTTGCACCAACCAACCACACCCCTCCCTCACCTTGCCTTTTAAAATGCTTTGCTGAAACTCTTCAGGAGTTTGGAGTTTGGGGAGGCATAAGCCACCTGTTCTCCTTGGTTGGCCCTGCAATAAAACTTTCTCTTCTCCAGACTCTGACATTTTCATTTGCTTGGCCTCACTGTGTGTCAGGTAACAGGGTGATGGTGTGCCCTTGATGGCACCTCACTTCTATTCAGAACCAAGTAATCTTCCTTAAATACCTGTTCTTGGTAATAGGCATTTTCATTTTCTGTGCAGAAGCAACAAATAGCTACAGTGTTACTAACACTCATCTACTATTAGAGACTTAGTAAGAATAGTATCTTCATCATGAGGCAGACTTCCATAGTATTTCCAAAGATTTTGAAGTAACCTCTGAATGCTGAATTAGAGAAGGAAATGGCAACCCACTCCAGTACTCCTGCCTGGAAAATCCCATGAACAGAGGAGCCTGGAAGGCTACAGTCCATGGGGTCACAAAGAGTCGGACATGACTGAGCGACTTCACTTTTCACTTTCATGCATTGGAGAAGGAAATGGCAACCCACTCCAGTGTTCTTGCCTGGAGAATCCCAGGGACAGGGAAGCCTGGTGGGCTGCCGTCTCTGGGGTCGCATAGCGTCGGACACGACTGAAATGACTTAGCAGCAGCAGCTGAATGCTGAGTACAAAATTGAAGCCATACACAGGATCTTACTCTCCTTTGAAAGATGAGAAGACATCAATTGGTGATAAATCAAGTGATTAAAATGAAGTGGAAAAAGTTTTCCTTTCTGATCTAACATGAAGGTCCGTGGTTGGAAAAGAAAGCTGATTTGGAATATCAGAGCAGATGGGTCAGAGTTCATCTTGATAAATTTCAAAGGAAAAAAATGACCTTGATTTAAACTGTCAGTATATAGCTCTTCAAAAGAGAAGAGAGGTTATTTCAAAATACACTCCCTCTTTCTTTGATCCTGTCACGGAGCTGAAAGATGAAATACATCATAATAAAATGGATGTCAGTTTAAAAAATGTCTGGAAATCATGATTTCATCAGAGACAGGGAAGAAGGAAGGAAGGAAAAAGGGGAAAGGGAACTCACGTTGAGTGTGGGGATTCTGAGAATCAAGAGTATTTCCTTCTAGCACAAATGCAGGAACATGGAACTATAAGAAAACTAGAGTAATATGGAACTGTTTGTTTCCAACTCATATTTTCTGTCATTGCATTTCATATTTTAATGAACTTTTAGGGAAAATTGAGTTTTGCATTTCTCTTTTTCAAATCCTATGACCTCCCCTGCCACCATCCCCAGTGAGTCTGCACCGTGAACAAAGCAGGGTTTCACCAGGAACACCAGGGCATCCTCCTCAGACCACAGGATACAGGGGTGCCAGAATAGCCCAGTCCCGTGTACCATGTATGGGACCCTGGTTTCATAGATCACAGGCACCCAGGCCAGCTTCTGTCCACCCCTGAGAGCGTTCCTGCTCCACTAGCCCCAAGCCTGAGAATGAGACCAGGGGAGGCTGCTCTCCCTGCATGAGAGTTTTGGTGTAGCTTGAGTGCAGATCCTAAAGGCTTTTCAAAATTCTGTTCCCATAGAAAACCGCTTCTCAGTACTCTTCTCTAACATTCTTAAATACACACATTTGCCTGTTGATTTAGAGGGAAGCGCCTCACTCTGCTACACT
The DNA here is from genome assembly GCA_006410615.1 of Neotragus moschatus. NCBI lineage: Eukaryota > Metazoa > Chordata > Mammalia > Artiodactyla > Bovidae > Neotragus > Neotragus moschatus. The sequence continues at coordinate 52,615 of SJYA01002606.1, read as the reverse complement.
GTTTTCTACTCTTCACTACCATACCTGGCCTCAGTCTCTGAGGGCTCCTGGCTCTCCTAGCCATTGTTCTCCTGATCCGGTACAATGTTTGTTACATATAATAACAGCAATAATAAATGCTTCTTCAGATATAACAATGTATAAAGATAGCTATATACCATGACCAGGTGGGATTTATCCCAGGTAGTCAAGGCTGGTTCCAACATTAGAAAATCAATTAATGTAATTCCTCACACCAAGAGATAAAAGGAGAAAAACTCCATAGATGACATCAATAGATGCAGAAAAAGCATTTGACATACTTCAACATCTACTAGTAATAATAATTTTTTAAAAATTTCAGTGAACTAGGAATACAGGAAAAGTTCTGTAACTGGATGAAGAACATCTACCAAAAATCCACAACAAGTATTATACTTACTAGGGAGAAGCTAGAGGCCTTCCCATTGAGATGAAGAACAAGGCAAGGTTCCTCCCTCTCACCATGTTTTTCAACAACACACTGGAGTTCTAGCTAGAACAATAATACAAGAAAAGAAAATACATACAGATTGGAACAAAGAAATAAAACTGTCTTTGTATGCAGATGACAGTATCATCTATGTGGAAATTCTGACAGAACTGACAAACCTACTCCTGGATTAACACGTGATTGCAGCAAGGTTGCAGGATACAAAGCTAACACACAAAAGTCGATTGCTCTCCTATATACTAGCAATGACCAAGTGAAACTTACATCATTCCTATTTGAGCTCCTAGTCCTTCAATTAAGATGCGGCTTCTCTTCATTTTCCAGTCACAGAGTTTCGTTCCTCTCTGTCCGCTGCTCTCTACCCTGTCCCATCCTCCAGCTCAGTCCAGGAGCCGAGGGCGCAAGGATGAGTAGCCCTGAGTCCTTCTCACCCACTCCCCCGGCAAGCAGCGTCCATCAGCAGGAACGACACACAGTGCTCACTTGGTCACCATCGGCCCAAAGAAAAGTTCCAAGTCAGGCAGTGATTTATTTATTACAGTTTCTAATGAAATGTGCCCTTTTATGATCAGTAAATAGCAGATCTGAGTAAAGTGCAATAAATGTTTATAGTCTGAAGCACTGTATTTTCTCCTAGGATACCAAAGGATTAAAAAGGACATATTTTCTTCTAACTCTACAGAAGTTTAAAAAAACAAAGTGGATTCCTTTTGGGGAAAAAAAAAAAAAGGACCTTGAGAATTTTAAGGTATAGAAGATGACATTTCTAAAAAGAATGTAGTTTTTAATCATCTTAAAAGAGAATTAGGATTTAACGTGAAAAATAATTTTCTTGGCACTTGGATCGGCTCACAAATTCTACATTCTGAGGGCCTAATTCTTTAGAATCATTACATTATTGTAAACAACCGAAGTTAGATATAAATTTACTCATTTAAGTTTCTTTTTAAAGAAGTCCGGACTAAATTTTCCTACTTTGGGAATGTACCATGAGAACTTTGAGTGTGAGGCTCAAAGGACTCTGAATTGTTGGTGACATTTTAAGTACTGTTTTAACTAAAACAATATAGAATAGCTTAATCTATCTGAAATTGTTGTTGTTTGATCGCTAACTTGCCTCTGACTCTTTTGAGACCCCTTTAACTCCTCTGTCCATGGGATTCTCCAGGCAAAAATACTGGAGTGGGTTGCCATGCCCTCCTCCAGGGGATCTTCCCCACCCAGGGATCGAACCCCAGTTTCCTGTATTGCAGGCAGATTCTCTACTGTCTGAGCCATCATTACTTGCTGTTTAGTTGACATGTATTTTAGACTAAGGAAATGACGTTAGATAAAAAGCAAATTTGAGCAATTTTCTTATTTGAGTTAAAATAGATCATAAAGTAGTGGAGACAACTTGCAACATCAACAGTGCATTNCCAGTTTCCTGTATTGCAGGCAGATTCTCTACTGTCTGAGCCATCATTACTTGCTGTTTAGTTGACATGTATTTTAGACTAAGGAAATGACGTTAGATAAAAAGCAAATTTGAGCAATTTTCTTATTTGAGTTAAAATAGATCATAAAGTAGTGGAGACAACTTGCAACATCAACAGTGCATTTTGCCCAGGAACTGCTAACAAACGTACCATGTAGTGATGCTTCAAGAAGTTTTGCAAAGAACAGGATAGCCTTGAAGATGAGGAGCATAGTGGCTAGCCATCAGAGGTTGACAGTGACCAAATAAGAGCAATCATCAGAGCTTATCCTCTTTCAACTATGCAAGAAGTTGCCAAAGAACTCAATGTCAATCATACTATGGTTGTTTGGCATTTCAAGAAAATTGGAAAGGTGAAAAAGCTTGATAAGTGCCTCATGAGCTGACCAAAAAAAAAAAAAATCATTGTTTTAATTGTTGTCTTCCCTTATTCTATGCAACAACAGTGAATCATTTATTGATCAGACTGTGATGTGTGATGAAAATTCAATTTTATATGACAACTGGTGATGATCAGCTCAATGGTTGGACAGAGAAGAAGCTCCAAAGCACTTCCCAAAGCTAAACTTGGAGCAGAAAATGGTCACAATCGCTGTTTGGTGATCTGCTGCCCATATGATCCATTGCAGCTTGCTAAATCCCAGTGAAACTATTACATCTGAGAAATATGCTCAGCAAATCAATGAGCTGCACCAAAACTGCAATGCCTGCAGTCAACACTGGTCAACAGAAAGAGTCCAATTCTCTATGACAATGCCTGAATGCACGTCACACAAGCAACCCTTCAAAAGTTGAATGTATTGGGCTAAGAAGTTTTGCCTCATCTGCCATATTCACCTGACCTCTTACCAACCAACTACCACGTCTACAAGTATCTTGAAAAGTTTCTGCAGGGAAAACACTTCCACAACCATCAGAAGGCATAAGGTGCATTTCAAGAGTTCTTTGAATCCAGAAGCATGGATTTTTATGCTACAGAAATAAAATTATTTCTCATTGGCAAAAATATGTTGATTATAATAGTTGTATTTTGATTAATAAAGATGTGTTTGAGCTTAGTTATAATGATGTAAAATTCATGGTCCAAAACTGAAATTATATTTGGACCAACCTAATATTATAAACCTTCCTTCTTTAAAGTAGGGTGGTATTGGAAAATGAAAGGGCAGCAGGCCAATGAATCAGCAGAAAGTCCTGAACCAAGGGGCGAGCCTTAGAAAGCATCACTATGAACAAAGCTAGTCGAGGTGATGGAATTCCGGTTGAGCTATTTCAAATCCTGGAAGATGATGCTGTGAAAGTGCTGCACTCAANAAGCTAAAGCTGAAACTCCAATACTTTGGCCACCTCATGCGAAGAGTTAACTCATTGGAAAAGACTCTGATGCTGGGAGGGATTGGGGGCAGGAGGAGAAGGGGACGACAGAGGATGAGATGGCTGGATGGCATCACCGACTCGATGGACATGAGTTTGAGTGTACTCCTGGAGCTGGTGATGGACAGCGAGGCTTGGCGTGCTGCAATTCATGGGGTCTCAAGGAGTCAGACATGACTGAGCAACTGAATTGACTGAAAGACAAATGGAAAAATGGAGAATACTGTAAAAATGACTTCATAATCCAGTAAGTAGAGGAATTCTCAAATGTTGTGACAGCTGGATAGCTATTTAATCAAGTAAAACAGGACCTATGCCTCACTCTCTACATCAGACTATATTACACATGCAACAGAAATTTAAATGTAGAGTTTTTAAACTATTTAAGTTCTCAAAGAGAACAAGAGTAAATCTCTTTATCACTTGTAGTAGGAACACCTCCCCAGTTATGACTCAAAATTCAAAATGTAGCAGCAATGAAAGAAAATACCAAAAACCTTATGAAAAAACAAGATATATAGTGTGAAAATAGCTCTTAAGCATATGAAAAGATGGGCTTCTCAGGTGGTGCTAGTGGTACAAAACCTGCCTGCCAGTGCAGGAGACAAGAGATGCAGCTTCAGTCCCTAGGTTGGGAAAAATCCCCTGGAGGAGGAAATGGCAATGCCCTCCAGTATTCTTGCCCGGAGAGTCCCATGGACAGAGCAGCCTGGTGGGCTACAGTCCATCAGGTTGCAAAAAGTCAGACAGGGTTAAAGCTACTTAACACACACAGGACATATGAAAGGATGACCAACCTCACTCAAAAAGGAGAAATACAGGGAATGTGAGGGTGTGGAGGGTAATGGTGGTGAAATGGGTGAAGGGGGTCAACAGGCACAAACTTCCTGTTACAAAATATATAACCCCAGGGGTGTGATACACAGCATGACGACTATGGTCAATAGTACTGTATCGCATATTTGAAAGTTGCTAAGAGTATGTCTCAAAAGTTTATCAAAAAATGTAATTGTATTTGATGATAGATGTTAACTAGACTTATAGTGATGGTTACTTTATAATATATACAAATATAAAATCATTATGTTATACACCTGAAGCTAACATAACATTATATGTCAACTATATCTCAATTAAAAAAAAAGAATTTGGAAAAGACATGCAAATAACATATTTTGAGATACATGTTAAGGTTTGAATTCTAGGTGAAAGTGAAAGTGAAGTCACTCAGTTGTGTCCGACGCTTTGCGACCCTGTGGACTGTAGCCTACCAGGCTCCTCCATCCATGGGATTCTCCAGGCAAGAGTACTGGAGTGGGTTGCCACTTCCTTCTCCAGGGGATCTTCCCAACCCAGGGATCGAAGCCGGGTCTCTTGCATTGCAGGCAGACGCTTTATCCTCTGAGCCACCAGGGAAGCCCCAAAGATTATTTAGATTGAGATAAATGTTGACATTCAAGTTCAAGATTTCACTTATATCATCAGTCTGTATTTCTCTACAAGAGATTTTGTTTATCACATAAACATGATCAATTTCAATGAATTAGGAAAGCTGAAACATACGACTCTAAAACTATACTGAATATATAATATTATCTTTCTTCAAACCAAGAGATTTGTTTTCAAACAGAGGGAACTTTTCTTATTGTTCTGATTCCAACCTTAGCAGGGGTTGTTTCTAACAGGAGCAGTGAAGATTAGGCAAACACGCCACCAGTGTCCTTACCTCACTCAAACTGGACTTTCCTAGTCGATCATGGAACATTTAGTATTGTTGAATCTGGATTCAACTGCAGAAACCTTTCCAACCTAGTGTTCAAGTGAGTCCCAACAATTCATCCCTTAGCACCTATTGCCATTTCCTGCTTTTGCAAATACAATCTTTAAATAGGAGAAGAAATCGTAAATTGTTAGTGTACAAGCATTTAAGACCTCATAATTCTGAACAAAAGAAAAAACTAGGAGAAATACAAACAAAAACAAGTTGACGGGAAGCAGCAAGGTCCTGTTATCTGGCACAGAGAACTGTATTCAGTAACCTATGATAAACCATAATGAAAAATAATGTTTTAAAGAAAGAATGTGTATATACAAAGTAAGTCCGCTACATATGAGTGAGCTCAGTTCCAAGAGCACATTTGTTAAGTCCAACGAAATTAGGCTAGGTATCCAGCTAACACAATCAGCTATATAGTACTATACCATAACCGGTTTACAGTACTTTTCATACGAATAATACATAAAAGCAAACACTGAAAATAAAGAAAACATTTCTAATTTTACAGGACAGTGCCTTGAAAAGTACAGCCGTATGGCAGCTGGTGCACAGGGCGTAGCATCGAATGAGCAGGCAAGAAGAGCTGGTGCCTGGAGGAAGGAGAGGAGGTGGGAGATGCTAGAGCTGAAGGGTCGCAGCAGAAGGCGACGGAGGGTGAGCTGCAACGTCACACACGCCTGATGCTGACGACCCACATGTTCCTGTCCCTGAGAGTTCCCACCTTAAGCGCTTAATGTAGGGGACTTACTCTGTGTGTAACTGAGTCACTTTGCTGTAGAGCAATAATTAACACAGCATTGTAAATCAACTATACTTCAATTTTTTTTTTAATTTATTTTATTTTATTTTTTTTGGAGGTTTAAATTTTTTTTATTTTTTTATTTAAAAAAATAGTTTTAGTTTGTTTTGCTTTGCAATACTGTATTTGATCTGCTATACATTGACATGAATCAGCCACGAGTGTATATGAGCTCCCAATCCCGACCCCACCTCCCCCCTCCCACCCCACACCATCTCTCTGGATCATCCCCGTGCATCAGTCCCAAGCATCCTGCATCCTGCATAATAACTAACATATTTTTAAATTATGATTATTTTTTTGGTTGGGCTGGGGCTTTGTTGCAGGCACAGGCTTTCTCACTGTGGAGGCTTCTTGTTGCAGACCACGTGCTCCAGGCACAGGGGCTTCCATAGTTTCAGCAGGCAGGCCCGGTAGTTGTGGCAGACAGGCTTAGTCGCTCCGCGGCATGTGAGATCTTCCCAGACTAGGGATCAAACCTGTGTCCCCTGCATTGGCAGGAGGATTTTTATCCACTGTACCGCCAGGGAAGTCCAAAGAAAATTAAATTGAGATAGCATTTCTCATCTACCAAGTTGACAAAAATTCGAAAGATTGACAACAAATTGCTGGAACGACCACGAGGAAGCAGGCCCTCTCAAATATCCGGGATGTAATGCAATACGGGGAAGTTTGGCAACCTGGAGCAAAATGACATATGTATTTACTCTTGATTCTACAATCACTTCTCAGAATCTAAAGACACAGTTGCAAAAATGTGAAAAGATGTAGGCCAAAGGGTATTCATTGCAGCAAAGGACCAGAAATAGCCCACATGTCAAAATAGCAGGATTGAATATACTGTGTATACCCTGAAATGGTAAAAAGGAAAGAGGGCTCTGGGCAGTGGCTGTGTTAAGGTGGTTAAATTATTCTCCTGACTTTCATATTGATTTAAGTAATTTTTCATCATAAAATCTTAAATACTACCCCTGCTTTGTTCCTCAGATTAGCAATGGAGGAAGGTCAATAGATCAGTTTCCTACTGCTGAAGTGAGAGCCTGCAGGTGGCCCATGCTTGTTCAGGCCCTTGCCTTCTATTTGGGAACATAGATGTTTCTAATATGGATGTTTCTAAACTTTGAAAGGCATTGTTGTATAAGACTTACCACCTGGCTGCATTACAGAGAAATATTTCGTTGCCATCACAATTCTTTTCCACTCTTTCAATTTATGAGTCTGGCAGCCCTTCAGGCTTCCATAGGTGGTCTCCACTTCAGCTGGCATCGTCCTTGGCTGCCTGCACGCAGCCACGTGAATGTTGTTGCTATTTGAGATACCTCTTGCCTTCTCAGCACTTCACATCCCCCAAGTCTGTTTCTGTGTCCCTAGGCAGCACTGCTGATGGGGCAAGGGTGCCAGAAATTCAACAGGACTATTAGATGTCATGTCAGAAGAAAATACCATTCCAGTCCTTTAACACCAGAAAGCAACCTTGTAAATAAAGAGAACTAAGGGAGATCGTGTTTATAAATAACAAGCATTTTAGGGAAATTGTTAACAGCTACTCATATGGGAGGTATGTTACATTAAAATGCCAGCCACGTAGTTTCACCATTCCAAGACTTTTAATCCCTATAAAATCTGGCTTGGCTCAGAGCTTGGTCCACCCAATTTGTAACTATGAATAAACACTTCCATGCTAGCCTAAACACATTTCCCTTATGCTACCTAACCCTTCATTTTTTCCCCAACTCAACAGAAGTAAATTGAGGGTAACAATTTTGTCATCCGGTAGAAAATTCACATCTAACGCATTAAAATATATATATATATATATATATATATATATCTTGGCCAGAAGAACTGGTACATACTTCTCTGCACTGAAGATGTAAGAAAGATTCTAGAAGTGTAATAAAATTTGCCTTCTTCCATCCAAGATGAAAGCTCTTCACACTCAGTGCCCGGGACTGTGAGGCAGCAATTAACCTTGCTGGTCATCGATCCCAACCCGTAGGAGGGTGGCTGACTAAAAAGATACCAAACCCTCTGTGAGCTTCTGTCTCTGCANAGATGTAAGAAAGATTCTAGAAGTGTAATAAAATTTGCCTTCTTCCATCCAAGATGAAAGCTCTTCACACTCAGTGCCCGGGACTGTGAGGCAGCAATTAACCTTGCTGGTCATCGATCCCAACCCGTAGGAGGGTGGCTGACTAAAAAGATACCAAACCCTCTGTGAGCTTCTGTCTCTGCAGCAGTTTCTCAGGATAAACTCCACCTTCATACATGGAAGGGTCATCATGGGAGCAGATAGAGAACATAGGCAAGGAGGTGGCTTTGGCTGTATCACAAACCCTCCTTCTCATTCTAGAAGACCAAGATCCACAGTTCTGACTTACAGAGTCATACATCAAAACCCACCCACCTCCCCCAAGATAGAAAGGATGTATATTTCCAGAACAAAAATACAGTGAACTAAGGTTAAAATGATAAGGCCACTGGAATTACCAAGAGGTACAGCAAACCAGAAGATAACCAAAGGAGAACTCAGCTTTCTAAAACTCAAAACAGTAAACACTAGGAAATTAGTTAAGTGCAAATTAGAAATTAAGTATGTAAGAAATCTGCTTATGATATTGGAAAATGTCCCCAAAAGAAAGAAAAAAGTACCAATGCCAGCTTTAAAGCATCAGAAGAAAGAAGCTGGCTGAGAAATCAACAGTGGGTAAAGCAAGAAGATAGTGAGTGTCTGGAATGATGAGATCCATTTGGAAAAATGGCTACTAGTTATAAAAAGGCATGTTAAGGCAACAAAAAGAAATGTATAACTAATAAATTAAAATATAAAGACAAAAATAGCAGGCTTTCAAGCGCCATGGAAGCTGGTTCCCTAGCGTGTGTGTAAGTAGGCCCCACACCCCTTACCCTATACCTAAAACACTTTCCCAAGCAAGACAGCTCCCAGCTGCCACACGGAAAAGGGAAATGGGGTAAGACTGAGCGGGAAGGAAACAGAACAAGGCTCATGGGAAGAGGCATGGAGGGACTCGACGGGAGGTTTGGAATATCCACTCACTCGTGTAGCCTCATGTACCCCTCCCCCCCCGACCATCTCCCGTGCTGCTGTGTTCTCTGCCTTTCCTGACAGATGGGAAGGTGCAAGCCCTTTACTTCCTAACAGACACCTGCATGGTGAGGCAGCATGCTGATGTTAGCCAGGGCATCCACGTGGTAAGACAGCGTGATGATGTTACCTGGGGCATCCGCATGGTGAGATAGCATGGTGACGTTAACCAGGGCGTCCACATGGTGAGATAGCGTGTTGATGTTAACCAGGGCNAGTTCGTCAGGCACTTTATCTATCAGATCTAGGCCCTTAAATCTATTTCTCACTTCCACTGTATAATCATAAGGGATTTCATTTAGGTCATACCTGAATGGTCTGGTGGTTTTCCCTACTTTCTTCAATTTCAGTCTGAATTTGGCAATAAGGAGTTCATGATCTGAGCTAGTCAGCTCCCAGTCTTGTTTTTGCTGACTGTCAGAGCTTCTTCATCTTTGTCTGCAGAGAATATAATCAATCTGATTTCAATAATGACCGTCTGGTGATATCCGTGTGTAGAGTTGTCTGTTGTTGGAAGAGACTGTTTGCTATGACCAGTGTGTTCTCTTGACAAAACTGTTAGCCTTTTACCTGCTTCATTTTGCACTAAAAGGACAAATGTGCCTGTTACTCCAGGTAGCTCTTGACTTCTTAGTTTTGCATTCTGTCCCCTGTAATGAAGAGGACATCTTTTTTGGGTGTTACTTGTAGAAAGTCTTTTAAGTCTTCATATTTTTCATTAGATATCTTATATTTATCCTAAAGATAAGGCCCATTGGTGATTCGTAACATTTTCAAATTGGCTTTTACTTATACATAAGAAACCTACTGATTCTATATTTTTATCTTTGAGTACAAACTGTGATGTTACAAAGATCATAAACTGTGCCTTTTTCTTTTCTAATGTTTATACCTATACCTAGTACTATAGGGCGTATGCATACATACATACAGTTGTGTCCAACTCTTTGCAGTGCTGTGGACCATAGCCCACCAGACTCCTCTGTCCATGGAATTTTCCAGGCAAGAATACTGGAGTGGGTTGCTATGCTTCTCCTCAGGGGATCTTCCCCACTAAGGGATTAAGTCCCATGTCTCCTACTTTGGCAGGTGGGTTCTTTACCACTAGTGCCACCTGCGAAGCCCAGTACTATAGGGCAATAAGCTGTAAATAAACTACAGCTAGTTGCTTTGCAATTCTACTTTCTGATTTTAACTTCTTTTTCTAGCCTTTTTGTTGTTGTTTAGTCTCTAAGTCATGATTCTTTCTGACCCCATGGAGTGCAGCAGACCAGGCTTTCCTGTGGTCAAACTCAGGTACATTGAGTCGGTGATACCATCCAATCATCTTATCCTCTGTTGTCCCCTTCTCCTCCTGCCTCCAATCTTTCTCACCATGAGGGTCTTTTCAAATGAGTCAGTTCTGTGCATCAAGTGGTCAAAATACTGGAGCTTCAGCTTCAGCATCAGCCCTTCCAACGAATATTCCTTTAGAATTTTCTGGTTTGGTCTCTTCGCAGTCCAAGGGACTCTCAAGAGTTTTCTCCAGCACTACAGTTTTATAGCATCAGTTCTTCCCCACTCAGCCTTCTTTATGGTCCAACTGTCACAGAGTCACATAGCTTTGACTATACAGACCTTTGTTGGCAAAGATTTTTCTGCACTATCTAGGTTTTATAACAGCTTTTCTTCCAAGGAGCAAGAGTCTTTTAATTTCATGACTGCAGTCACCATCTGCAGAGATTTTAGAGCCCAAGAAAATAAAATTTGTCACTGTTTTCACTTTTTCCTCCTCTTNCTCACAGAGTCACATAGCTTTGACTATACAGACCTTTGTTGGCAAAGATTTTTCTGCACTATCTAGGTTTTATAACAGCTTTTCTTCCAAGGAGCAAGAGTCTTTTAATTTCATGACTGCAGTCACCATCTGCAGAGATTTTAGAGCCCAAGAAAATAAAATTTGTCACTGTTTTCACTTTTTCCTCCTCTTTTGGCCATGAAGTGATGGTGCCAGATGCCATGATCTTAGTTTTTTGAATATTGAGTTTTAAAACAGCATTTTCACTCTCCTCTTTCATGTTCATCCAGATGCTCTTTGGTTCCTCTTTGCTTTCTGCCATTGGAGTGGTATCATGTGAATATCTGGGATTGTTATTTTTCCTGGCAATCTTGATTCCAGCTTGGGACTCATCCAGTTTGGCATATCACATGATGTACTCTGCATATAAGTTAAATAAACAGGCAGATAATGTATTGTCCTGTTGTAATCTTTTCCCAATTTTGAAGCAGTCAGTTGTTCCATGCTCGGTTCTGTTTTTCTTGACCTGATACAGATATTGCAGGAGACAGGGATGGTGTGGTATTCTCATATCTTTAAGAGTTTTACACAGTTTGTTGTGATTCACACAGTCAAAAGTTTTAGCATAGTCACTGAAGCAGAAGTAGATGTGTTTCTGGAATGCCCTTGCTCTTTTTATGATCCAACAGATATGAGCAATTTGACCTCTGGTTCCTCTTCCTTTTCTAAATCTAGCTTGTATATCTGAAAGTTCTTGGTTCATATATTGCTGAAGTCTAGCTTGAAGGATTTTGAGTGTTAACTTGCTACCATGTGAAATGGGCACAACTGTGTGGAAGTTTGAACATTCTTTAGCATTGCCTTTCTTCAGGATTGGAATGAAAACTGACCTCTTCCAGTCTTGGGGCTACTGCTGAGTTTTCCAACTTTGCTGACATATTGAGTGCAGCACTTTAACAGCATCATCTTTTAGGATTTGAAATAGCTCAGCTGGAGTTCCATCACCTCCACTAGCTTTGTTTTCAGTAATGCTTTGTTTGTAGTAATGCCTCCTAAGGCCTACTTGACTTCACACTCCAGCCTTGTTGAACAAATTTAAAAGGTATTAGTATTTTTTTCTACACTATATTATGAATAAAAGTTAATCTAGTTTGAAGTTTCGGCAGAGTTTGTCTGTTAGATGTTCTTTGGGTGCTTTTGAAGGATGGATTTCTGAGGACAGTTTCAAGATCTTCTGGGGCTGATTAATATATTCAAAATTTTTTCTAGCAAACCATGTAACCCACAAGAGATTAATTTCCAAAATATACAAGCAATTCATGGAGGTCAATATAAAAACAACAAACAACCCAATAAAAATATAGGCAGAAGATCTATATGTATCTTTCTGCAGAGAAGACTTACAGATGGCCTAGGGACACATGCAAAGATGCTCAACATGGCTAGTTGTTGCTGTTGTTCAGTCATTCACATTCCAGGGAGGTCATCTTCATGTGGGCTATTTCCTGATTTCAGGTGTCAGCCTGTCCTTCTTGCATTGACTGTTTCTCAAGTAACTTTAATTCAGAATAACCGATGTGCCAAAGCGGCATATTCTGCTCCCTCTTATCCCCAAGTAATTAACAACTAAACTCTTAAGTGTTACCCTTGGTTCACCTCACTTTCCTCCCCCAAACATCCAACCTCTTGGCCAATCAATCAGCTCCACCCGGAAGACACGCTTGCTATTTTTCTTCTGTCCCTCCACTGCCTGGGTCTAAGCCAGTGAATCCACTCTTCTGTCTGCTCCCTCAGGGCTCGTAACCCATCTTCCAGCTTTCAAAAGGCAAAATCAGACTGTTTTGTTTCACGCCTCCGCTTGGGGCACTCTGTGACTTCCTGCTGTCCTTGAAGCAAATGTGGAGAAATCCGTCCCCTCCCAAAGCCCAGGCCCAGCCTCGCTGTCCTCACCTGCACCTCCTCTGTGACCCATTGTCCCTGGCTGGGCCTTCTGCTGAGCTGGCCTGTGTGCACTGGGTCACCCTGCCTGCTGAACCCCGGTTCCTGGACAGGCGGCCGCCTACAGCAGCACCCCCATCTAGGCTCCTCCTGCCTCGGGAACTCAGATTTCCAGCTGCACACCCCCAACTCCCTTCTCCCTTTCAGACCCCATCCAGGCCACCAGCAGAGCCCGCCTGCCTGAGCAGCCATGTCGCTGCCTCCACCTCGGCCACCCCCACCCGAGTCACCTCCAAGGTCACTGCCATGGCCTCTGACAGCCTCTCTGCTGCTTCCACCCCTTTGCATCCTCTTCACACAAATGCCAATGATCTTTGCAAAGTTGAATCCAGTCCCATTAGGCTCCTGCCAATTCCTCTTCTCACTCAGCTAAAAGGCAGAATGCTCACCAGGGTCCTCAGGGCCAGCAGCAGCCCAGCCCCTGGCCCCCTCGCCAGGCCCACCTGCGGGGCGTGGAACCCACTCTGTCCTGCACTTGGTGTCTCCTCCCCCAGACATCCACGCTGCGTCTTTCCTTGCCTCTCCTGGCTGCCTGGAGAAGGCCGCTCCGACATCCCTAGCAGCAGGGAGCTGAGCACGCCACCTGTGGGTTCGCTGTGCCCACCACATCCTGTGCCACCAGGAGAACCCAGCATTCCTGAGAGCAGGACTTACTGATGTGCCCAGAGTCTTCTTTAGGGGCTGCCTCTGTCATAGGGTACAGGTTCCAATACATGTGTGCGGGGGAGGGTTTTGTGATACCAGCCGGGTGTCCGAGAGTTCAACCCAATTGTGACACCATCTGCCTGGAGGGAATATGTGATCCCACAGGGCAAGGGCTCAGTCTCACAAGACCGCCGGCACTTCAGGCTCCAATTGGAAGTTCCCGTTTGTCAGCTGTGCTCCTGACAACAGCTCAGTTGCAGATTCTAGCCACAGATTGGCAGTTCAGTTGATTTGCTAGAATGGCTCACAGAATTCAGGAAAACATTTTACTTACTAATTACCAGTTTATTATGATCAGATATAACTCAGGAATAGCTAGGTGGAAGAGGCACCGGGCAAGGTGTGGAGGAAGCACTGATCCACGCCCTTTTAGAGCCTTCGATGCTCCCAGAATCTGCACATGATCAACTGTCTTAGAAACTCCCCAAACCCAGTCCTTTGGGTTTTTACGGCGGTTTCATCGCAGAGTCATGATTAAAACCTTAGGTTATTGGTGATTGATTCAACCCCCAGGCTCCCTCCACTCCCCATAGGTCAGGGGGTGGAACTGAAAGTTCCAACTTCTAATCACACAGATGGTTCCCTGGCAACCAGCCTCCATCCTCAAGGACTTTCCAAAAGTCACTTAAGTAACATCAACCCAGGTGTGGTTGAAAGGGGCTTGTTATGGATATCAAGACACATTTATAGCTCTTATCAATAAGGAAATCCCCCTAAGGGATTTAGAAACTGTGTGCCAGAAAGGGAGACAAAGACCAGATGCTGTTGTCTTGTTGTTGCAGCAGGCCAGGCCTCCCCGTTCCTCATCATCTCCAGAAGTTTGCCCAAGTTCACATCCGTTGCATCGGTGATGCCATCCGTAGTACCATCACAGTATCACACTGCCTCTTCCACTAGAACGTTAGATTCATAAGAAAACTCTCCCCTATGGCCTCAGTGCCTAGAACAATGCCAGGCACACACAAGGTGATGAAGTATTTGCTGAGTGAGGACAATGAAAGACACTTTGCAGGGGCCAACAGCAGGGCCTCCTTAGAGCTTGGGGTCCAGTTGGCCATCCCAGGAGTCCATCCAAGCCACGTCCTGGCCTAGGAAGCTGAGTCTGAGAGTTCAGCTGACAGAAGATATCTGAGCCCATAACCCCTGCATAGCCACTTTTGAGAGGCTTACATACCACTGCACACATGTCAGAAGAGAAGTAATTCCATGAGGTTCAATGGATCGCGCAGTGTGGAAACCTTCCAGGAGATCACATGAGCTAGGCCTTAGTGGAAATACTGAAATGAGATTGATGAAGAGAGGTTGGGAGAGGTTCCAGGCCTTCGGAGCAGTGTGACTCACAGAATCTTGGAACCTTAGAGTGGAATGTAGATGGGGATGAAGAAGGCCTGTTCTGAGGAGGGTAAGGAGACCTCTCCCTTGGGCCTGGTGGGGACGAGGGCGGGGCAGAGTCAAATCAGGAAGTTGGTGCCAGCTCCCCTAAGGGCCTCAAGGAACCTCTGCCTGAGGAGCCAGCCTTTGACTCTGTAAGCTCCCGGGTAAGGAAATAAAGCGAAGTAGTCAAGGAGGTCAAGCAACTGCTTTGGCCCCCTGGGGACTAACTGTAGCCTGGAGACTGGAAAGCAGGGAGGGCTGGGAAGTAAAGAGGGCCAGCAGGCTCTGGGACCTTGGCAAGCTGGGGGATGAAGGAAAATGTGGATCCATGAGTTAATCACTGGAGACCCTGGAAACTCTGGTTCTTGGTGGGCTGTTAATATTCAATTTGAGATGCCACTGGCCCACTGTGAGATCTGATTTCTTTCTCAGAAAATGCAGGCACTTCAGTCAAAGCTTCCTCTAATTTGGACCTCTACACATGTACCCGGTACTCCCAGGAATGGGGGAGGGAAGAGCCTTGATCTGTGACACAGACTTTCTTAGTATCTGTCACTCTACTTCCCTCAGGCTGGATTCTAGTAAATAAATACCGTGCTCCATGCCAAGGTTCCCTGTAGAGGTGTGAGCCCCTGGCCTGGCTGGATGGGGTGTAGGCCAGGGTCCAGAGGTGAGGACCATCCAGAGAAAGGGGCATGGGGAAGAGGTAAGTGATTTACACAAAGCCAAGAAAGTGGCTGGTCAGCAGGCACCCAAGGGAGGAACCCAGGCCAGGCCAGGCTGCTGAGTTGGTCCCCTGGGAGATGACAGAGTGCTCCAGCATGAGCGCTGAGAGACATGAGGCGCTGGCTTGCAGGAGGAGGAGGAGGAGGCGAACAGTTCCCTGAGTCCAGACAGGCAGCACCCAAATGTGCTCATCTTGTTGTAGGAAAGGGGACCCCTTCCAGGGCCCGAAATTGGGCTCCTGTCTAACACTCGGAAATGAATTGGAGGAGACACATGCATTGACAAAGCAAGAGATTTTATTGGGAAAGGGTGGAGAACAGGAGGGTAAGGGAACCCAGGAGAGTCTCGGGTTTTATGGTGATGGGATTAGGTTCCGGGTTGTCTTCAACCAATCATTCTGACTCAGAGTCCTTCCTGGTGGTGCACGCCTTGTTCAGCCAAGATGGATGCCAGAGAGAAGGATTCTGGGAGATGGTCAGACACCTGCTGTCTCCTTTTGACCTTTCCCGAACTCTTCAGGTTGGTGGAGGCTTATTAGGTCCCCGTTCCTCACCAGGACCTCCTGTGGTAAAACAACTCATGCAAATAGTTACTACGGTGCCTGGCCAGGGTGGGCGGTTTCAATCAGTGTCCTTCCCCTGACAGTCTCACCCGAATTCCCAGCCATGGTCTGCCCGGGAAGACATCCCTGCTTCTCACACTTGTACTTTTAAAGGGGAAGACAAGAGAGCCAGGACCATCCTTGACCTGCGGGCTTGCCCCCTTGGGACGCCCCCGCCCTCATGCTGGCACGGCCTGCCCCAGGCCGCGCTCCCGACGCCGGGGGTGCTGCAGGGCGCCCTCTTCCGCTCCAGCCATTTCTGTCACAGCCTCCAGGGCCCTCCCGTCCCAGCAACCAATGCCCCGTCGTGGTCCGGGTCAGAGAGGCCACTTCAGAGCCAGGGCACAGAAGGTGTATTTTCGCCCTCACGGTTTACCAGAAAGGAAAAGAGACTGAAATAGAGCAAACCAGCCTCCCTTTGCTCAGCGAAATGTTCCTCCCTTCAATTAAGGGGGAAAAAAAAGAATCCTATTTAGGGAAGTAAGGAAAGGCAGCGATGGTCATGAAAGTTCAGTCTAGTTCACGCAAGAGGTTAGTGTAAAAGCGCAGAGTAGCGAGGAGCTAGCTGTATAGGCAAAGAAGAATCCTCTCGGGGTCCGGGGACAGATGTCCTCGGTAAATGAGCTTTAAAACTCGGAGCATCGGTATGCTCTGGCCCATGTGCCTTGTGATTCTAGCTGGTTCCAGGAGGCGGTGCCAGCCGGGTCCCCCAGACCCATTCTCGGGGGGCCGCGGTGCCTCCCACACCCCGCCGTCTCCCGTCTCCTCCGGGGGCGGGTGCGCTTGCCGAGTCTGGGGCCCGCACTGATGCTTCCGGAAACGAAACTAAGCCGCTCAGAAGTTTCCACCTCGGCCTCGGCTTTTGGTTTCCCGCTCTCCGCGGGGTCCCAGGCGGGGCGCGGGGCGGGGCCGGGACTGTCCGGGCGGAAAGGCCGAGGCAGGCGCGAGGGCGCGGGGCCCGGGTGGCGGGCGGGGTGGGGCGGGGCGGGGCGGCCGCTGACCGCGCTCCCGTGCGTCCCGCAGGCGGGGAGCCCGCGCCGCCGCGCCCGGGCCGCCGGCGATGATCACCTAAAGAGGCTGGCGCGGGCGGGCGCGAGCGACGGAGCAGCAGGGCGCGGCGACACGCGGCCATGGAGCGGGAGCCGGCGGCGGCGGCGGCGGCGGCCGAGGAGCCCGGGCCCCCAGGACGGCGGCGGCGCCGGGAGGGCCGGATGCGCACCGTGCGCTCCAACCTGCAGCCGCCGCCGGGCGCCGAGGAGCCGGCGGGCAAGGGCGCTCCGCGGCGTCGGCTGCGCGGGGGCGCCCAGCACCTGGCGGACAACAGGCTGAAGACCACCAAGTACACTCTGCTGTCCTTCCTGCCCAAGAACCTGTTCGAGCAGTTCCACCGTCTGGCCAACGTGTACTTCGTGTTCATCGCGCTGCTCAACTTCGTGCCCACGGTGAACGCCTTCCAGCCCGGCCTGGCGCTGGCGCCCGTGCTCTTCATCCTGGCTGTGACGGCCTTCAAGGACCTGTGGGAGGACTACAGCCGCCACCGCTCCGACCACGAGATCAACCACCTGGGATGCCTTGTCTTCAGCAGGTGAGCCGAGCGCGCAGCGCGGGTCGGGAGACGGGGGACCGCCACTTCACTCTGGGCGGGCGGAGGGTCGAGCCTCTTGGGGCGGCGGCCCGCGCGGGGACCCTGCGGTCCGGGGCGCGGAGACCTGGAAGCCCTCGCAGAGGTCCAGGCGTGGGGGTCCTCAGTCCTTGAGTGTCCCTCAGACGTCGCGTCTGAGCCTAGCGATCCCCGGGCTGGCATCCCGCGGCCGCCCGGCGTCTTCGTCCCCCGCGGCTCCTGCTTTCTTAGTAAAAAGGAGGGAAATTCCCTGGCGCCCCAGCTTCAAGTCCCAGCCCCAATCTTGTCCAGGCTCCGAGGGCCAGAGTGTTGAACGACTTAAGCAACCTACACAGGAATGTAAAGCTCGGTCTCAGATAACATCTCCTCTCGGGACAACAGAGTGAAACTGCCACCAAGTTCTGACATGCCAGGCACACATCAGATAAGAGGGCAGCAGCGTCCATTCTCTTTGTGAGCTGGGAGCCTGCCACCCAGCCGGGTGCCATCCCACGGAGCTGACTGCATAGTTTTAAAAAATTAACCCGTTTCCAGATGGGAAGACTGAGACCTTGAATAGTTTTTCCAGCCTTGTGTGCAGTTAGACCCAGGGAGTGTACTTCTCTGGGTTCCTGCTCCTTCTCTCTCCCTGCACCTCCCTAAAGTTTTGGACCCTCAGGAGAGACCTGCCTGGGACGCTGCAGTCTCTTCTCTCCCTAAACTCCCAAACCCGGAGAGCCCCTTGGCCGCAGACCCATCTCGGAGCTGTGTCTGGTGTTAGACTCCACCTCATG
>SJYA01002606.1:0-33450 GCA_006410615.1 Neotragus moschatus | reverse complement strand
GTGGTTGCATCGGTGATGCCATCCGTAGTACCATCACAGTATCACACTGCCTCTTCCACTAGAACGTTAGATTCATAAGAAAACTCTCCCCTATGGCCTCAGTGCCTAGAACCATGCCAGGCACACACAAGGTGATGAAGTATTTGCTGAGTGAGGACAATGAAAGACACTTTGCAGGGGCCAACAGCAGGGCCTCCTTAGAGCTTGGGGTCCAGTTGGCCATCCCAGGAGTCCATCCAAGCCACGTCCTGGCCTAGGAAGCTGAGTCTGAGAGTTCAGCTGACAGAAGATATCTGAGCCCATAACCCCTGCANTAACAAAGCTCATACAAGATCTGTATGCTAAAAATTGCAGGGTGCTAATGAAAGAAGTGAAAAGAGATCTGGGTAAATGTGGAGACAATTCATGCTTATCAATTGAAGGAAGCACCATAATAGAGATATCAGTTATACCTACATTTATCTTCAGATTTAACACAATTCCTATCAAAATATCAGTGAAGTTTTTGTAGACATGAGCAAGCTTATTCTGATATTTACATAGAAAAACCAGGTTGAAGAATAGCCAGGACAGTTTTGCAAAAGAATAAAATGGGAAGAATTCACTCTTCCCAATATCACTGTTTGGTGTAGAGCTACAGAATTCAAGATAGTTTGGTATCGGCAAAGTGATAGTCACCAAAGGAACAGAGTAGAGATCTCAGAAATAAACTCACACAAATTAATTAATTTTTGACAAAGAACCAAAAGCAATTCAATGGAGGAAGTACAGGCTTTTAAGAAATTGTGCAGGAACAATTCAGTAGCCATAGGTGAAAGAAAAGAAACAGAAAGGAAAAACTCTAAACCTTACACCTCAGGCAAAAAGTTACTCCAAAACAGTCATAGATTTAAATGTGAAACTTACAAAACTTCCAGAAGAAAATATTAAAAACATTTTTTTCAGTACCTAGGACTAGGCACAAAATTCTTGGACTTGATACCAGGAGCATCATCCATAAAAGGAGAAGTTGATAAATTGGACCTCATCAGAATTAAAAACATTTGCTGTAAGAAAGACCCTGTTAAGAAAAAGAGAAGACAGATTACAGACTGGGAGAGAATGTTTCCGGATCACATACTCAACAAAGCACTTGTGTTCAGAATACACGAAGAACTCCAGAAATTGAACGCTAAAAAAATCTGATTTGAAAGTGGGCAGAACTTGAGGAGGTATTTCACTGGAGAAGATGTGCAGATGGCAGTAATTAATGCACATGGGCCGGATACCCACATGGAAAACGTTCAGCATTCTTAGATAATAGAGACTTATAAGTGCCCATTCAGACCACCAGGAGATATTACCGCACATCTGCCAGAGTGGCAAAAACAAAACCGGTGTTAGCACCAAATGTTGCCACGGATGTGGAGAAACTGGATCTCTCAAGTACTGCTGGTGGGATTGTAAAATACACCCACTTTGGGAAACAGCCCTTAAAACCGTGAACAGCATTTCTTTAGGATCCCATTTCTCTTGGGCACTTACCCCAGAGAAATGAGAGCTTATTTTCACACAGGAACCTGTACCCAAGTGTACCTAACAGCTTTATTCATAATAGTCCAAACTGGAAATAAGCCAGATGTTTAGTGAGTATTTAAACTGTGGTCCATCCACACCTTGGAATGCCACTCAGCAGTAAAATGGAATGAACTATTCATACATAACTACTTGAAAGGGCCTCAAGAACGTTTTATGGAGTGCAAAAAGCTGATTTCAGAAGGAAACATGCTGCACGATCCCATTTATGCACCATTTGTGAAATGACATAATTATGGATCAGATTAGAGGCTGTCAGGTTTAGGAATGGGGAGGGTGTATGTGACTACCGAGAAGTAGCTTGAGGGGGTCTGGTGTCTTGATGTGTTTGGAAGAGGTTACGATTGGAAAGTCACACAGAAGTACTCATACACCCACCAGAGCACTTACAAGTGGGGAAACCTGCATAAGCCCCATAGGTTATACCCTTGCCAGTTTTCTCGTTCAGGTGTTGTATTCTGGTTGGTTATGCAGGAACGCAGGCTCTTAACATGGGGAGGCTGACAGAACTGGGCACGGGCCCTCCGTCTACATTTCTTTGCAACTTCTTGTGACTCTAATATTAATATTAAGATTAAAAAGTTTGAAAATGACTATTTTGTTATTAAGTACTATGATTATTGAATATGGAGACGAGACACAGAAATTAAGGCCCCGTCCCTCGGTTGCTCTGCCGCGGCAGGGGAGTGGGGGACGTGCTGCCTCCTCCTGGCGGTGTCCGGCAGTGCGCGTCCCAGAGGAGATGGAGCGCCAGGGGATCAGCTTCTCTGACAGGTGTGCGTACAACTATATACCACTTGTGAGTAACTAATAAAGTTGGGCTTCCCTGATAGCTCCGTTAGTAAAGAATCCTCCTTCAATGCAGGAGACCCCTGTTCGATTCCTGGGTTGGGAAGATCCCCTGGGGAAGCAACAGGCTACCCACTCCAGGATTCTTGGGCTTCCCTGTGGTTCAGCTGGTAAAGAATCCACCTGCAATGCGGAAGGCCTGGGTTCGATCCCTGGGCTGGGAAGATCCCCTGGAGAAGGGAAAGGATGCCCACTCCAGTATTCTGGCCTAGAGAATTCCCTGGACTGTCTAGTCTATGGGGTCTCAAAGAGTCGGACATGAGGGAGAGACTTGCACTTTCACTTTTTAAGGACAAAGAATCTTGCTCTTATTCCAGACCTGACTTTGAAGTGACTTAGTTCTCTGATTANGCCCACTCCAGTATTCTGGCCTAGAGAATTCCCTGGACTGTCTAGTCTATGGGGTCTCAAAGAGTCGGACATGAGGGAGAGACTTGCACTTTCACTTTTTAAGGACAAAGAATCTTGCTCTTATTCCAGACCTGACTTTGAAATGACTTAGTTCTCTGATTAGAAGAAAAATATAAAACATGCAGGGCTATTAGCTTCAATTAATGCCTGGAAATAGCTCCTAGGATTTTATCTCAGTGCCCTCTTATCTTACTGTTATGGGTAATTCGGATAATGCTGTTGGAAGGCATGCATTAATGCACACACCCTGGAGTTGCTTATTAACCCTGTTTCAGTCCTGGGGGTGTCCCCTCTATTTTCCTTTGAGATCACGATTGTGACAGGATGTTGAGGGACAGCCAGTGTCTTCTAAAAAGAATGGGTTTTGGATAAAAACATACCATTTGTCACAGTTGGCACCTAAGTAAATACGAATTTTTAACATATATACTGCAGAGGAATACTACACTGCTTGGGATGTTCCTAAAATTAACAAGCTTTCAGCCAGAGACATTCACTCCCAGGAGACAAGATATCCTGAACATGAGCTGGTGTTTTGCAGTCCTGTGGAAAGGGGAGAAAGTTCTCAATAGGAAATGCCTCCCTCCCAAAGCACCTTGATTGCTAACTGTAAAGAAAGGCTACTTCTAGAACATCTTGGAGGCCTGCCCACCATTTCCCTGTTTGCTCAGGGGAAATAGGTTTTAAGGATGTGTCGTATCATTAATTAAGCTATTGTTAATTAAGAGTATTAACTCTCAAAGGGACGCTTCCCTGAAGAGGCCTCAAGGGACACCATTGCAGAGGCATTTAAAGCTGCAGAAAATTGAAACTTGATCTGTGTTTTAGTAACAACCCCTATTGTTGGATTAATAAGATTATCTGGAGGGGGAGGGAGGGATTGGGAATTTGGGATTAGCAGATGCAAACCATTATATATTAAATGGATAAATAGCAAGATCCTACTGTATAGCAGATTTTGTTGTTCAGTCGCCCAGTCGTGTCTGACTGTTCGTGATCCTATGGACTGCAGCATGCTAGGCCTCTCTCTCCCTCACCATCTCCCGATGTTTGCCCAAGTTCATGTCCATTGCATCAGTGATGCCATCCAGCCATCTCATCCTCTGATGCCCTCTTCTCCTTCTGCCCTCAGTCTTTCCTGGCGTCATGGACTTGTCAGCTGTTCGCATCAGATGACCAAAATACTGGAGTTTTAACTTCAGCATCAGCCTTTCCAATGAGTATTCAGGGTTTATTTCCCTTAAGATTGACTGGAGGAGGGAATGGCAATCCTCCCCAGTGTACTTGCCATAAGAACCTCATAAACTGTATAAAAGGACTATATAAAAAATGGAACTATATTCAGCATCCTGTGATAAACCATAATGGAAAAAATAGGAAAAAGTGTATATATATATATATATAACTCAATCACCTTCTGTACAGCAGAAATTAACATATTATTAACCAACTGTACTTCAATAAAATACTTTTTAAAAATATTATTTGTGCTAGAATGGAGATTGAAGGGCAGCCTTGAGCACAGAGCTGAGCCCTGAGGCTCTTTGGAACGCTGTATCATTTGGTTCAAGCCAGAACTGCCTTGAGCTTTCACNATATATATATATAACTCAATCACCTTCTGTACAGCAGAAATTAACATATTATTAACCAACTGTACTTCAATAAAATACTTTTTAAAAATATTATTTGTGCTAGAATGGAGATTGAAGGGCAGCCTTGAGCACAGAGCTGAGCCCTGAGGCTCTTTGGAACGCTGTATCATTTGGTTCAAGCCAGAACTGCCTTGAGCTTTCACACTGTGGCTTGGGAATGTGTCGCCCAACCCAGGCCTGGCTCTGCTGGGAAGTGACTCTGTCACAGGCCTGTTTGGAACTGCCAGTTCCAGGCTCTGGCTCAGGAAGGAAACTGAGGCTTGTGTGAAGCTGAGCTCAGCTGAGGCTGACCTGAACTTGTTTGGGGTCCTGGGCGTGTATTCCGTGCATGCCTGCTGTGGGCAGCTGACTTGACATGAGAAGAGTGCATTCCAGGTTGTCCTGTAGGCCTCTGAGAGTCTTATCACTGAGTCGTAAGCACTTTGAGTGTGTTGGTTTCATGCTGAGAAATGAGTCTCCTAGTTTCTGTTATGTCTGAATCAGGCCAATTAAGAACCTACCTACCAAACCTCAGGAAAGCTGGAACGAAGTGAAAGCACCTTCCATGGGACCAGCTGCATGGACCTTGGGTGTAGAGTGAAGATGATCTGTCTGCTTCTCTGATGCCTACCCAGGAAAGTTAAACATGTGTGCCATCTGGCCTTTGACATTGTCAGGGTTCTTCTTTTTATTGGTTATATCCATCCACCCTTCCCCAAGTAGCATTTTAGTCGTTGTTTAGTCGCTCAGTCGTGTCTGACTCTTTGCGACTCCGTGGACTGTAGCACACCAGGCTTCTCTGTCCTTCACTGTCTCTCAGGGTTTCTTAAAGTCATGTCCATTTTATCGGAGATACCATGCAACCATCTCATCCTCTGTCATCCCCTTCTCCTCCTGCCTTCGATCTTGCCCAGCATCAGGGTCTTTTCCAATGAGTCAGTTCTTCACATCATGTGGGCAAAGTATTGGAGTTTCAGCTTCAGCATCAGTCCTTCCAATGAATACTTAGGACTGATTTCCTTTAGGATTGACTAGCTGGATCTCCTTGCAGTCCAAAGGACTCTCAAGAGTCTTCTCCAACACCACAGTTCAAAAGCATTAATTCTTCAGTGCTCAGCTTTCTTTATAGTCCAACTCTCACATCCATATATGACTACTGAAAAAATCATAGCTTTGACTATACAGACTTTTGTTGGCAAACTGATGTCTCTGCTTTTTTTTAATATGTTGTCTAGGTTTGTCATAGCTTTTCTTCCAAGTAGCAAGCATCTTTTAATTTCATGGCTGCAGTCACCATCCACAGTGGTTTTGGGGCCCAAGAAAATAAAGTCTGTCACTGTTTCCATTTTTCCCGCCATCTATTTGCCATGAAGTGATGGGACCAAGATGTCATGATCTTCGTTTTTTGGATGTTGTTTTAAGCCAGCTTTTTCACTTTCCTCTCACTTTCACCAAGAGGCTTTTTTTAGTCCCTCTTTGCTTTCTGCCATAAGGGTGGTGTCATCTGAGGTTATTGATATTTCTCCTGTCAATCTTGATTCCAGCTTGTGCTTCATCCAGCCTGGCATTTTTCCATGATGTACTCTGCATATAAGTTAAATAAAGAGGGTGACAATACTCCTTTCCCAACTCTGAACCAGTTCGCTGTTCCATGTGTGGTTCTATCTGCTGCTGCTTACCTGCATACAGGTTTCTCAGGAGGCAAGTAAGGTGGTCTAGTTTTCCAGTCTCTTTAGGAATTTTTCACAGTTTATTGTCCCATGAAGTGATGGGACCGGATGCCATGATCTTCGTTTTCTGAATGCTGAGCTTTAAGCCAACTTTTTCACTCTCCTCTTTCACTTTCATCAAGAGACTCCTTAGTTCCTCTTTACCCTCTGCCATAAGGATGGTGTCATCTGCATATATGAGATTATTTCTCATGATGTACTCTGCATAGAAGTTAAATAAGCAGGGTGACAATATACAGCCTTGACATACTCCTTGTCCTATTTGGAACCAGTCTGTTGTTCCATGTCCAGTTCTAACTGTTGCTTCCTGACCTGCATACAGATTTCTTAAGAGGCAGGTCAGGTGGTCTGGTATTCCCATCTCTCTCAGAATTTTCCACAGTTGATTGTGATCCACACAGTAAAAGGCTTTAGCATAGTCAATGAAGCAGAAATAGACTTTCCTGGAATTCCTTGCATTTTCTATGAACCAGCGGATGTTGGCCATTTGATCTCTGGTTCCTCTGCCTTTTCTAAATCCAGCTTGTACATCTGGAAGTTCTCAGTTCATGAACTGTTGAAGCCTAGCTTGAAGGATTTGAGCATGACCTTGCTGGCTTGTGAAATGAGTGCAGTTGTGAGGTAGTTTGAACATTCTTTGGCATTGCCCTTCTTTGGGACTGAAATGAAAACTGACCTTTTCCAGTTCTCTGGTCACTGCTGGATTTTCGAAATTTGCTGACCTATTGAGTGCAGCACTTAAACAGCGTCATCTTTTAGGATTTGAAATAGCTCACCTGGAATTCCATCACCTCCACTAGCTTTGTTCGTAGTATGCTTCCTAAGGGCCACTTGATTTCGCATTCCAGGATGTCTGGCTCTAGACGAGTGATCACACCATCGTGGTTGTCTGGGTCATCAATACCTTTTTTGTATAGTTCTTCTGTGTATTCATGCTACTTCTTAATATCTTCTGCTTCTGTTAGGTCCATACCATTTCTGTTCTTTATTGCATCTTAGTACTTTTACATATTTTCTTACACTCAGTAAATTTTACTTAAGGGTAACTGAATGAAAAAATATTTCTTCTCTATAACCGCCATTTCTCTGAAAGTTGAAGCCTATTTCATATCTAAGGAAATTTATTGAAGTTAAAAAACGCAGTATGTTTGAGTTTTTAATATGAGTCTTACATCCGTATACATTAAGTGAGTGAAGTGCATTAATTCATTCAAATTACCTCTCTCAAATCTCTGGGGGGTGGTGAGCCCTCCTGGGGAGACTGTTCAGTCACCGGAGAGATGCTTTTTCTGAGTGTGTTTGCTTCTCCTAGGTGAATTTTTCCTCTTCTCCACTCCCCCTGTAGTGCCCTGGTTTGCAACCATTGCAAGCGTTGGATCTCCTGTAAGGATTATCAGTGGAAAACAAGCTTGCTTCCCGCTGGTTTATTCTTCTGATGACAGACTAGAATGAGGTCTATCAAGGCAGGCAGTAGCAACTGAAAGGTACTTTCTCTAGAAGGCAGCTGGATCTATAGTGTTTGCATTCAGAGACATAAGCAGACGCAGTTTTAGTTTGGCTGAATTTGGGGCATAATGACAAAGTGGTGTGGCGTGCCACAGAAACACAGGGACAGCTTCTGCCGCAGATATGGCTAGAACCCCCAGAGCAGTAGTTTCAGAGTGTGGTCCCTGGGCCAGCATCTTCGACATCACCTTGGAACTTGTTAGAGGTTCACATCCTAATGCCCTGTCCTCCGGCAGCTGCACCAGACTCGCCATCTGTGTGCTTGGTGCTGCTGCCTGCTGGGTTGGCGCATGGGCACCGGACACTGGTGCCCTCAGCTGTCTCCTTCCTTCTGACCTCTGCATGGCCCAAGGGCAGTGCCCCTGCCAGGCTCTTCCTTCCAAGAGCGTTGTCAGCTAGTTCAGCCCTCCCTGCCCAGCTTCCCTCCTGCCCAGCTCCCCTTTTAAGCAGGCCTACTCTGTGACTCCCCCTTCAGTTTGCCCGAAGCCTTCCCCCCCCCGCCAGCTGTTTCCTAGAAGTCTGCCCTCCTCTCCCCTACTGACTGGCAGCCGACGTGATTTCCACCCAACTCCCTGTGAAGGTGCATAGTTCCTAGGTCTTAGAGCTTAAAGAGCAATGCAGTTTATGCCTTTCCTTTTTGTCCCTCAAGTCAGCATCAATATCTGCACATACAAAGCTCTGATCCAGGTGGTCTGTGGACATGAAGGTGAGACACTGCCCTCTGTCTTTAAGGGGCTTATAGCCAAGCCAGAGGAACCAGGTGCTCACAGAGATGGCTTTGTTACATGTGTGGTCCTTTGCAGGTGACTCTGCCCTCACTCTCCTCCTCTGAGTGTCAGGGATTATGATGGACCGGTTTCCTAGGGTTGCTATGGAGACCAGCTCCTGTGAGCCAATACTTCCAGTGTAGGAGAGACAGTTCCTGGCACACGTTGGCACTGATTTATTACGCGGTTGTCTGAGATTACGGGGACGATGCTCAGCCCTGGTGGCACTGCCTGAGAAGACTTCTGGGAGGAAGTGGGGTTTGCACAGGGCCTTGAGGTTGTCTCAGTGTTTGAATAGATAGGTTCGAGCCTAATAATATGTGTTTGAACTTGCTTGTCTTGCATTAGTGATGTCTACAGTGGTTCAGCCCACACCACAAATGTTGAACGCTGCTTTTTTAATATTGGCTCTGCCATCTCTGTGGTCAGAGCATGTTTCTTTTGCCACCATGCTTATGAGGTTGCCGCTTCAAACAACCCCTGCTGCAAAACGAGAAGCAGAGGCAAAGTGACTCAGTGGGAAAGCTGGGGCCAGAATAACGTAAGGGGTTTCGGGGAAGAAGGTGAGAAGAGACTGGGAGGGCAGGAGGGCGAGGGGGACTTGAACCCAGGAGTCTGCCTTAGAGGCTGTACTGACTCCTGCAGCCCAGGAAGCAGCTGCCTGTGCTGGTGACTGAGAACCGTGTCCCTGTCCTGATGCGTAGGCTCCACTTTGGGGGCTTGCTGCCCCTGTGGGGATCGAGGAGGCCATGGAAGAGGGGGGCCTCTATTTATTTTTAAAATTTTGACTCTGAAGGGAAAAGAAATGTAGCAGTACTCCACTGGCATCGGACTCTTCAGAAAATTGGGGATCCCACAGGAAAGTCAGCCTGAACTGGCCTTTAGCCATCCCTCTTGGCTGATGTGAGACTAGAATTCTGTTCTCTAGAGACACAGCTGTCCCACCAGTGAGGTCTTGGAGGAGCACAGCCGTCATGCCCGGGTGCTCTGTGGTCTAATTTCCTCTCTCTAGGCACACTCGTGGGTGCCCGTTTTTGTCTTGCTGCTGCTGCTGCTGCTAAGTCGCTTTAGTCGTGTCCGACTCTGTGCGACCCCATAGACGGCAGCCCACCAGGCTCCCCTGTCCCTGGGATTCTCCAGGCAAGAACACTGGAGTGGTTTGCCATGTCCTTCTCCAATGCATCAAAGTGAAAAGTGAAAGTGAAGTCGCTCAGTCGTGTCCGACTAGTAGCGACCCCATGGACTGCAGCCTACCAGGCTCCTCCATCCATGGGATTCTCCAGGCAAGAGTACTGGAGTGGGGCGCCCTTACTTCCTGCTTTACAGGTAGTGTATGAAAGAGTGACTCTGATGCAAAGGAAATGTGCTTGGGAGAACCCTGGAACCCATACAAAGTCGTTCCCGTGATTGTGAAACAAGAAATGGAATCTGCCCGTCTGCAACCTGGGATATAGAGATGCTGGTGTGGCATCCCCCTGAGGGACCCAGTGTCCCCTCTCTGTGACATCTGTGCCTGCGGAAACGGGCTCTGCCTGCCTGGGAAGTGTGCGCGGCTCCGTACTGTGGCTGTGGAGTCCAGACACAAACCAGGTGGCTTAAAACGATGGAAACGCACCCCCTCACACTCCAGGGGCCAGAGGCATGAAACAGAGCTGTCGGCGTGCCGGGCTCCCGTTGAAGCCTCCAGGGAGGGCCTTGCCTCTGCGGCTCCTAGTGGCTGCCGGCCATCCCTGGTTTGCCTTTTTTTTTTTTTTGCTGCACAGCTGCGGCTTCTGTCTTCATCTTACCAGAGCTGTCTTCTTCCCGGGTGAGTCTCTGTGTCTTTGTTTCCTTTACAGAGGACAGCAGTCAGTGGGTCAGTGCCCACCTTATTCCAGCGTGGCCTCATGTTACTTTACAAAGACCCTATTTGCAAATAACGTCAGGCTCTGAGGTTCTGAGTGGACGTGGCTTTGAGAACACTGTTTGTGGCAGCATAATTGCCGTAGTCACTCACTGACACTTGTAAGTCTCTGTTGGCACGGTTTGTTGGTTTTGTTTGTAAAGGATTCCATCTGAGTGATAAATGTGTGAGTGCTTTGTCACTCAGTCGTATTCAGCTCTTGGCAACCCTGTGGACCGTAGCCCGCCAGGCCCCTCTGTCCATGAGATTCTCCAGGCAAGGATACTGGAGTGGGGAGCCATTCCCTTCTCCAGGGGAGCTTCCCAACCCAGGGATTGAACCTGGGTCTGCTGCATTGCAGGTGGATTCTTTACCTTCTGAGCCACCAGGGAAGCCCTTGGGTGGTGAATAATGAGTTGTGGAGAGCGGAGTGTGGTGTGGCTCTTTGGAGATCCCCGCCAGTGCTTGTATTCCGGGTCTTCACCTGAACAGGCCATGAGGCGGTGCCTACAGACGCCTCTGTCAGTGCAGGGAGAGTCTGCCTCACAGTTCTTGGCTCCCCACCCCTGGCACCGTGCCTGGCATGTCGTATGGCTCAGAGCTTGTAGATAAATAGAAACTCAGAAAACGCGGTACTTTAATCCATATGGTATTTGGAAAAAAATCCTTGAAGACAGTCTGATTGCCAAGTATTTCGAGGATGTTGCTGGGTCAGCTTTGCTTTCGCATCTCTACACACTGACGTGTGTTTTTAGAGAACTCCCGAAAGTGGTTCCCTCCCCTATTAGGAGGTGCCCGCCCACAGCATTCCCCGGGAAAATGTCATCAAGGAGATTAACTGTGTCCATGAATAAATCTGGCATTTTTTGGAGGGTGAGTAAATACACGGAACTTGCTGCAGTTATAGTCATGACCCAACTGTGTGTAATCGCAGTAAGTACCTTATATGGGCGGGTCCCCACAGCCTGAGCCACAGGCAGCTTTGGAATGAGCTGGGCTTCCAGGGACGGGGTGAATATGGGCAGGGCCTCCAGATGTCCAGACGTCCTGGAGGGTGGTGGGTCGGCCAAGGATGCAGCCTGTCTTCAGGAAGTAGGGGTGGTGGGTGGGGGAAAGTCTGGTTGCATTTCACTGTGTATTCGTCATGCACCCGGTTACAGTTTTGGCTTCAAGTGACTTTGCTGGATGGTTGAATGCAGGGAGTCTGGCACATGGGGAGCCCTTGAAGCTGGAGAAGGGTGGATGCTCCTCTGAGAGCACTGTCAGCCTGGCTCATGTTTTCTGGTATCTTTTCTACATCTGAGGAAATGGATTCCTTAGATTTAAAATGTTGACTCCTGTAAGCTCTTCGATGCTGAAGGTCTTACCAGGTGACAAGCTTCCATAGCTAATTTTTTCAAAAGCATAAGAGCTGGACCATAAAGAAGGCAGAGCACAGAAGAACTGATGCTTTTGAACTGTGGTGCTGAAGAAGACTCTTGAGAGTCCCTTGGAGTGCCTGGAGATCATACCAGTCCATCGTAAAGAAAATCAACCCTGAATACTCATTGGGAGGAGTGATGCTGAAGCTGAAGCTCCAATACTTTGGCCACCTGATGCGAAGAGCCGGTTCATTGGAAAAAACTCTGTTGCTTGGAAAGATTGAAGGCAGGAGGAGAAGGGGACAACAGAGGATGAGATGGNCCATCGTAAAGAAAATCAACCCTGAATACTCATTGGGAGGAGTGATGCTGAAGCTGAAGCTCCAATACTTTGGCCACCTGATGCGAAGAGCCGGTTCATTGGAAAAAACTCTGTTGCTTGGAAAGATTGAAGGCAGGAGGAGAAGGGGACAACAGAGGATGAGATGGCCAGACAATGTCACCGAGGCAATGGACATGAACTTGGGCAAACTTGGGGATGGTGGGGGCCAGGGAGGCCTGCTGTGTGCAGTCCACGGGGTCACACAACTTGGTGATTGAACAACAACAGTTAAAAAGAGATACTCTTACAGTGTCTTGCCTTCCTGGGTGTGGGAAAATTACAGACTCAGAGTTCTTAGAGGACCAGGGACCCTCAACCCACGAAAAGAGAAGTGGACAGGCCCCACAGAATGATTCCCTTGAGCAGAGCAGAGGTGTGGCGTCTAGGGACTTGTGCTGAGCTGGGGTGATGGGAGGATCCGCGTGTGGAGTCGGCGCTGCCCATGGGCGCCCCCTCAGCGCATTTAAGCCCCTTGGTGCGACTGCGCTGTGGACGGGGAGGGGCTTCCTCGTGCCCCTCTGCGTCGTGGGCGGGTCCGGCCCCGTGGGTTTCCCTCTCCTGCCCCTCACCTGATGGGCGGGCCTGGCCCCACGGGTTTCTCTCTCCACGCCCCTCACCTGATGGGTGGGTTCCAGCCCCGGGGGTTTTCCTCTTCACGCCCCTCACCTGATGGGTGGGTCGATGGGTGGGTCCCGGCCCCGCGGGTTTCCCTCTCCACGCCCCTCACCTGTCCTCTTCATCCCCTGACTCAGCCGCCCTCCGCTTCCGCCTCTGTCCTCGGCGTACAGCACACACCCTCCATCCAGCAGCGCATCACAGTGATGGTAAAACCTGCCGAGCTCGCAGGCCTCTGCGCATAAGCCCCTCACCTCTCCCGCGCCCCGAGGAAGCCCTGGCGCCCCCTGCAGCCCTCTCCCCCGGCCGCTGCCTCCCCTCCGTCATCTCCCACCAACATCTGACCACACAGCCCCTGTCGGCTTCCAGGCTGGGCCCGCTTCCAGGCTCCAGCGTTACGTCATCGCGGAGCCCTCCCTGCCCCTGCCCTGTTTATCCCGACACCTCTCACCGTGTGCACACGCTGCCTGTCTGGATCTTTGGTGTTTGGTAGCACACCCGCCCTCGCCCCCTCCCCCTGGCCCGTAGAGTGTGAACTCCACAGGGTCCAAAGAAGCAAGAGCTCGGCTGGCCCCTTGAGGGGAATATGCCTGCCTCCCAAAACACAGTATATTTTAAAGAACAAATAATGGCAGAATGCTCATTAACCATTGCCTCACTTATTTAAGACTATTTTAATGGGTGTCCCATTTTAACTCGTGCATATATATATGTATTTGTATGGTAAAAACTCTTGTCAAAGTGGGTTTAGAGGGAACACATCTCAACGTGATTAAAGCTATTGAAAATTAAAGCTATGAAAACCTATAGCCAAAATAATACTCAACAATGAAAAGCCGAAATTCTTCCTGCTGAAATCTGGAAAAGACAACTATGCCCAGTCTTGTTTCTTGAGTTTAGCCCAGTATTGGAAGTCCTAGTCACAGCAGTCAGACAAGAAAAAGAGAAAAGTATCCACATTGGAACAGAATAGATAAAGTTGTCATATGTAGATGACATAATGCTATATATAGAAAACTAAAGACTCCACACAGAAGCTATTAGAACTGATAAATTCTGCAAGGTATTAGGATACAAGATTAAAACACAGAAATCCGTTGCATTTTTTTTCCCCCACTAATAAAGCATCAGTAAGAGGAAGGAAAAAAAAATCCCATTTAAGATAATATAAAAAAATACCTCTGGATAAATCTAACCAAGGAAGTGAAAGACTTCTATGCTGAGAACCATAAGACATTAATAAAGAAAAATGAACATGATTCAAAGAAATGGAAATATAGCCCATGTTCTTGGGTTGAAAGAATTAATATTGTTAAAATGGCCATACTACCCAAAGCAGTCTACAGATTTAATGTGATCTCTGTTAAATTATCCATGAAGTTTTTCACAGAACTAGCAAACAATCTCAGTTTATATGGAACCACAAAAGGCTCAGAATTACCAAAGCAATGCTGAGAAAAAAGAACAAAGCTGGAGGCATAACCCTTCTAGATTTCAGACAATACTTCAGAGCTGCAGATATCAAAACAATGTGGTTTTGGCTCAAAATCAGACATAAGGATCAATGAAACAGAATAGAGAACCCGGAAATAAATCCACACCCATACAGTCATCTCATCTTCCACAGGAGAGGCACAGTGGAGAAAAGACAGTTTCTTCATGTAAATAATGGAGTTAGAACACTCCCTTCTTATACAAAACTAAACTTAAAATGGCTTAAAGAGTTAAATATAAGACATGACATGAATATTCATTGGAAGGACTGATGCTGAAGCTGAAACTCCAGTATTTTGCCACTTGATGTAGAAAGAGTCAACTCATTGGAAAAGATACTGGTGCTGGGAAAGATTGAGGGCAGGAGGAGAAGAGAATGACAGAAGATGAGATGGTTGGATGGCATCACCGACTCGATGGACACGGGTTTGAGCAAGCTCTGAGAGTTGGTGACGGACAGGGGAGCCTGGCATGCTGCAGTCCACGGGGTCACAAAGAGCCAGACACGACTGAGTGACTGAACAAAGAACAACAACTACTACATGATAAAGCTCCTAGAAGACAATATAGGCAAAACATTTTCTGACACAAGCCGTACCGAAGTTTTCTTAGGTCAGTCTCCAAGACAAAAGAAAAAAAGCAAAAATAAACAAATGGGACATGATCAAACCTATAAGCTTTGTACAGCAAAGGAAAAGTGACAGGGAAGTTGCTCAATCGTGTCCCACTGTTTGCCACCCCATGGACAGTAGCCTGCACCAGGCTCCTCCGTCCATGGGATTTTCTAGGCAAGAGTACTGGAGTGGGTTGCCATTTCTTTCTCCAGGGAATCTTCCCGACCCAGGGATTGAAACCAGATCTCCCGCATTGTAGACAGACGCATTGTAGACAGACGCTTTACCGTCTGAGCCACCAGGGAAGCAAAGGAAGCCATAAACAAAACGAAAAGGCAGTGGGGAAAATATTTTTGAACAATGTGACCGATTTGGGCTTAATTTACAAAATATACAAATAAATCATACAATAGAATATTTAAAAATAATCAGCCTAGTCAAAAATGAGCAGATCTGAATAGACATTTCTCCAAAGAAGACCTGCAGATGACCAGTAGGCATATGAAAAGAGAGTCAACATCACTACTTATTCGGGAAATGCAAGTCAAAACTACAGTGCATTATCACCTCACACCAGTCATAATGACCATCATCAAAAAGTCTATAAATAATAAATGCTGAGTGTGGGTGGAGCAAAGGGTGTGGAGCAAAGGGAACCCTCCTGCACTGTTGGTGGGAATATAAATTCATACAACCACAATGGAGGACCGTGGGAGGTTCTGTAAAAGACTAAAAACAGAGTTACTATATGATCCAGCAGTCCCACTCCTGGGCATATCTGGAGAAAACTCTAATTTGAAAAGATCCATGCACCCTCGTGTTCATAGCAGCATCCTTTACAATAGCTGAGATACTTCCTACATGGCCCTAGTGGTAAAGAACCTGCCTGCCAATGCAAAAGACATAAGGGACACTACACAGATTCAATCCCTGGGTCAGGAAGATCCCCTGGAGGAGGGCACGGCAACCCACTCCAGTATTTTTGCCTGGAGAACCCCATGGGCAGAGGAGCCTGGCAGATACTGTCTATAAGACTGCAAAATGTGACGGAAGTAACTGAGCATGCAGGCAAGACATGGAAGCGACCTAAGTGTTTACCAGCAGGTGAATGGATAAGGGAGATGTGGTGTATATACACAGTGGAATATATGCGGCCATAAAGAGAGAGAAATATGCCACTTACAGCAACACGGATGGACCTAGAGATTATCATACTAAGTACATCAGATAGAGAAAGACAAATACATGATATCGCTTGCATTTGGTATCTAAAATATGATACAGATGAACTTGTTTACAAAACAGCAAGGCTTACAGTCATAGAAAACAAACTATAGTTACCAAAGGGGGAAGGAAGGGAAGGGATAAATTGAGGGTTTGGAATTAACATATGCACACTACTGTATATAGTATGCATATAATGGCACCCCACTCCAGTGCTCTTCCTGGAAAATCCCATGGACGGAGAAACCTGGTGGGCTGCAGTCCATGGGATCACTAAGAGTCGGACACGACTGAGTGACTTCACTTTTACTTTTCAGTTTCATGCATTGGAGAAAGCAATGGCACCCCACTCCAGCACTCTTGCCTGGAAAATCCCATGGACGGAGGAGCCTGGTGGGCTGCAGTCCATGGGGTCACTAAGAGTCGGACACGACTGAGTGACTTCACTTTCACTTTTCAGTTTCATGCACTGGAGAAGGACATGGCACCCTACCTACTCCAGCACTCTTGCCTGGAAAATCCCATGGACGGAGAAACCTGGTGGGCTGCAGTCCATGGGATCACTAAGAGTCGGACACGACTGAGTGACTTCACTTTTACTTTTCAGTTTCATGCATTGGAGAAAGCAATGGCACCCCACTCCAGCACTCTTGCCTGGAAAATCCCATGGACGGAGGAGCCTGGTGGGCTGCAGTCCATGGGGTCACTAAGAGTCGGACACGACTGAGTGACTTCACTTTCACTTTTCAGTTTCATGCACTGGAGAAGGACATGGCACCCTACCTACTCCAGCACTCTTGCCTGGAAAATCCCATGGACGGAGAAACCTGGTGGGCTGCAGTCCATGGGGTCGCTAAGAGTCGGACACAACTGAGCGACTTCACTTTCACTTTTCACTTTCATGCATTGGAGAAGGAAATGGCACCCACTCCAGTGTTCTTGCCTGGAGAGTCCCAGGGACAGGGGAGCCTAGTGGGCTGCTGTCTATGGGGTCGCACAGAGTTGGACACGTCTGAAGTGACTTAGCAGCAGTAGCAGCAGCAGCATGTTAACTGTAGTGCACAGGAAACTATATTTAGTATCTTATAATGACCTATAATGGAAAAGAATCTGAAAAATATGAATGTATATATATATAAAAAACTGAATAACTTTGCTGTATACCTAAAACTAACACAACATTGTAAGTCAACTATACTTCAGTAAAAACGAGGAGTATATTATTTAATGTCCATGTATGTTTGCATTTTCCAGCTTTGCATCTGTTATTGATTTCTAAGTTCATTCCATTGTGATTAGAAAACACAGTTGGTATGATATCTATCCTTTGAATGAACTGAATGTTGTTTCATGGTCTGGTCTATGGTCAGGGCTGCAGAGTGTCCCACGTGAATTGGGAAGGTGTGTATCCTGCTGGGTGTGTTGTTGGGTGGCGTGTTCTGTAGTCTCAGAGATCTAGTTCATTTATACTATTGTCAAATCTTCTATTTCCATACTGATTTTCTGCTAGTTCTGTTGATTATTGAAATAAGGTGTTGGAGTTTCCATCTCTTAACTGTTAGTATATTTCATCCTCCATTTCTCTTAGTTTTTGCTTCATGAGTTTTGGACCTTGTAGTGAGGAGGATTTGGCATCACTGACTCGATGGGCGTGAGTCTGAGTGAACTCCGGGAGTTGGTGATGGACAGGGAGGCCTGGCGTGCTGCGATTCATGGGGTCGCAAAGAGTTGGACACGACTGAGCGACTGAAAACTGAACAGAAATTTATTATTGTATGACTTCGTGACAAATTAACCCTTTTCTCATTATAAAATATCCTTTAGGTTTAGCACCAATTTTTGTTTTAAGTTTTCGAGTCTAATATTTGTATAGCTAATCCAACTCTCTTTTGAGTACCATTTGCAAGTTACACATTGTCTGTGACTGTTTCGTACTCCTGTGGCAGAGTTAAGTTGATGGGAAAGAGATCTTACAGCCTGCAAAGCCTAACAAATTTACTCTCACATCTCTTGCAGAAGAAGTTTGCCAACCTCTGAAGTGTAATAAATTAAGTAGCTACTTAAAATTTTTTTTGACATAGAAAAAGATCATAAAAGGAGTCAGCTTAAATTTTGCTTATTGCCATGTGGTTACTTTCAAAGCTGTTGTTGTACAGTTGCTAAGTTGTCTCTGACTCTTTGTGACCCCATGGACTGCAGCACACCAGGCTTATCTGTCCTTCACTATCTCCAAGAGGTTGCTCAAACTCATGTCCATTGAATCAGTGATGCCATCCAACCGTCTCATCCTCTGTCGTTCCCCTTTTCCTCCTGCCTTCAATCTTTCCCAGCATCAGGGTCTTTTCCAGTAAGTCAGCTCTTTACATCAGGTAGCCAAGTTTTGGAGCTTCACCTGCAGCATCAGTCCTTCCATAGCTCTGATGTGTAAAATAAATTCATTGGAATGTTTGGATTGTGAGCTATGTTATACTGTGGCAATTTTTTTTTTTTTTTTTTTGATTACCTTATAGAAATTAAGAATCAGTGATAGCTTAATTAATTCAAGCAATATCTTTTTGTGCTCTGAATAAATTATATAGTTACTTCCTTGAAAGAATATACTTGGAAACAATTAGTTCAGTCCCTTAAGTTTAAGCATTTGACATGTTGTGTTTTGAATGTCTGACTCTAAGGAGGAGGAATGCCTTTGTAAAGACACTGACCCTAAAGGAGGACACCTGGAAGAATTCTTCAAGATTCAGTGACTTTGCCTAATTTACAGTGAAAAGCAAAAATGAGTATGTTATTCCATCTAATGGAATGCACATTACAGGTAGAACTTTATCATCACCGTAGTGTTTCATTTAATTACAAAATTAAAAAATACCCTTCAAATTCTTTAGCATCCTTCTTCTAAAGAGCCCTATTTGGTCTTGTTCTCATTTTAGAGATAAGGACTCTGACCCTGGGAAAGATTAAATAATGTGCACCCACCTGGATTTCCATCTATGACTGGGTAAACTGATAGTTGAGCCACGGCAGTGAACAGTGCCATTCTTGCTATAACCTGGCTGGATTTAGAGAGTTTGGAGAAAAGAAAAAGCTGATAGTGTGTGTGCATTTGGGCAGTTGTTCTTGCAAAGTAAATTATTTTATCAATTGTTTTCAGA
This sequence comes from Neotragus moschatus, assembly GCA_006410615.1. Classification (NCBI taxonomy): domain Eukaryota; kingdom Metazoa; phylum Chordata; class Mammalia; order Artiodactyla; family Bovidae; genus Neotragus; species Neotragus moschatus. The sequence goes on along the minus strand of SJYA01002606.1, from coordinate 14,257 downwards.
CACTTTTGTAAGATTATGTTAAGTGCAATTTCATTTCCCCAAATTAATAGTATTTTCATTTCAATAGTCTTCATGCTTTCAAAGTTGGAAGTTGATCTGTTAAGCTAATCTATTTAGATAAGGATTTGCTTTCCAATGGGCTATGGACTGCATTGTTTGCTAAAAGAGTGAGGGAAGATTGCTTTATATGATAGATTACATAGACTACTAGATCTATGAGATTACCTATCAGATTATCAAATTCTAAGGTGGAAGCTGCAACAGAAATTCTCAGACCCATTTTTATAGTAGGCTCTTCTGCTTCTAATGAGAATGATGCTTTAAAATGTGGAGAACTTAAATCTTTTCACATCTCAAAAATTCATATGGATAATACAAAAATACCAGTTTTTCTCATTTAAAAAAATTTTTGTAATGCCTTATCATTTCAGAAATGTGAAGCACAGTAGCTGACGTAGCAGGTTAGTGAGAGTAACCAAATCTGTAGCATGGTTGATGGCTACCTTTAAAATAGATATTAAAAGCATGGCAATATTTTTGAAAATATAATACCAATGTATATTATTTAAAAACTTGTATTTTTAAAGAAAATTCTGTATTTAGTTCATTCTTATTGTGCCCATCATTTACATAAATTTGAACTTTTGTGTTATATAAAACAAATTTATTCTTTGAAGGGAAGTGAAAGTCACTCAGTCATGTCCGACTGTTTGCAACCCCATGGACTATACAGTCCATGGAATTCTCCAGGCCAGAATACTGGAGTGGGTAGCCTTTCCGTTCTCCAGGGGATCTTCACAACCCAGGGATTTAACCCAGGTCTCTTGCATTGCAGGTGAATTCTTTATCAGCTGAGCCACCAGGGAAGCCCAATAATATTGGAGTGGGTAGCCTTTCCCTTCTCCAGTGGATCTTCCCAACCCAGGAATCAAACCAGGATCTCCTGCATTGCAGGTGGATTCTTTACCAACTGAGCTACCAGGGAAGCCCTTATTTTTTATATTCTTTAGGCACAGTCAGAAAGGAAAAATTTTGAGTTCATTTAGTTTTTCGTGTTTTTCCCCTTTTGTTTCAAAGCAAAACCAGAAAAGCGACATAAGATCTAGTCTTTTTATTCATCATAAATTTTATTTCTCTGCAAGTTCTGTTCACCAACTTCAAATGTTTTAAATTCTAAATTTTAACAATGATAAAAAGGAACAGGTATATCTCACTTTTGGAAATATTTTAAGTTTTCTTGTAAGTTATTTACTTTAGTCATTCTAGATCCTCCACGATGGAAATTTCTGGTTTAAAAAGATTTACATAATTTCCCTTCTTATCTTAAAACTCCTTCCATAAGACACAAATGTCAGAGTAAGCCTCAAATTGTCAGGCCACAATTGGAAAGATAAAGTCTGCTTACATTTGCAAGAGTTGGAACTGAAATGACCATCAATTTAAAGCATAAAGGTAAACAGACTGTGTAAAACAAAATATGTTATCCTCAGCAGAGAAGCTCGTTGCTTGATAAAGTTAATATTTTCCTCTAAAATGGCTAATAAATAAAACACGCCTCTTAACATTTCAGACATAGTATCATTTTCATGGAAAAAGGTATTTTTCTCGTGTGCAGAATATCTGATTATTACAGTAAGCTTAATAAAGGATGTTTGCAGAATTCACTCCTGAGTTTAGTTTTGGTCCATGTCCTGTAATAACCAGAAGAGATGCCCTGGTGTGTTGAGTGAGAGTTCGAAGATGTGGGCTCTAAGATTCTTTGCCATCGAGGCTTCTGCAATGTAAAGAGCATCTGCTAATAGGTAGTGGAGTTGGTGCATTGATGTTTTCCATCTTCTTCCTGCCCGGCCACTCCTGAGCTTGAGAGGAGCTGGTCGGTGGGGTGGAGAGGAGTGCCCAGGAGGAGAGTGTGTCCCCGGGAGGTGCCGAGCCTGCAGGCCCCAAGATGCTGTGACGGATGGCTCTGCGCTACAGGGGCCCGCTGGCCCCTGGTTCCCATTTAGGTAGTACTGGCTGCATTTCCTGACAAAGTAGACATCGACATTTTTATAAATGTCTTTTTGACCGCTGAGGGCAGTGGTTATTGTTGTCCAAGGTTTCAGACCTTGGCACTCCCATGGAACTGGCGTTCACTCTGTAGATGCTATTTTAGGAGAGTCCAAAAGAGAACCTTGAGCAGGTTGCAGAGCCACAACCCCTCCTTGATGCGATGCCATCATGAAATGAGGAAACAGGCCTACATGTGCAAAAGTGGCTGCAATGTGTGGCTGTCTCATCACCTCTCTTGGTCCCCTCCGTGGTATGCCGCACAGATTTCTCCTGGTTTGGAATTCGAGGTTATGTTCGCTCATTTTGCATATTGATCATCTCAGCTGATCAGTAGCCTCAGTTAATTGGGTTAGGTGAATAGGCATGCATTTCCATTCTTGTTTTTGTTTTGGTGGAGCACAGCTGCCTGTGTTGTATGGAATGTAACTTCTGAGTGCCCACTGGTTTAATGTCAACTTGGTGGTGGGTGCAAGGGTGGAGAGAGTTCAATGTCATCAAACAGATTTTAGCAAACAGCAGAAAATTTCATTGGAATATCCTTTTTTCTCGAAAAGACATTCTAGCTTCTTAAGAGAACCTTCTTACTGTTCTACACAAGCCAGGTGGACATTGTGTTTGGGGCGAATACACCTCACACCACCTGTGGAGATATTTGTGCACAGATGTTTAGCTTTTCAACATTAGTTGCAGACCCCGAGAAACTTCACAATGCCGGGCTGTGTGGCTGGCTCTGCCTTTATCTACTGTCTTTCCTCAAATTTGGAAACACAGAAGTTTCCTCCTTTTATACACAAAATGCCTTCTCAAACCAGAAATAGTTCCAAGGGGTTAGTAGTTCCACAGTGGCTTAATTTACACTTAAGAAGCCTTATTCATTTATCTTTTGAAACAACAGACTCCCTCTTCCCTCGGTTTGAAGACGTGGAAGCCTCAGGGATTACAGGGAATATGCATTTTCCACAGATGCTTAAAAAAATTCACAGGAAAATGAGGCCTGGGTTGGTGTGGTGGTGCTGAGGAAAAGGGCAGATGAGGAGTCAGACTGCAGACCTGGAGGAGTTGCTGTGCAACTTCACCGCTGACGCCAGGCCACGGGCACTGCTTCTGTGCAGGCGGATTTCCACTCGGCCTGATGGATTTCCACTCGGCCTGATGGATTTCCACTCGGCCTGATGGATTTCCACTCGGCCTGATGGTCCTTCTGCGCGAAGGGTTTCTGTTTCCTTTCCGAGAGGATAGATCTGCCTGAGATGAATTCTTTCCACTTTTCTACGTCTGAAAAAGTCTTCGTTTTTGTTTTCAAAATATGTTTTCACACATTATTGATGGACAGGTTTTTTCTTTCAGTACTTTGAAAGTGTAGTTTCACTGTCTTTTCTTGCTTCAGTGTTTGCAATGACAAGGTTATCATTGTACATGATGCATTTTTTCTCTTTTTATGACTCTGTCACTGCTTTTTAAGCAGTTTGAATAGATTTGCCTGGGGCGCTGTTTTCTTCGTGTTTCTTGTGTTTGGGATTTATCTAGTGTTTTGAACCTGTGAGTTACAGTTTTCGTCAAATGTGGAGTGTTTAATCATTATTTCTTCCCTTGTTTTTCTCTGTCTCTCTCACCCTGGCCTGACTCTATTTCAGGCAACTGTAAGTTTCTGCAGGAGTCAGACACGACTTGGTGACTAAACCACCACTATAAGTTTCCCAGAGCTAGCTGGTGCACTTTTTTATTTACTCTCATCTCTTATTTTTTCATTGTGCAGTTTCTATTTCTGTGTCTTTGGGTTCATTAATTCTTTTTCTTTTATGATGTGGGAGAGGCCATTTATCTCATCCAGTGGTCTTTTCACATCAGACTGTAGTTTCAAGTCTAGAATTTGATTTGGGTCTTTGTTTTTAAAATATGTTCCAAATGTCTTAACAGTTTCATCTTTCCTCTAGTTTCTTGAACACGCAGCTTAGTTATCACAGCTGTGTTAATGTCCTGCTCATTCTGTCATCTGTATCATTTCTGGATCTGATTTCATTGCTTGGTTTTTATCTTTGTGACTGGTTTTATTTTTCTTCTTCTTTGCACGCCTGTGGTTTTTCACCAGGTCATGTTATGAATCTTATTTTATAAGCCGTTGGACACTTTTGTTCATTTTGAACTAAGACTTTCTACCCCAGCTGGTGACAGCAAGGACTGTTCCTGGACCACTTGGAGCTTCTCAGAGATCTTTCTCTGCTTTTTCCAGGTAGTTCTTTCGCTGGCCCTGGGTCGTTTCCTTAGCAGAAGCCTCAGGGGACACCCTGTTGGCCTCTCGAGCAGCTGGTCTCTGGGCAGCCTTCTCTGCTCTCTGCCCTCACACTGCCATAGCCTTTCTCTCCAGGGACACTCAGCTCTGTCCCCCACTGCCCTGGGGAGACCGAGGTCTCTGCCTGGTTCCCCATCCTGTCTGCAATCCCACCCTTCAGCCAATAAAGTGGGCAGGCATGGGGCTCACCTTGACTGTTCCTCTCTCACAGCTTCTTTCTGTCCAGTGCCTGAAAACCAGTTTTTAAAATTGTATTTTGTCCCAGCTTCTTCTTTGTTTCAAACAGGAGAGTAAATCCTATACCTTTATTCCACTTGGTAAGAAGTGGACGATCATTTTTGGAAATGGAATTATACTTTGTCTTTTCTAAAATTCCAGTGCAGAGATTAATAGTGTGTTTTGCTGCTGTTCCACAGCCAGAGAGTAAATAGTACAAAGTCTCAGAGCAGCATATTCCCCTGTGTTCAAAGAAAAATAAAAGACAGCCCAGTATTGAAAAAATAGCTTGTTTTAATTTAAAGTGGAACAGAATGAGTATTTTTTCCTCAGTGTTCAAGTCAGATTGATTGCAGATAAACAAAAGGCTTTGATATCATTAGCAAAGCATTCTTGCCAGCCTGGGGACAAATACAAGTGTTCTTGGAAAAGGTTTGTGGGTGTGCTTAGGGCTTCCTTGTTATTTTCCCTCCCTTTGAATGGATAAAGAAGCTTATTTATTTTTATAGTAATGTTTCCTCAAAGTGATTGTTAGCAAGAGTAGAACATAACACTCTACATTGCAAAGCAGGAACACTTTGAGCTTTGCACTTGGCCCAGGGCATGATATCCAAACTACAGAAGCGTTTAACATGGTAAGAAGCTGAGTGAGGTTCCTGTTTCCTGACTTGTTTTTTAAGTGTGGTTGATACCATGCTCCTGTTAGAGGATAGTTAGGAACTGAGGACACCGGTGGGTTTTTAAACCACCTCCTGAGTGTCAGTGAGCACGCCGGGTGGGCCCTGTGGCTGTAACGATTATCTCTGCGTGCTGGGCACGTGTTTCTGCTGCAGAGATGCCCCGCAGGGTGCTGTGCGCCCGTGAGATTGGCATCCTCCAGCCCAGGCCTCAGTGTCCCCGGCCTCACAGGGTGGAGGCCAGGCCTGGGCAGGCCTGCAGGTTCCTCCGGCCGAGGCGCGTCCAGGACGCCTGTGCACTCTCCCTGCACTCCCGGCGCTTGTGACGTCTCTGTGTCCCTGTGTCTCTTCCTCTCCACAGTCTCTCAAGTGCCTTTTGATTTTCTTTCTGATAAAACTTCAGACGGCTGTCCCCCTGATGCTTTGCTCTTGCCACAAACACTTGAGAAGTAGGAGGGCTAGTGGTGCGTACCATCCTGCCTTTCGGAGCTGGCGTGGTCTCTCGGAGGCGAGTCACTGGCGGGGCTCCGGCAGCCTTGCCGTGAGCATTGTCTTCCTCCTGTCTCTTCCCTGTCTGTCTCCATCTCCCGTCTCTCTCAGTTTCTGCCCCTCCTTTCTTCCCCCAGCCCTGCCTTGTGTCTTGGGGGGACGCTTTGCGCTCTCTCTGCCCAGGACCTGGCCAGTCAGCAGAGTTTTCCTCTGGTCCTCTCCCTCTTCGTCCCCAGCCCCGTGTCTGCGGAGAGCCAGCAAGAGCCCGGGCACTCCTTGTCTGCCTGGACACAGTGTCCCTATGCTGACCTGCCCCAGCTCCTGGGTCCCGCACAAACTGACCCCTCTGGGATCTAATCTCACTGGACCCCAGTGCCTGGTGGCCTCAGGGTGTTAATGGGTTGTAATGAACACAAAGAAGTGAAATTCCTGCTGATGTGGTCTCAGGGCCCTGTGACACCTGCTGCGTGACATGGGTCCTCCACCTCATGTAGACACTCACTGTCGTCATGGCTGGGAGACTTCTGACGTCAGTGCGGTTCACTCAGTCAGTCGTGTCCGACTCTTTGCGACCCCATGGACTGCAGCATGCCCGGCCTCCCTGCCCATCACCAACTCCCAGAGCCTACCCAAGCTCATGTCCATTGAGTCGGTGATGCCATCCAACCACCTCATCCTCTGTCGTCCCCTTCTCCTCCCACCTTCAATCTTTCCCCAGCATCAGGGTCTTTTCCAATGAGTCCATTCTTCGAATCAGGTGGCCAGAGTACTGGAGCTTCAGCTTCAGCTTCAGGCCTTCCAGTGACTTCACATCAGGGCCATCGCTGCTTCTCTGCTTCTGTGAGACTGCGGGTAAAGGGAGGGCTGTGCTGCACTCAGCTTCCAGACTTAACTGTGGTGCATCTTTGCGCAACTCGCCTCCCTGGCTTTAAGGAAGAATTGCTGACCACTCAGTGGTTTCCCCCTAGATCCCAGGAATGGTACTTTCTGTGGAAGGCTTTTCCGTCTGAGCTGAGCAGACCTTGTCTTGTAAGCCCTGGCCAGGACTGTTTGCACTGTTTTCAGACTGGCACAAACATTGCTTGCTGTAGGCAGGTAAAGCCCCGTGGACATAGAAGTTGAATTTAGATTGGCTGCTGGTTTCTTTGGGCATCTTTCATCGTGTATTTTTAAAAAGTATATATTTGTTTCTGGCTGCATTGGATCTTAGCTGCAGCACGCAGGACCTTTGCTGTGCTGCACAGGCACACGGGCTTTGTTGCTTCCTGGCATGTGGGATCTTAGTTTCCCAATCAGGGATCGAACCTACGTCCCCGGCATTGGAAGGCAGATTCTTAACCACTGGACCACCAGGGAAGTCCCCATCATGTATTTTTAACTTGCAAAACAGTCTGTGCTGAGAGCTCTGTTGGCATTGTTACACTTTGAAAACAATATATATATATTTATATATCCACATACATGCATTTCCCAGAACATCTTTCATTTGAAGAAACCATAAAATATGCAGGTGAGAGGACTTGTCTGTCCTTGAACTGCCCGCGAGCAGCCTTGAATTCCAAGCAGCGCACACTGATGGGGCTTGAGTCCTCCATTTGGTGATATTCCCTCCCTGCCCTCCAGCTCCAGGCGTGGCACCCTCTGCCCTCTCCGCCCCGCTGTCCCTTTGGGTGAGCACAGACAGGAAGTCGGGGAAATGTGAACTGGGTCCTTCGACTTTTGGCAGCAGGTCTCATTAGAAGTTGAACAGAGGGATGAGTTCAGGAATGATTTTCTGGGCCTGACCTCCTCGTTTCTCAGCACCGCCCCCCACTGTAACACAGGGCTTACAGAGAATTAGTGTAAAGTGATGGGGAAGCTGCGGTCATCTCTAGTTGATAACTCTGACTTTGAAGACTAGACTCTAAATACACATTGTCATTTTTGGGGAAAAAAAGTTCCTTCAATTAATTTCTTGCATCAGGGGTTTACCGAATATGTCCTAGATCTGTGCATACAGTCTGCAGTGCGGGTGACCCTGAGGCAGACCACTTCTGTGTCAGTGGCCAGCCCAGATCTGACCACCCAGGTAGCAGCGGAGTGACGGCGGAACTGAGAATGCAGGCCGTGGGAAAGAAGGCCTGCCTGCTCTCCTTTTCTCATTTCTATTTCAGGATTTTTAGCAACAGGTCCTTGGACTTTCCTGGTGGCTTAGACAGTAAAGAATCCACCTGCAATGTGGGAGACCCAGATTCAGTCCCTGGGTCAGGAAGATTCCCTGGAGGAGGGCATGACAACCCACTCCAGTACTCTTGCCTGGAGAATCCCTGGACAGAGAAGCCTGGTGGGCTACAGTCCATAGGGTGGCAGAGTTAGGCACGACTGATTGGCTACTGCTTTCCCTTTCCTAATGCTTGAATTAGAACGTGCTGCTCAAGCAAAGTGTGAACGGAGGTCGTGGAGACGTCTTCCTGCCTCCGCACATCTGCGTGGTGAGCACTGCTCTCCACACGTGGTGCGTCTGTGGGACTGTGCGTGAGTCTGACGGTTTCCCAAGGAGGAAGGGAAAATGCGTGCAAATAGAAATGCTGAAAGCAGATATTTAATTATGTCCTACTTGAAGATAGACTTTACCATGGGAAAAAAAAGAGCCATTCTTGTATGTATACGCCTTGTGTTAACGTTAACTCGCAGCACATTTGTGACGTGGATGGAGTCCTCTCAGTTTGTTGTTCATTTGATTTTTTTCTTTTCTTTCGTTTTAAAAGAAATGTCATAATTTTGAGAAAGTCAGAGTGAAGTACAGGTCCTCATCCCTCTGCTGTGCAGCAATGGCCCCTGATGCCCTCCCATCCTGCTTCCGCCAGACTCTTGTGTGGGAGGTGCAGGCCTTACAGACCGCCTCCTGAACCCCATCTCTTGGGGGCTCCCCCCCTGTGACGTGGGGCCCACCTCATCCTGCACTCAGCGAGGTTCTTTTGGGGGGTGGGCCCACTTCCCTGCTCCCCGCTCTCCCATTTTGGCTGCCCAAGGTGCTCTGACTNAGAGGGGCCTGTGGGGGCGGGGGCCTGTGCAAGAGGCTCCCGGGGCGATGCCCTGAGTCCCCTGGCCCCTGCTGCCCCTCTTCCTGCTCTCCTGGCTAGGGGCGCCCCTCCAGCAGGAGTCAGGTAATGCACGTTGTCAGGTGCTGGTCCACTCGCGCTGCGGTGACAATGCACAGACGGGGCGGCTCACACACCGGAAGTTTATTCTCTTCCCGTCTGGAGCTGCGCGTCCCAGTAAGGCGCTGACAGGACCTCTCCCTGGTTCGCCCACGGTGGCCTCTCCGTGTGCTCGTGTGGTCCCCCACACGTGCATGCCTAGTGTCTCCCCCTCTTAGAAGTGCTCCGTTCATGTTGGACTGGGGCCCTGCCCTGTGACCTCATGTAGACTCAGTCACCTCTTTTAACGACTGTATGTCCAAATACAGTTGCTGGGGCTGCTTACATATAATAAGTATGTTATATGTATGGTATCTGTTATATATGTGTAGACATACACATGTAATATGTAGCACGGTATATACATTATACAGTGTATGTTACTATATGATGTGTATGATATAATGAAAATGAGTAAGAGTGACACAGGCAGGGATGTTACCGGCTCAGCGTGGGGTGCAGGCTTGGTGCTGGAGCTCCCACTGGAGCAGTCGGCGGGGCTGCGGGGCTTGTGTGAGGAGTCTTGGTCTGCTGAGAACAGGCTCTGTGCCATATTCGGCCCCAAGTGCCTTCTAAGTCTGGGTTTCCCGGGTCCCCGTGAGCTGCAGGGCCTCTCTCCTTCAGGCCCAGAGCGGCCTGCTGCTGCTTGCTTTGCTCTCGTGCCTGCAGGCGTGGGGGCCGCTTCTGCCAGGACGGGCACTGAGGTCTCGCCGTTGCTGTTTCCAGGACGGGGGTGGTGAGGGCTCCTCCAGACTCAGAGCCTCCACAGAAACTTTGAGAAGTTGCTGTTTTAAAGACATGCTCTGCTGGAGTGGGAAAGCTAATGTTCTAAGATTTCAAGGCAGATGGACAGTGACTTCGTGTTTGATGAGTTCTGTAAATGGAGCGTGGTGAAGATAAACTGAGCCAGACAGCCCCCTCCCCACCCCCGCCTCCCCTGGCCGCCCATCCACAGGGCAGGGACCCAGTCTCCCAGCAGCTGCTGTCACTCTGGGCTGCCCAGCTCGCTTGGAGTGTACTGTTGCCTCAGGAACCGCACAGGGACACAGCTTCTGGATACTTTCTCCAGGAAAGGACACAGGCCCTTCAGATGCCTCTGTGCCTTCTGTGGGAAGCTGACAAAGGGTCCTGAGGTGGAAGAAAAACTGAGGAGCTAATGTTAGAATGTTTCTAATGGTAGAAAGTCAAAGTCTGACCTTCAGAAGACAAAATAGGAACACAGGTGATGTTTCATCTCTCAGTCCACTGGAAGGCGGTCAGACTGTGACAGCGAGTGAGCAATGCCCTCGGGTGGGCTGGGGGACTGTCCAGCTGGAGGACACTCATATGAACAGCGTCCTGGCCTTGGAGGGGGTGCTGGGCCCAGAGCCCCATTGGGGGCTGCAGGCTACAACCCCCAGCGGGTGCTGTCTAGTGCTTTGGTCTTGCATTTGGCTTTTACTTTTTGATTTCAACAAAGTCATGTTTCCAAAAGTAAAAGCCATTAAGAACAAGTAATAAACATGTATAAGAAATTACAAGAAATGAGTTTCATAAATTGCAAAGTAATATCTTACAATTTAGATAAGCTGGTCAAGTATTATTTGAATACACACCATGTTTGATAAAATTGCATTACCTCTCTTCCTCTTTTAATATTTGTATGTACACCTTGCATTTAGTTCTGGGGACAAAGTTGTATCTAATTTGTCTTTATTGGCTCTGTAGCAGCCAAACTACTGTGCTCATGAATTAGAGGAATGCAAGAAAACAGGTTTTACAACAGCTTCTTCAGTTTTCAGCACCTGGGGCAGCTGATGCTAGGAGCCCCTGGACGTTTGCCATGGGTGCTCTCAGAATAAAATAGAAGTCTGATACTCAGGACTGGTCGCCAGAGCGCAGGAGTCGGGTGAGACCCAGACTCACTGCTGAATTGGTCTCTGGGAACTCAGCTGAGGAAGGTCACTTTATGAGAGGGGCCAGTGAGAGTGTGAGGGTGCAAGTGGAATGTGTTTTAGGGCTCTTTATTTTCCTGACAATATAGCCCAGAGGATTTTTTTGATGCAGTTTCCTCATGTAGAATGACATCTTGAGATAGAGTCTTGGTTCTCTGCTTATTTATAAATGTGGACAAGACTGCCTCCAACGAACTCTTAAAATGTCCTTTGTAGGATTAATGAGCTCAATTTTCCAGAGTAAAAAAATCTAAGCAGAAATATACACATAATGTTTTCATCCTGGTATCTATTAACCCATGGTAACTAACAGATGCTGAAAGCTGACTGTGGTGGCAGTGTTCTGAGTGATTATCCACTTCATCTTGAGTGACATGGGGAGGATCGTTTGTGTGGGCTCCATCCTGCAGATGGTGCAGAGATTCTACTATCTGTCTCTGTGACTTTGTCTTGTGTCAGGACCTCATAAAAGTGAGATTGTATAATAGCTGTCCTTTCGTGACTGACTTATTTCACTTGGCATAATGACTTCCGAGTTCATCCGTTTTGTAATGAGTCAGAATTTCCTTCCTTTTCATGGCCGAATAACATTCCACTATATTCCCTTGTGGCTCAGCTGGTAAATCTGCCTGCAATGTGGGAGACCTGGGTTCAATCTCTGGGTTGGGAAGATTCCCTGGAGAAGGAAAGGCTACTCAATCCAGTATTCTGGTCTGGAGAATTCCATGGGCTGTATAGTCTATGGGGTCACAAAGAATCAGACAGGACTGAGTGAAGAGTCAGACAGGACTGAGTGACTTTCACTTCACTTCATGTGGGTTTATGACATTTTGCTCATCTCTTCATCTGTTGTTGAGCATTTGGGTTGTTTCTGCCTTTACGCTACAGGGAGTAATGCTCCTATGAACATGGGTAGGCAAATACCTATACAAGTCCCTGATTTTAGGTCTTTAGAGCTCTTTAGGAGTGGAAAATTTAGTCATTTTATTTTTTAAATTAAGTAATTAATTTTGACCAGGTAATGGCAGTGGGATCCCAGTTCCTTGACCATGGACTGAACATGCAGCCTCTGCAGGGGAAGTGCTAAGTCCTAACCACTGGACCACCAGGGAAGTCCCCAGTTTAACCATTTTAAAGTGAATAATTCAGTGGCATTTTGTGTGTTTATAGTTGAGCAACCATGACCACTACCTAGTTCCAGAACATTTTAATCACCCCAAATGGAAACCTGTACCCAGTAAATAACTTCTCATCTCCCTAACTCCTAGACGGTGGCAGCCACGAACCCATATTCTATTGCCATGGATGCCTGTTTTAGATAGTTCATGTAATTGGAGTTAGGCTGGTTGTGGCCTTCCGGGATCTTCAAGTGCTTCTCTTTTCAAAATAATTAATTTTTGGTTGCCCTGGGTCTTTGTTGCTTGTGTGCAGACTTTCTGTAGTTGCGTCCGCGGGAGGGGAAGGTGTTCTTCATTGCGGTACATGAGCTTCTTGTTAGAGAAAACTTGGTCATGGCGCACTGGCCTAGGTTGCTCTGTGGCATGTGGAATCTTCTTGGACCAGGGATTGAGCCCATGTCCCCTGCACTAGCTGGGGGATTCTTATCTGCTGTGCCAGCAGGGGGTTCTCAGCACTTCTTATTATGGAAGTTTTCCACATGCCAGAGGGTGGCACAGAGCGTTCACCGACCCGCCACCCAGATGTGACCTCAGTCGGCCTCCGCCAACCATGTTAACAGCCGTGTCTTTGCCAGGGAGGAGGAGCAGTACGTNCAGCAGGGGGTTCTCAGCACTTCTTATTATGGAAGTTTTCCACATGCCAGAGGGTGGCACAGAGCGTTCACCGACCCGCCACCCAGATGTGACCTCAGTCGGCCTCCGCCAACCATGTTAACAGCCGTGTCTTTGCCAGGGAGGAGGAGCAGTACGTGAACCGGTTCTGGAAGGAGATCCGCGTGGGAGACTTCGTGCGCCTCCGCTGCAATGAGACCATCCCCGCGGACATCTTGCTGCTGTCCTCCAGCGACCCCGACGGGCTGTGCCACATCGAGACAGCCAACCTGGATGGGGAGACCAACCTGAAGCGGCGCCAGGTGGTCCGAGGCTTCTCTGAGCTCGTAAGTGACCTGGCGCGTCCCAGGAACCGCATGCCGCCGTGTCTCCTGCGTGGGCCTCCATGCCTCGGGGCGTGTTCATTTCCTGTGAGAGCAGGTCCACGCCTGGCGTAGGGGGAGGTTCCGGGCATTCGCTTCCGGGAGAGCAGGTCCGCGCCTGGGGTGGGGCGAGGGTCTGGGCGTTCGCTTCCGGGGAGAGCAGGTCCGCGCCTGGGGTGGGGCCCAGGGTCGGTGGTCCGCCGCCCGCCGGAGCCGTGACTGCCGGGGTCGGGGGGGCAGGCTGGCTCTGTGACTCTGGGTCCACTGCCCACTTCTCAGACTTGGAATGGCCTTCACGTCACTGGGAACACTTGGGCCTGGCCGACTGTTGGCGCTTATCTGCCTGTTGCTCTTGTTCTGACACAGCAGAAGTAGCGACCTGGCTGCAGCACGTGGCTTATGAATTTCTCTCCTCAGGGCTGTGTCTGAGGTCACCCGCATCCACCCGGGTCCCTCTGTGTCACCGTCTCTGACTGGCTCCTGTCTGGGAGGAGCGTCAGTCCAGCTCAGAAATGCTAGGCCTGTGAGGACTGAGAGGTAGAACCGGGGGCCGGGCCCAGCCCCGGTAGGCACCAGTAGCCCCGGTAGGGACCAGTAGCCCCGGTAGGCACCAATAGCCCCTGGCTGAAAGCTCAGAGCCCTCAGGAGGCTCCCTCTTCTGTCGCCCCGCAGGCCTGTGCAGCGGAGACAGGGCCGGATCCCAGGGGCTGTCAGGGAGCATGGTCAGGATCGTGGCGGCCCTTGGTCTGACACCGCGCTGCCTGTCTCTGCATGTGGCCTTGCCGTCAAGGAAGGAAGGTTTAAGAAGCACCTGAGAGGATGTGCTCCTGCGTTTCAGGAAGGGCGCCACAGTTGGGCGTGGAGGGGTCTCTTCCTCTGTCGTTGTCCTGTCTTCCTGACCTCCTACAGGGGAGCCAGGCCTTAGAGTCAGCACCGAGGGGATCTGGAGCAGTCGGCTTGTTTTATAGTCTGGGGTGTCCTTGGGGCACTGTTGGCCTCTGCGGTGCAGTGTTCATCATGCAGGGTGGCTGGGGGGCATCCCTGGCTTCCGCCATGAGTGCCCATGTCGTTTGCCCTTGGTTGCTGTGCCCACTTTGACCCACTTGCAAAGGGTCAGATGGCCTCCCACACCCCCTGGGGTCCCCGCCAGCCCTGGTGGCAGGACTTTCTGAGCCTGACGCTGGCTCACCTCCTGTGGACCCTGACTCCCTCACCGTGTCTGGACCGTTGTGCCCTTGTTTCCATCCACCACCCTGATTTCCTCGTGTCAG
>SJYA01002605.1:0-20101 GCA_006410615.1 Neotragus moschatus | reverse complement strand
CCCTCTTAGAACTGCCTTTGCTGCAACCCATAGATTTTTGGATCATTTCATTTGTCTCCAGGTATTTTTATTAATTTTATTACTTTAACTTCTTTAGTGACCCATTGGCTGTTTAGTAGCATATTGTTTAGCCTCCAAGGATTTGTACCTTTTTTAGTTTTCCTTTTAATTTCTAGTCTCATAGTGTTGTAGTTAGAAGAGATCATTGATATTATTTTCATTTTCTTACCAAGGCTTGTATTGAGGCCTTGCATGTTCTGTATCCTAGAGAATGTTTCATGCACACTTGAAAAGAGTGTGCACTATGGTTTTGGATGGAAAAATAGAAATATATGTATATATATTGTTGTACAGTCACTTAGTTGTGTCCAACTCTTTGTGACCCCATGGACTATAGCATGCCAGATTTCCCTGTCCTTCACTATCTCCTGGAAAGTGAAAGTGAAGTCGCTCAGTTGTGTCCAACTCTTTGCAACCCCATGGAATGTAGCCTACTAGGCTCCTCCATCCATGGGATTTTCCAGGCNGTCCAACTCTTTGTGACCCCATGGACTATAGCATGCCAGATTTCCCTGTCCTTCACTATCTCCTGGAAAGTGAAAGTGAAGTCGCTCAGTTGTGTCCAACTCTTTGCAACCCCATGGAATGTAGCCTACTAGGCTCCTCCATCCATGGGATTTTCCAGGCAAGAGTACTGGAGTGGGATGCCTTTTCTTTCTCTACCCCTGGACCCGACCAAGTAGATAGAACCTGGGTCTCCGGCATTGTAGGCAGACACTTTAACATCTGAGCCACAAGGGAAGTCTCACTATCTCCTGGAGTTTGCTCAAATTCATGTCCATTGAGTCTGTGATATCATCCAACCATCTCATCCTCTGTCACCCACTTCTCCCCCTACCTTCAATCTTTCCAGCATCAGAATCTTTTCCAATGAGTCAGCTCTTCTCATCAGGTGGTCAAAGCTTCAGTTTTTTCAGCATCAGACCTTCCAATAAATATTCAGCAGTGATTTCCTTTAGGATTGTCTGGTTTGATCTCCTTGTTGTACAAGGGACTCTCAAGAGTCTTCTCCAGCACCACAGTTTTGGTGTTAGCATTCTGAAAATACCAGGGAGATTAAGACACCATTTTGACATTTGGCTCCACAGCTTACATTTTTCACATAATGATTTCAAATATATACAGATCAATTTCTAAGTTTAGAGATAGCACAAGTGGCTTTTTTGTTGGGTTGGGTTGAGTTGGGTTTTTATATCCTCTTGTTTTGACTGATGTTAAGTGTTTCACCACATACAGTTATGTAAAGGAAATTTTCTTCCTCTTTGTCATAAAATATGAGATTCCACCACCATAAAATGAGTAAATTAGGCAGAATTTAACTGGATTTTTAAAGATTTTATATTTTACAATTCTTACATTCAGTTGAAAGCCAAAATGGATTCCAACTTACAAAGTAACACACAGAATATAAAAATTTCACTCTGGACTATTTCTGTGAACTCCCAAGGGCTGTGTTTCCTAACTTCCCTGATGAATAATTGAGGGGGAGATGGCAGGTGGGGAGTTGGGGAGAGTAGACCAGATTGTCAGCCTAGGACCCTAAGAGGATGACAATTCATGTTTGACTTTATCCTCATAACAGAAGACTGTGGGGCAAATTTAAAGGAATGATTGTGCTCTCCTGGCTGTCGGATCACAGCCTGGTTTCCATCATGTATGGAGGGCTCTGTGGGACTCCATGGCCCTCAGTAGCTGTCCAACTCCCCATCTTATTGTGGGGAGCAGAACGGCAGGAACTGCTTACCAGCAGAAACTTACTTGAGAAAATGACCTGCTGTTTAAAGTGTTTCAGACTCCCCTCTGAGCCCTAGTGAGTGTTGTCCCAAACCAGCCAGGAATGAAACCCCTGTTCCCATCTTGAAGAGTAAAACCCAGTGCATCTGAAGGTCCTTAGTTGCTATATAAACAAGGTAAGCTTTTTAATTCTGAACTTTCATAATTTCCTGAAGGAATATAGTTAAAATGCAGTTTTGGCTTACTGTTGTTTTGTTACACCCACGGATCTTACCTTTAGGATAAAATCACATTCAAAAGCCGTGGTACAACTATAAGTAACGCCTGTGTCTGTCTCCCAACTGTGCCAAGTGAGATGATTAGAGTAGACGGGGCTCAGGTCACAGCACAAGTGCTCTGTTCCCAGGTGTCTTTCCACCATCATAGGTTCACCCACCTGGACTTCATCACTACTTTTCAAGCACTTCAATAAAGTGTAAATTGTGGCTCAAATGGTATCTCCCTGCAATGTGGGAGACCCAGGTTTGATCCCTGGGTCAGGAAGATCCCATGGAGGGGAGGGCATGGCAACCCACTCCAGTATTCTTGTCTGGAAAATTCCTGGGACAGGGGAGCCTGGTGGGCTACAGCCCACGGGATCATAAAGAGTTGGACACACACACACCCCTAGAAAGCACTAAGCCTGCCTGTTTAATTTTTGTAGTGACAATATGTATTAAGATTGAAAAAGCAGAGTGACACTAGACTTGAGGATGAATGCAGAGCCCATGGCTGGTCTTTTCACTTCACCTTGTCTCCTGTAATGAAGCCCTCTTGGGGAAGGGGGTTAGCAACATTTTCAGTTGCATAGGACACGGAGATGAACAGAGTTGATGTAAACCCCCAAAGACACACAGCTATTAAATTACAACTGGATTTCAACTCCAGTTGAAGTATTTGAATGCTCAGGACAAACGGTGATACTGGCAAGTAGAGGTGGGTCCTCAAAGGATAATTTTCTAATAATTTCAATTAAAGATTTCCCTAACATTAGTGATATAAAATGCAGTACATATACAGTCTGACTACAGTACTGAGTGGAAACATTCAGCAAGGCTCAACAGTACAGCTTTGCTGGGTCTCTGGATTGGTTTGCTTAGGTATGTCAGGAATAACCAGAAATAATTATTAAAACAATTTAAAAATGGCTTCAACTGGTGGGGAGAGCAGATGTCAGAAGGCTGGCAAACCTTACATAGCCATATGTGTCATGAGGAAATTTAAGGGAGCCAGAAAGCAATTATTCACTTAGTATGAATTTTTAAATGTGCATTTTAATCTAATATTCAGAGTGAAATGTCAGTAGGAAAACACATTTAAGGAAAAGGTTTATTTTTAAAAAGTCTCTGCTAAATAATTTTTTAAAAAGAAACATTTTGCCTGTTAGCCCCTAAGAGTTTCAAATGCAATGACTACTAAAACATATTCATTTTTATAATTCACCTAACATAAAATAAATTCCAAGTTATGTATACAGGCTTATTTCATCGTTGTTGATTTCCATGTTTTTTCCATTAAGGCATTTAGAAAGAAAATTAAAATATAATTGGTGCAAACTACGAGGTTCTAAAAATCTAAGGGAAAACAAGTTTTCCTTATTATAATAATTCTTTGTCAAAGACATATCATTGTTTAGGGGGTAGGGAAAGGAAGGATTGGGAGTTTGTGGTTAGCAGATACAAATTATTATATACAAGATGGATAAACTGTAAGGTCCTACTCTATAGCACAGGGAACAATACTGAACGTCCTGTGATAAATCATAATGAAAAAGAAATACAAAAAAGAATATACATTTGTGTAACTGAGTCACTTTGCTATTTAGAAGAAATTAACACATTGTAAGTCAACTGTACCTCAATAAATTTTGAAAAAATAGAACACAGTTATTGCTCTGTTACTATTAAATATATTAGGTACTGGATATTACTGAGTGTTTCTGAAGGCTCTGACCTTTTATTTTAAATCGGAGCAAAATGAAACATGCCAACATACAAATTAACTGAGGTTATTTATTTATTTATTTATTTTTGAGGTTACTTATTTTAAACAGAGCCGGAGGTTCAGGTCCCTGTACTGGGACACAGGGATGCTGTGTCCCGTCTCCCTCCCTCGCACCCCCAACCTCCATCTTTGCCTCTCACTGCCCCTCTTCTGCAATTACCACTGCTGCTTCCCTAGGAAATCAGATGCAGTGTGCAGTTATTTTCTCAGTTATGCTTAAGAATGAGAGTGAGATAGAACTCATAAAATTCACCATTTTAATGCATACATATTAGTCAAGGGTTTATCTTTTTTACTATTAAAAATGGGGTGACACTGCAGTGATCACCACAGTGTATGTAAGAACACTGCTGTTGCCCCTAAAATGGAATGGGGCCCCTCAGCAGTCACTCCTTCTCCTCACGCAAGCCTCCAGCTTTAGGCAGCCACTACTCTACTGTCTGTATAAATTTGGCTGCTCTGGATAATGCATGTAATCATTCAATATGTGTCTTTTGGTGAATANTTTTTACTATTAAAAATGGGGTGACACTGCAGTGATCACCACAGTGTATGTAAGAACACTGCTGTTGCCCCCTAAAATGGAATGGGGCCCCTCAGCAGTCACTCCTTCTCCTCATCCAAGCCTCCAGCTTTAGGCAACCACTACTGTACTGTCTGTATAAATTTGGCTGCTCTGGATAATGCATGTAATCATTCAATATGTGTCTTTTGGTGAATGGCCTCTTGTATTTAGCATAATGTTTTCAAGATAATAGTCCACTGTATGAATGCACCACACTATGTTGGTCTCTTCACTAATTGATGGACATTTGGGTTGTTTCCACATTTGGCCAATTGGGAATAATGCTGGTATAAACATTCATGTACGGATTTATGTCTGAACATGTGTTTTTTAGTTCTGTTGCCCATATGTTGGAGTAATTGCTGAATCTTGTGCTAACCCCATGTTTCAACTACCCAATGAACGACTGACTGCCAGGTGGTTTTCTGCAGCAGCCTTACCATCTTCACTTCCCCACCAAAACAGGACAAGTGTCCCAATTCCTGCACATCTTTGCCTCCACTTGTTTCTTGTCGTTATGGTCTGACCCATCCTAGAGGTTGTGTTTTGATTTGTATTTCCCTAATGATTAATGATATCAAGCATCTTTTCATTTGCTTGTGGGTCATTTTTATGTCTTTGGAGAAATGTATATTCAGATTCATTGCCAGTGTTTTAGTTATTTTATCTGCCTACATACTATTTAGCCATAAGGGTTTACATATTCTGGATACAAGTCCCTGAATAGACACATGACTTGCACTTTCTCCCATTCTGATTGGGGGGACAGGTGGAGGGGCGGCTTCAATTTTCTTAGTATTTATTTTTATTTATTTGTTTGGCTGTGTTGGATCTTAGTTGTGCCATGTGGGATCTAGTTCTCTGAGTAGGGATCACACCTGGGCCCCCATTGGAACATGGAGTCTTAGCCATTGAACCACCAGGGAAGTCCTGGGGGCTTTGATTTTAATGGAAAAACCAATTTATTTTTGTTTCTTAGACAAGTTTTGCATTAGAGTTGCCTTTCAAACTAACTTGATTTAGTATCCACTTAAAGATACCACTTTTTATATTCAGTTTACCTACTGACTATAAAGAGGCTGTTTATTTTTATCCACAAAAATATAGTGTAGCCATAACTCTGAAATGAATGATACTGAAACATCACTTACACATAGCCTTTTCTCACTAGTTGTATGGGAAATTTGCTTATGATTCAAATTATTTTGTGAGACAAATTGTTTTTCCTGACAATAAGCTCATCATCACAAGAAAAAGATTACTTGTTAAAGCAAGCTGTTATTTTGTTAGATTAAAAAGAAATGGGGCTGTGCAAAGAAAATTCTCAATAGCAAAGTGATGGTTCCAGTCACGCTGACTGGGTCAGTAGGCTCCAACATCCTCAGAATACAGTACACAGCTCACTGGGGTATCCTCAGATGGAATTACTACAGTGTGTGCCTCGGAGAAAGGAGGGCAGATAACCACAGGGTTTGGCTTAGAGCAAGAGAAAACATCACCATCATTAGTGCTGGCCTACTTTCATTATCTTAAAATAATATACCCCCACTGAAAGCACCATCTTAGCCATGGCTCACATTGTAGTTTAAAGCTCTTCTATGTAAACGTTCTCAGTTGGGAAAAGTGAGTTTAGAATATTTAATGATTATCCTTTTCGGTCAAGGTTTTGTTTTTCAAGTGTGATATTAGGTTGGTATGTATTTCCTTCAGAAACCCTCAGGATACTGATTAAGGTTTTATGAAATGAGTACATCAGTGACAACCATCACCAGGTATTACACTCGTGCTCCTCTGAAAGGCTGCTCAGCATCAAATCATACATAGAACTCCTCTGTGTATGATTAATACATTAGCAGCACTCTGTAAGTCAAGTAGGAAGCAGCTGATACTATTCAGGAGAAACGTGGTGTTCGTCTCATTACAAAATGTTCAGTTCAGTGGCTCAGCTGAGTCCGACTCTTTGCAACCCCATGAATNTATATCAGATGGAATTATGGGAAGACAAAAAACACAGCCTGCTGTTATACAACTTGAAATTGTCAACTGGCCTTGAGCGTATGCCCATTTGTATTCCCTTTCATTGACTGGTAGTGGGTACAAGCCCTACTTTGCACCAGGCATAACCAAAAGGGGACTGGAGGAAGCCGAGAGTTTGACAGGAAGTATGAGAAGGACTCTCTTGCTGTATGCTTAAGGTAAACTGAGCTTTCGCTTGTCTGTTGTTCTATACATTTTGCTCTATTGCTCCAAATGTTTGTTGTGATGAGATAAGAACCGAGGAAGATAAATAAACCAACCTGAGAGGAGAGAAGTCCAAGAAGGAGGGGGCATATGTATATCTATGGCTGATTCATATTGTGGCAGAAACCAACACAATATTGTAAAGCAGCTATCCTCTAATTAAAAATAAAATGGAATTTAGAAAGATGGTAATGTTAAACCTGTACGCGAGACAGCAAAAGAGACAGATGTATAGAACAGCCTTTTGGACTCTGTGGGAGAGGGAGAGGGTGGGATGACTTGGGAGAGTGGCATTGTAACACGTATGATATCATAAGTGAAACGAATAGCTGGTCTAGGTTCAATGCAGGATGCTTCCCCAGCCTGGTCCCTGGACCCCCAGCTCACCTGCTGGTCCAAGGCCCGGTGAGCTGGAGATCCTCAGGGAGAAGACTAAAATCTGCCCCTTACCTCACTCTCCACCTCACGAACACCACTCCACTCCTCTCACTGTCACTCCTTAATGGTTGGTTGGTTGGTTGGTTGTAGAAGGGCCCACTGCTGTGCTGTCTAATGGCTGAGCAAGACCACTGATGGCAGCTCAGTAACAGTTGGTTGACAGTGCGTGGGAGCTGACTGAGGCACAACCAGCAGCTGAGCAGGGCCACTAGTGGCGGCTCACTGACTGCTGGTTGACAGTGGGTGGGGCCCACTACTGTGCTGTCCAATGGTTGAGCAGGGCCACTGATGGCAGCTCAGTAACAGCTGGTTGACAGTGGGTGGGAGCTGACTTAGGCACACCCAGTGGCTGAGCAGGGCCACTAGTGGCGGCTCACTGACAGCTGGTTGCTAGCGGGCGGGGCCTGGAGGAAACCACTGCATGGCCCCTCCCCCACAACCACACCACATCTGGGCCCTCTGGTCAGGGGAGGATGGTGCCCTAAAAGGCAGGTGTGAAGCAAAAGGAAGGAAACTTCTTCCTACCTGATAATCCATAAGCAAGAGAGCAAGGTGAGCTCCAGGGGGGCCTTGTGTGGGAGGGGTTTGCAAGAGGAGGGATGAGCTGTTTGAGAGGCAGGGCATTGGCAGGGCTGAGCCTCCCACTCTCTCTTTCCCCTGGAGCAAATCCAGCCTTGTTGTTCAGTTGCTCTGTTGTATCCAACTGTTTGTGACCCCATGGACTGCAGCACACCAGGCCTTCCTGTCCTTCACCATCTCCTGGAATTTGCTCAAACTCTTGTCCACTGAGTCGGTGATATCATACAACTATCTTGTCCTCTGTCGTTCCCTTCTTCTCCTTTTGCTTTCATTCTTTCCCAGCAACAAGGTCCTTTCCAGTGAGTCAGATCTTCGCATCAGGTGGCCAGAGTACTGAAGCTTCAGCATCAAGCCTTTCAATGAATATTCAGGGTTGATTTCCTTTAGGATTAACTAATTTGATCTCCTTGCTTTCCAAGGAACTCTCAAGAGTCTTCTCAATCACTACAGTTCAAAAACATCAATTCTTTGGTGCTCAGCCTTCTTTATGGTCCAGATCTCACATGCATACATGACTACTGAAGAAACCACAGGTTTGACTAGACAGACCTTGGTTGGTATTGTGATGTCTCTGCTTTTTAATACACCGTCTAGGTTTGTCATAGCTTCTATATATTTCAAAAAAAAAAAAAATTCACTCCTTATCCTATTTCAGTTTTATAAGTTTATGCTATTATGGGTCAAATCTGGGGCTAAATAAACATACCTCAGGCTACAGGTCTGAAAATACCTCTGGCAACAAATTAACTCAAACAAACATTTGGGTTGGTAGTGAGGTTGTTTTTAGTGATCTTTCTGACCTGCCTGGAGGCCCAGGGAGAGACTTCTAACTGTATTTTCTGCCACATTCCTGTAAGGTTCTCAGGTTCATTGAAATACGTGGTTTAACATTTCACCACCAGAGGGACAGTTGGTTTTAAAGTTCATTTCATTATCACACATGAAAAATGGAGGTCCTGCTGCCAAGGAACCCTCAGCCCGCCTGCCAGCATCACTGGGGAAAGTTTTCAGGAGACCTGCAGGCAGTGCTCTACTTTCAGGAACCCAATTTCACCTGACTTCTGACCTTAGGTATTTGAAACCAAAATTGAAAAGTTCTGTAACTTGCACAAACCAAAGTGTACTGATTGACATATGCTGTAAACCAAGCAGGGAATGTGAAGTCAAGTAGGCCTTAGGAAGCATCACACAAACAAAGCTAGTGGAGGTGATGGATTTCCAGCTGAGCTATTTCAAATCCTAAAAGATGAGGCTATGAAAGTGCTGCATTCAATAGGCCAGCAGATTTTGGAAACTCAGCAGTGACCACAGGTCTGGAAAAGGTCAATTTTCATTCTAATCTCATAGAAAGGCAAAGCCAAAGAATGTTCAAACTACCACATGATTGCACTCATCTCATAAGCAAGCAAAGTAATGCTCAAAATTCTTCAAGCTAGGCTTCAACAGTATATGAACTGAGAAGTTCCAGATGTTCAAGTTGGATTTAGAAAAGGCAGAAGAACCAGAGATCATTGCCAACATCTACTGGATCATCAAAAAAGCAAGACAGTTTCAGAAAAACATCTACTTCTGCTTTATTGACTGTGCCAAAGCCTTTGACTGTGAGGATCACAACAAATTGTGGAAAAATCTTAAAGAGATGGGAATACCAGACCACCTTACTTGTCTCCTGAGAAATCTATATGCAGGTCAGGAAGCAACAATTAGAACCAGATATGGAACAACATACTAGTTTCAAATTGGGAAGAGTATGTCAAGGCTGTATACTGTCATCTTGCTTATTTAACTTATATGCAGAGTTCATCATGTGAAATGCCAGAGGAAGCATAAGCTGGAATCAAGATTGCCAGGAGAAATGTCAATAACCTCAGATATGCAGATGACACCACCCTTATGGCAGAAAGTAAAGAGGAACTAAAGAGCCTCTTGATTCGAGTGAAAAAGCTGGCTTAAAACTCAACATTCAAAAAACTAAGATCATGGCATCTGGTCCCATCAGTTTATGGGAAATAGGTGGGGAAACAATGGAAACAGTGACAGACTATTTTCTTGGGCTTCAGAATCACTGCAGATGGTGACTGCAGCCATGAAATTAAAAGACACTTGCTCCTTGGAAGCACAGCTATGACAAACCTAGACAGTGTACTAAAAGTAGACATTACTTTGCTGACAAGGGTCCATCTAGTCAAAGCCATGGTTTTTCCAGTAGTCATGTATGGATGGGAGAGTTGGCCCATTAAGAAGGCTGAGCGCCAGAGAATTGATGCTTTTGAACTGTGGTGTTGGAGAAGACTCTTGAAAGTCCTATGGACTGACAGGAGATCAAATGAGTCAACCTAAAGGAAATCAGTCTTGAATATTTACTGGAAGGACTGATGCTGAAGCTGAAGTGCCAATACTTTGGCCACCTGATGGGAAGAACTGACTCATTAGAAAAGACCCTGATGTTTGGAAAGATGGAAGACAGGAGGAGAAGGGGATGACAGAGGGTGAGAAGGTTGGATGGCATCACTGACTCAATGGACATGAGTTTCAGCAAGCTCCAGGAGTTGATGATGACTGCAGCCAGGAGTGCTGCAGTCCATAGGGTCACAAAGAGTCAGACATGACTGAGTGACTGAACTGACTGAAGCAGGGAATGCGAATGTATTTTCGTCTTCATGGCTTTTGTTTTTATTACGCAACAACAATGAACCTAGAATGCTAACATCCTCTTCAATGCACCAGGCAATAAAACAACAAAGTAAAAGAGAATCTGCTCAGCTATAACAGCACTATCCTCTAACAATGCAATCTTCACTTATCCTATTTTAAGTGTACACAACTCCTGCTTTTGCCTTGGATTAATTTAGCTTCAGTGTCATTTTTTACTTCTAGAAAGCATTTTCACTGATTACCTTCAACTTCTCTTATTAGTGTATTCTTACAACATACTTGGATTTGCATGTACATTTTCCACTTGATATTCTCAGATACATATGAAGGAGGCCTGAAGGTCAATTCCCATTCCCCTACGTGGCTCGCACATGCTGTGCTATGCTTAGTCGATCAGTCCTGTTGGACTCTTTGCAACCCCATGGACTATGGCCCACCAGGTTCCTCTGTCCATGGGGATTCTCCAGGTAAGAATACTGGAGTGGGTTGCCATGCCCTCCTCTGGGGGATCTTCCCAACCCAGGGATTAAACCCAGGTCTCCCGCAATGCAGGAGGATTCTTTGATGTCTGAGCCACCAGGGAAACCCCCGGAATGGAAAGTCTTTTTAAATTGTGTTAAGAAACTCTAGTGTATTGCCATCTGAATTGGCAAAGCAAGTCAGTTTTTCTCACTGACTGGCAAAGTTTTTCTGAAAGGTGCCAGATTATAGTGAAGATTTTAGGCCATGTGGGTCATAAGTACTCAGCCCTACTAAGTGAGAAAGCAGTCATTCCAATACATAGAACTGAGTGTGGCTGGATCCCCAAATACTTTATCTCAAGGAACAGGATGGCGTGGGGGACGGCTGTAGTTTGCTGACTCCTGCAAATGATGAGTCCCATGTATACACATGAGACTTCTAGTTAATAAAATTCTGAGTAATTTCTGTTGCATTTTCCTTTGGTGATTGTCCCTGTCCTCATACCATGTTGACATAGTCTGGCCTAAGTGACCCATTTTAAAGTTCATAGGTCCTCTGGAGGAGCACCACTAGACTCCTCACCAGCGTTTCCAAAACCAAGGCCAAAGGAGATTCAGCTCTTGGTATATCATTAAATTTGTGTCCTGTGAAGACATCTTATGGTAAGATATGATACAATAAGAAGGATGGAGGTCCCTGGCAATTTCAAAGATCATATGGAAAGTAAACAAAAATAGTTTGCCTGCAGACTGATATGTAGTCAGAGGAGTCTGGGTCTCCTTGGAGTAGGACACTACCTCCCTGGGCAAGAAATCCACTTGGGTAAATTTGACAGGCCCAGGTTAGGCAGTCATCTCTGGAAGTAATGGAGGGCAAACACTTAGAGAGGAAAGGCATTCCTTGTAGAATATCTATCAGGAATAAAACAAACATCTAAAACAAATAAACCCCAAAGATCCACAGCATCTCCATGCAAGTGTCAGCACTGAAAGCAGAACTGGCCTCGGGCTGCAAGTCTGGACACTTGAGGTTTTGACCACGTTACTGCTGTGTTGCTGGGTGATGCCAGGTAGGCTTCCTCAAGCAGACCCTCAGGGCTTCCCCACGTCAAATGAGACTCCCTTCCATTCTGAGCAGGTCNCAAGTGTCAGCACTGAAAGCAGAACTGGCCTCGGGCTGCAAGTCTGGACACTTGAGGTTTTGACCACGTTACTGCTGTGTTGCTGGGTGATGCCAGGTAGGCTTCCTCAAGCAGACCCTCAGGGCTTCCCCACGTCAAATGAGACTCCCTTCCATTCTGAGCAGGTCTGACTTTTCTCGATTAAAATTTACAAAGGAATTTTCATTTTTGATACAAGAGTCTAGTCTCTTAGGCAAGAGGGATGACAAAAAGTGACACTTCTCAAATCTGAAGAAAAGATGATTGCTGAGTGGAGTAAACATTCTCTATGATAGTAATGAGAGGATTATATTCCAAGGGGAAGTATGTGTGTGTGGTATGCACAGTTGTTCAGCTGTGTCTGGTTCTTTGCAATCCCATGGACTGTAGCCCGCCAGGCTCCTCTGTCCATAGGATTTCCCAGGCAAGAATACTGGAGCGGGTTGCCATTTCCTACTCCAGGGGAATCTTCTTAACCCTGGGATGAAACCTGCATCCCTTGTGTCTCCTGTATTGGCAGGTGGGTTCTTTACCACTATATCATCTCCTGCTTCTTCAGAAAAGGAACTAATATGAACAGCATGTGAATCTGTGTAAAGATAAGTTGCTATAGCACAGAGGAGTGCAAAGAGTACTGGGCTAAGAATGATAAAGTTTTAGTTTATAATTGTGAAGTTAGTTGTGCCATGTAAAAACTCCTTTCTGAATACTTAGAGAACATGTCAAGTGTTTTCTGATGTCTTTCACATCCATGACATAAACTGTCTTCACGACCCTTCAATGAAGCTTCTAGGCAGATTACCACCATCTCCATTTTGTAGATGAGAAAAGTGAGATCAGTAGGAGGCATGCTCAAGTATATTCAACTCACAAATGGTAGAACTAGGGCTAAAATTTGGTTGGCCTGAGCCCTGGTCCAGAGCTTTTGCCACCACTCAAACTCCTACCTGAGGCTCTTAATGGTGAGTTCTGAGTTATCCCCCAAATTTGAAGTGCCTCCTGCATCACCCAGGAAACATTTACTCATGGAGGCAGTAGATTCTGGCAGTTAAGCACACAGACCAGCCCAACGACTCACCAGCTCTGTGTGTGACCCTGCTTAAGCTACCTAAGTTCTCTGGGCCTCAGTTTCCTTATCTGTAAAATGGACATATTATTACTAGTATTCAGTACTAGGATTATTATGGGGTAATGTATATGTGTCATATACATACAATGCATATGCCATATATATACATACATACACAATTTACACACCCACATATTTTTAAATCGTTTCTGAAACATTATTTTAGTATATAGATTTAGTATCAGCATTGGACATATTTGACTATATTTCTTTAACATTTCCAGGAAACAGACTGTGTGTCTCTGAGAGAGAAAGAAAGGCTACACGATCATTTAGCCAAAACCCCACATTCCCTAGCTTTCTGGAATCAACAGAAGCACACCTTGTATTATTTTTTAAATTACTAGTAATGGCACAGACATTGTATTTTTTCCAGTACCCATGGCGGATTCATGTTGATGTATGGCAAAACCAATAAAATATTGTAAAGTAAAAAAAAAATAAAATCTGGAAAAAAAAAAAAGAAAATACATACCACAGCTAGGAATTTTCATGTACAATTTACCAAGCATTCTAGGAAAACAAAAATTTCTTCTTTTCTATGAATCACTAAAATAACTGAAGTGAAACCTGAGATGAACACAAGGTTGAAGAAAAACAAAGGCTTGTTTGGAGAACAAGCCCACTGGGTTGTCTCTGCAGCCCCACTATGCTCCACATAGGCCTGGGCCATGTGCCCTCACTCACTCAGATGTCTGGACCACAGAGCATACAGAAGGGCAGGCTGGGNTGAAGTGAAACCTGAGATGAGCACAGGGTTGAAGAAAAACAAAGGCTTGGAGAACAAGCCCACCGGGTTGTCTCTGCAGCCCCACTATGCTCCACACAGGCCTGGGCCATGTGCCCTCACTCACTCAGATGTCTGGACCACAGAGCATACAGAAGGGTCAGGCTGGGGACCCAGAACTCCCTCGCAACCTTCTCACACAGCATTAGGGGAAAACACACGAAAGGTATTAGAAACAAAATTACCCAATGAGGCAAAAGGCTCAAGGTTTCAGAGGAAGAAATTCAGTATTATTTTAAACTCTCCCTGGATCAGAGAATTAGGCTTTTCTTCCTGAAATGGGTCGGTCTTGAAGCATCTGAAGACACCTCAGGACTGCCTGAGGCAAAGTCTCTCCTGCTGTCTAATTAGCCCAGAGCATCTTTCTGAGGGCCCAAGAGGCTGATCTTCATCTCAGGCAAAGAGACAGAAAGGAAGCATGGGCTGGTGATGCTCCCTCATCCCTTTAAATTGGGCTCACACTTGGCATGGAGAGATCACCCTGGAGTTTAGACATCCAAGGACATCAGTGAGACCCAAAGATCTCCGAAGTCCAGTGAAGAGAAACCTACACCTGCAGCCAGGGATTCCACGCCTCTGGCTCATAACATGCAAGCATAAGCTGTTGGCCTGTCTTGCTGGGTGACCAGCCAGTTTCATCTGGTAATCCATCATGGAAAACTGAAACCAGCTAGTGAAACAGCACAGCATACTGGTTAAGCCACATGCTCAGAGAAACGGGGTTCAAATCCCTGCATTGTCCCTTACCAGCCNTGGCTCATAACATGCAAGCATAAGCTGTTGGCCTGTCTTGCTGGGTGACCAGCCAGTTTCATCTGGTAATCCATCATGGAAAACTGAAACCAGCTAGTGAAACAGCACAGCATACTGGTTAAGCCACATGCTCAGAGAAACGGGGTTCAAATCCCTGCATTGTCCCTTACCAGCCACATGGTATGTAAAAGCTTTGGACAAGAGACAAACCCCTCATGTTTCTCATCTGCAAAATGGGTACATATCACTGAATGGTTGTGAAGATTCAATGAAGCTAATATTCATAAAGTACTTAACTCAGTGCCTGGCACATAGTAGGTGGCTCTACACTTTATCTTTCTCACTGATTATAATAAAGCTTATATTTATTTCAAAAAAATCAAGGGAATGCAGACTTATGACTACTCTAAACGGATTCTCTAAAATAGTAGATTGGAAGATTATCTGTGACAGTAAAACATGACTCTCACTCCTCATTCCTTTGTATGGGCCTTTGGGTAGGTTTTGGTTGCCTGGGAGAGATGACCTGCTGCTGCTAAGTTGCTTCGGTCATGTCCAACTCTGTGTGACCCCATGGACTGCAGCCTATCCAGTGTCCTATAAGATTCTCACTGGCTCAAGTTTATTTGCTCAGCTTCACTTGATTAGATAGAGGGAAGTGAAAAATTCAAACCAACAAAACAAAACAAGCCCTGGCCCTCTGTTGAAAGTATAACCTGGAGTAAGAGACATGGTGTCTGTGTTGTGTAACCTTGTTCTCAGAGGAGCGGTTAATTTCTTGTTCAGCAGCACGGTAGTGTTTTCCATTCTTCTTCCCATCATTTTTAGACTTCAGAGTAGGCTGCCTTAACATTCTTCCTTTAAGAAGCATCTTTGCTCTTAACTTTTGTGTTTTTTTTTGGTTTTGATTATAAGAAAGAGGTGTGTGGAATACTTGGAAGGCAGTAGTTAAGAACTGTCATTTGTAATGCTGGTACTCAATGTGGCTGAAGTACTCTCATCCACTGCTGGTGGCATTTTT
Source organism: Neotragus moschatus (assembly GCA_006410615.1). Classification (NCBI taxonomy): domain Eukaryota; kingdom Metazoa; phylum Chordata; class Mammalia; order Artiodactyla; family Bovidae; genus Neotragus; species Neotragus moschatus. The sequence goes on along the minus strand of SJYA01002605.1, from coordinate 4,475 downwards.
AAATGAGTAAGTTCTTTGGGAAAGCAGTATGCCAACATGGCACAAGAATCAAACACAACATTTACTCTAGAACTCCCTTCACTTCTAGGAACTCAGCCTATGGAAATATCAATAAAACAGCACGAGCAGTAATAACAGAAGTGATGATGGCGAAAATGATGACCAAGTCACCAAATCCCAAGGTCTGTTCCTGTTTCTCATCCTTGATCTCTGTGATTGTGGTGACCACCGGCTCCTTCATAGCATATTTCTTTCAGTGTTCCTGACCCTAAAACTCTGTGTCATTTCCGCCTCTCACTATAATTTTGGAAGGCTCCTTTCTTTCCATCCCCATAAAGACAGACATTCTCCCAACCAGAGTTATTTCTTCTCTCACCTCTATACTCTAACTGTAGGTGATCCCACAGATGTCCACATATCTTCTGCAAAAGATAACTCTAGTCCTCAACATCCTTGAGCTCTAAGTCTTAACTTTTCACATGCTTTTTGGATATATCCATATGTAACATGGAGAAGGAAACGGCAACCCACTCCAGTGTTGATGCCTGGAGAATCCCAGGGACGGGGGAGCCTGGTGGGCTGCCGTCTATGGGGTCGCACAGAGTCGGACACGACTGAAGTGACTTAGCAGCAGTATACATAACATCAAAGCCATTTCACCCTTCCTCATTTTGTCCGTCTTTCCTTCTGTATGGTGACAATCCTCATTCAGACATTCTGTCCTTTTTATCAGATCAATGGTTCCCCCAAACATGTCCTCAAACCCCGAAAGCATCATGAAAATGCAGTGACCAGACCTCAACTCAGACCTGTGCGTATGTGTGTTTCTAATAAGCTGCCAAGTAAACTCAATAGAAGCTACCAGATACAGGAGCCAGGAATCTCAGCTATCTAAAAGACCATACTTGCCACCCAGATTCAGATCTCTTTTCCTATGGCCACCTTCATGTGCTTCTACACCCACCTCCATCTCCTCCTCCATTTCCCTTCACAAACAGTCTACACCCCACACCCCTCCTCTTCCTCCTCCATTTCCCTTCACAGTCTACACCCCACACCCCTCCTCTTCCTCCTCCATTTCCCTTCACAAGCAGTCTATACTGCACACTCCTCCTCTTCCCCTCCCCGCTTTACGAAGGACCTAATATGTGTCAAAACTCTAGGTACAGTAGTAGTGAATCAAAAGCACCTCTCCCATAGGAATATACAAATTAATTGTAGATGGCCTGGAAAAATGCTTTATTACATTATTGGTCACCTCTTTGAGTACAAATATTTGAGAGCTGTAATTTCATAGAAACATTTCCTTAGATGGCTTCAAGTTAAATATGTCAATTTACTAGAAATTAAGAATTCCTTGATCTTTGCCCTCCTTGCAGGTCTAGCACTTATTGTGCTGTACAATGAATTCTCCACTACTTATTGAATGAATGTGATGTGAACAACTGAACAAATAAATAGACCCTACTTGCCTTTTATGAAGATAGATGAGAAGTGTTGAGGGCAAGTTGGTTCCCTAAGCAATAGCTTTTACTTTCTTTATTTTTTAAAAAAAATGAGAGAATAAATCAGGGCATGTCTACCTGACTCTCTTCACCTCTACAAGCCACTTGTGAAGAACTCAGTCTTGGATGGCATGATGCCATCACATGGTCCCAGAAGAATTTTCAAACTCGCTTCCGTATTGAAGAAAGCCGATGTTGAATATGCTGATGTCAGTGTGTGAATGGATAAAGAAACTGTAGTACACATACAAATGTATAATATTATTCAACCACAAAAAATGATGACATCCTCCTCTTTGTGACAACATGGATGGACTGTGAAGACATTATGGTAAGTGAAATAAATCAGACAGAAAAAGACAAAATTGTATAATCTCAATGATATGTAGAATCCAAATAAACAAACTTATAGAAAAAGAGATCAGATTTGTGGTTACTAGAGGCAAAGGGTGGGGATAGGCGAAACTGGATGAAGGTGGTCAAAAGGTATAAAATCAAGTTGTAAGATAATCAAGTACTCAGTTCATTTGCTCAATCGTGTCCGACTATTTTCGACCCCATGGACTGCAGCATGCCTGGCTTCCCTGTCCATCACCAACTCCCGGAGCTTACTCAAACTCATGTCCATCGAGTCAGTGATGCCATACAAGCATCTTATCCTTCTGTTGTCGCCTTCTCCTCCTGCCTTCAATCTTTCCCAGCATCAGGGTTTTTTCCAAGGAATCAATTCTTTGCATCAGGTGGACAAAGTATTGGAGTTTCAGCTTCAGCATCAGTCCTTCCAATGAACACCCAGGACTGATCTCCTTTAGGATGGACTGGTTGGATCTCCTTGCAGTACAAGGGACTCTCAAGAGTCTTCTCCAAAACCACAGTTCAAAAGCATCAATTCTTTGGTGCTCAGCTTTCTTTATAGCCCAACTCTCATATCCATACATGACTACTAGAAAAACCATAGCTTTGACTAGACAGACCTTTTTGGCAAAGTAATCTCTGCTTTTTAATATGCTGTCTAAGAGCAAGCATATTTTAATTTCCATGGCTGAAGTCACCATCTGTAGTGATTTTGGAGCCCCAAAAAATAAAGTCTGTCACTGTTTCCATTGTTTCTCCATCTATTTCCCATGAAGTGATGGGACCAGATGCCATGATCTTAGTTTTCTGAATGTTGAGTTTTAGGCCAGCTTTTTCACTTTTTTCTTTCACTTTCATCAAGAGGCGCTTTAGTTCTTCTTCACTTCCTGCCATAAGGGTGGTGTCATCTGCATGTCTTGAGGTTATTGATATTTCTCCCGGCAATCTTGATTCCAGCTTGGGCTTCATCCAGCCTGGCACTTCACATGATATACTCTACATATAAATTAAATAAGCAGGGTGACAATACACAGCCTTGACGTACTCCTTTCCCGATTTGGAAACAGTCTGTTGTTTCATGTCTAATTCTAACTGTTGCTTCTTGACCTGCATACAGATTTCTCAGGAGGCAGGTCAGGTGGTCTGGTATTCCCATCTCTCAGAATTTTCCAGTTTGTTTTGATCCACACAGTCAAAGGCTTTGACATAGTCAATAAAGCAGAAGTTCATGTCTTTCTGGAACTCTTGGTTTTTNGTCTAATTCTAACTGTTGCTTCTTGACCTGCATACAGATTTCTCAGGAGGCAGGTCAGGTGGTCTGGAATTCCCATCTCTTCCAGAATTTTCCACAATTTGCTGTGATCCACACAGTCAAAGGTTTTGGCATAGTCAATAAAGCAGAAGTAGATGTACTATTTCTACTACTAGGTGGTAGGCCTGTGCTATACAACATGATGATGAAAGCTGACAGTGTTATATGATATACAGGAAAGGTGCTAAGAAAGTAAAACCCAAGAGTTCTCACTGCAAGGAGAAAATGTTTTTTCTTTTTTCTTTTTATTGCCTCCATATGAGACAATGGTGCTAGTGGTAAAGAACCTGCCTGCTAACGCAGGAGACATAAAAGTTGTGGGTTCGATCCCTGGGTCAGGAACATCCCCTGGAGGAGGGCATTGCAACCCGCTCCAGCATTGCTTGGAAATCCCATGGAGAGGAGCCTGGCGGGCTATAGTTCACAGGGACACAAACAGTAGGACATGACTGAAGTGACTTAGCACGCATGAGACGGTACATGTTAGCTGAACCTAATGTGAAAATCATTGCACAATATATGTAAATCAAACCATCATGCTGTGCACATTGAACAGTGATTGCTGTGCACATTAAGGAGTGATATACGTCAATTATTTTTCCATTAAACTAGAAAAGATGACTACCATAGTGCTAGCTTGTGCTGAGAAATAAAAAAGAAATCCAGTAACCTTCTCTGCAAATGAGCTTAGCAACTTTTATTGGTCCCTGAAGCAACCACATCAGAGCCCATTTTTATTCTTCTTTCTATTTAGGATGGAGAGATCCCCCTGAGGGTAGGGCACTGAGTTCCTCCCAGTTCTACAGTTTTCCTAGATTCTTGTTGCTTGTGTCTTCTCTGTCAAAGAAATCACTAGTCACTAATTGGACAAAATGGTTTGGGCTGATGCGAGCGTCACGCCAAACAGATCATCTCCAGAGTATCATCCCCAAACTTTCTCTAAGTGCCATTTCCAAAAGGAATACACTGAATAATAAAGACATTTAGAAATCCATCATATCACTCAATCTTTCAGAATCATTGATGTTGCTTCCCAACCTCAAGGATTTCCTTACTGTGATGATAAAGATTTTCTGATGTCAGAAATAAAATTGGAACAGTACAGTACTGTATTTACTTAAACCAGGCTTTTTATTTTTTTAAAAGCCTCTTTCTTAATTTACTGTGTGAGAAACTTCCCTCTATTCAGTTCAGTTCAGTTCAGTCACGTCCGACTCTTTGCGACCCCATGCATCGCAGCACGCTAGGCCTCCCTGTCCATCACCAACTCCCGGAGTTCACTCAGACTCACACCCATCAAGTCA
>SJYA01002604.1:48448-60839 GCA_006410615.1 Neotragus moschatus | reverse complement strand
TCATCTGAGTTAAATTCACCCATTCCAGTCCATTTTAGTTCACTGATTCCTAAAATGTCGATGTTCACTGTTGCCATCTCCTGTTTGCCCACTTCCAGTTTGCCTTGATTCATGGACCTGACATTCCAAGTTCCTATGCATTATTGCTCTTTACAGCTTATAGCATCGGACTTTTCTTCTATCACCAGTCACATCCACAGTTTTGTGTTGTTTTTGCTTTGGCTCCATCTCTTCATTCTTTCTGGAGTTATTTCTCCACTGATCTCCAGTAACATATTGGACACCTACCAGCCTGGGGAGTTCATCTTTCAGTGTCCTATCTTTTTTGCCTTTCATACAGTTCATGGGGTTCTCAAGGCAAGAATACTGAAGTGGTTTGCCATTCCCTTCTCCAGTGGACCATGTTTTGTCAGAACTCTCCACCATGACCCATCTGTCTTGGGAGCCCTACACTGCATGGCTTATAGTTTCATTGAGTTAGACAAGGCATCTTGCTGGGTCTTCTTTGCCCTTGGAAGTGGGGTATCTCCTCACAGCCACTCTGGTGCCAGAATACCAATCAATTTTTTTCAGTTCAGTAATATCACAAGGAAAATTTCTTTGAAAATATTTTTAGTTANTGTCTTGGGAGCCCTACATGGCATGGCTTATAGTTTCATTGAGTTAGACAAGGCATCTTGCTGGGTCTTCTTTGCCCTTGGAAGTGGGGTATCTCCTCACAGCCACTCTGGTGCCAGAATACCAATCAATTTTTTTCAGTTCAGTAATATCACAAGGAAAATTTCTTTGAAAATATTTTTAGTTACTATCCTATTAGTGTTAAAACATCTTATTGAAATAAGGGAGGAATAATGGAACAATATAAAAATTCTATGTATTAAATGAGAATACATAGCTAATGCCATAAGAAGAGTGTTTGAAAGAGTATAAAGGATGAGATAAAACTGTAATTATTTGAAGAAATTATAATCTAAACATTTAAGAAAATCAACTCAACTATTGAAAGTGAAAGGTGAAATCAGTAAGGTTATATAAATTGAGATATATTCAACATAGTTACTCTAATAGATGTATATTCAACCTTGCCCTTTTCAAATGCTTCCTTACAAAAAGAAACCCAGGCATAAGTCAAAAATATTTCCATATACTAGCTCACAAAGAAAAGTCAGTAAATCACACATATTAGAATATATACTACATTTTTATCACAATGAAATAAAATGGAATATGTAAAAAAAAGTAGAAATAAAATAAGTCTAGTCATATGCAAAATGAAAGAGCCCTCTTTGCTAAGCCAATAATTACCGGATCTAAGGTGAAATAAAATCCATGATTGTGGGTTATATGTAAAATAATGAAAATGAAAAATAGAAAGAATGCCTTATGTTAAAATATACAGCCTAAGCTATAATTAAAGGAAATTTCATAAGGAAGCATCAATAGAAAGGAACTGGACAAACATTCAATTCCTGACAATAGGAAAGCAAAATATACCTAAGAAATTTAGAAAAAAATTTAATCTAAGTGAAAGCAGAATATTGTTCATTAGAATAGTTAAAAGCAATTGAAAGGCTAAATTTAAACATAGTTATTTGGAAAAAAGCAGTGATAACATGAATAAAATTCTGATAATTCTTAGCAAAAGAAAAAAGAAACAAAAGAGAAATAACACAAAATTAATAAAAACGAAATGGATAACATAAAAATAACAAAGTCATTCTTGGCTAGAAGGATTTTCCTTAGTTTGTAACCGTGTATGTTTCTCCTGTCTAGAAGCTTGTAGGTTTAGTTCTAAATCTTTGTACTTCAGATAATTGGTCTGGATGTGTTTATGTGTGCGGTTCTTTTCCATGATTTTGCCTGAAATGAACCCCTTCGATCTTTGTGTGGCAATCTGTCTTCATCTCAGAAAAGTTTCCTTCTATACAGTTAAAAACACAAGCCATGTATTAGAACATTAGTCTTTGATCTCCACATGTATTATTTACTCTCTTCTTGTTTGAATTTCCTTATCCTTTTCATCAGCATTCTGGCAGATGCCTTAATATTTGCCTACTGATTATGGGATTTTTATTTATATATTTTCTGTTCTGTTTGTTGCTGTCTGCACTTAGTTTTTAACTCTCCTGTGGTATTGTAACTGTCCTTACATTCTAACTACCTATATCATCTCCCTTTGGGTAAGAGTTGGTTCCCCCATCATTCCATTTTTATCTCTTCTACCCTTGTGTCCATTTGCCTTCAATTTAAATGAGTGAAATCAGGAATCTAACATCACTCTCTTTTGATTTTAGTACCTTTTAAAAAAAGTGTGCTTTCCTTTGCCTTTTGAATGATATACTCATTTGTTTCCCTAAAGAAAAGCATATACATTTGTAATGAATTTGATGTTTACAACTATCTAATTTCTCTGCCTGTTATGGCTGGGGGCAAGGGAAACTAATTAAAATGTAGATATGAGTTACTAGAGTCTAATTAACACTAGTCTGAAAACATAACACAATTTTATAATCATTGTGTGAGGAGATTATTAAAAGGTTATTAAAAGTGCTGTATTTCAGTTGTGTAATAATTAATGTATATAATAATAATGGATCTGGGACTTCCCTGGTGGTCCAGTGGTTAAGAATCTACCTTCCAGTGCAGGGGATGTGGGTTCAGTCCCTTGCTGGGGAGCTAAGATGCCACATACCTTGGGGACAAAAAAAAATTTTTTTAAGAGAAACAATATGGTAACAAATTCAATAAAGACTTTAAAAATGGTCCACATCAAATAATCTTTTTTCAAAAAGGAGGAAGACATGGATATTTGGGGTGAGTCTTAGTGTCTTGACACAAGTCCATCCCCATGGGAAAGTTTAGATTAAGATAGGATAAGTAATTAGACCAAAGCCAAAGGCTCTTGGGTGACAGTACATCAACTAAAGTCTATTTCACTTTTAAGCCCTTGCTTCTGACTATTATCCAATAACCAGGGTCATTTTATGAAGGGCATTGTGTAATGTGAATGATATTTACAAGGGTGTTTACATGAAGCTAGCCTCAGGTGAAGACAGTACACTTCAGGTTTAAAGTAGTTTATCATTTTTCTAATAAGTGAAGTAAAATAGGAATTTTCCTTACTTAACATCCAATGGAATAAATAATTTTCAATAATGTCAAACAGAGCTCTGTTATGGAATTTTCTGAGGGATAATTAAAGGGCTGGAACTTTCTCATGCTTTGTCTGTGTTTGGACACCAAGAAAATGTCCAAAGCTTGCAGAAGTGACAGTCTAGATTGGGTTTCAAAGGATGCTGCCTGGATAATGTGGTCCTGGTGTCATTTGGAAGTGAAGTTCTTTAAGGAAGTATTGGGCTGCCCTCTTGCTGCAAGCATCTGAAACTTTTGTCTGCTGAGAGCTGGTTCTGGTCATTCTGCTTCCCTGATTCTCCCCTTGCATCCTTTTCCTGTTTTGCTTTCCTCTGCTGTTCATCTTTCACTTCCTCTTCCCTCGTTTGGAAAGAGTGTTGAAACAACATTTCATTATTTGGCACTTCAAACCAGTAGTAGTATCCCCACGTTGGACTCTTTCTGCCCTGGCAGGAGAAATGGTCTCAGTAACTTTTTCCATTTCCCACGCGTTATATTTCCTGTCAGGTACCCAGCCAGATCTGTCCACACGTGGAAGGGGAGGCTGGATGCTGTGAAAGAAGGCTTTTCCCTTCCCAGAGCAGTAGTGGCAGTGACCTTGGCAGGAGGACTTTCCCCAGTGTTAGCTTTTAAGATTTCTCCTGGCAAATAAGAAGATTCCTCCTTCCTTTTCAGAACATGCTCAAATATCACAAAATTCAAGCCTTGGCTCTAACTGCTCAAAATGGGCTTTTGTTTATTTTTTGTCTACTTCCTAAGGATTATTATGATCCTGTTTTGTTTTAAGGCAAACCCATGGCTCTCAAACATCCATTGTTCTCCATGAAAAGGAAACAAAGGGGCTAATTTTGCTGGGCTGTTTCAAGGATGGAGAAGTGGCTCCTGTTTCAGACTCTGGGTTACCCTAGAAGGATAAGGGCAGTTTGTGGTGGGGTGGTCATCAGATCTGGTGGACATAGACTCCCTGGCACCAGACTGGTTCAATCTCTGGGTGGGGAAGATCCCCTGGAGGAGGGCACAGCAACCCACTCCAGTATTCTTTCCTGGAGACTCTTATGGACAGAGGAATCTTGAGAGGATCCCATGACTGGCAGGCTACAGTCCATGGGGTCATAAAGAGTAGCACATGACTGAAGCAACTTAGCAAGCATGCATCAGCATGACACCATAAGGGGAATGGCGTAAGCGAATGTGTGCACAGCCAGTGCGATGATGAGTGGTGGCCAGAGAAACTGACCTGTAGAGGCTGGTGCATAGAGAGAGGTGATGTGGGAGTGCCGGGAGGAGGGTCGAAGGTGCAGGGTCTTGACGGACAAGCTGAAGACTTTGGATTTTGTCTTGTGGCTAGTAGGAATATACTAAATAGTTGAGCAGTAAGTGGGTGTGACAGACATGAAATGATATTTTTAATTCTTTTTTAACTGATGTATAATGGCTTTATGATGTGTTAATTTCTGCTGTACAGTGAAGTGAATCAGCTATATGTATACATGTATCCCCTCCCTCTTAGACCTCCCCCTCCCCACCAAGTCATCACAGAACACAGACTGAGTTCCCTGTGCTATAGAGAAGCGTCCCACTAGCTCTCTGTTTTACACATGGTGGTATATATGTGTTAGTCCTACTCTCCCAATTCATCCCACTTCCTCTTCCCCTGTTGTGTCCATAAGTCCATTCTCTTTATCTGATCCCTATTCCTGCCCTGCAAATAGGTTCATCAGTACCATTTTTCTTGATTCCACATATATTCACTAATATATAATACAACTACCACATGACGCAGAAATCCCACTACTGGTATATACCCTGTGGGGTGTGTGTGTGTGTGAGAGAGAGAGAGAGTGAGTGTGTGGGTGTGTTCAGTCACTCAGCCATGTCTGACTCTTTGAGACCCCATAGACTGTAGCCCACCAGGCTCTTCTGTCCATGGAATTTCCCGGGCAAGAGTACTGGAGTTGGCTGCCATTTCCTACTCCAGGGGATCTTCCCAACCTAGGGATTGAACATGCATCTCTTGTATATCCTACATTAGCAGGCAGATCCTTTACCACTGCACCAAACCCTGAGAGAACTATAATTCAAAAATACACATGCACCCAAATGTTCAGTTCAGTTCAGACGCTCAGTCGTGTCCGACTCTTTGCGACCCCATGGACTGCAGCACACCAGGCTTCCCTGGCCATCGCCAACTCCCAGAGTTGCTCAGACTAATGTGCACTGAGTTGGTGATGCCATCCAACCACCTCATCCTCTGTCATCCTCTTCTCCTGCCTTCAATCTTTCCCAGCATCTTTTCCAGTGAATCAGTTCTTCACATCAGGTCACCAAAGTATTGGAGCTTCTACATCAGTCCTTCCGGTGAATATTCAGCACTGAATTCCTTTAGGATGGACTGGTTTGATCTCCTTGCAGTCCAAGGGAGTCTCAAGAGTCTTCTCCAACCCCATAGTTCAAAAGCATCAATTATTCGGTGCTCAGATTTATGGTCCAACTCTCATATCCATACATGACTATTGGGAAAACTATTGATTAGATGGACCTTGGTTGGCAAAGTGATGTCTCTGCTTTTTAAAATGCCATCTAGGTTTGTCATAGCTTTTCCTCTAGGGAGCAAGCATCTGTTAATTTCATGGCTGAAGTTACCATCTGCAGTGATTTTGGAGACCAAGAAAATAAAGTGTCACTATTTCCATTGTTTCCCCATCTATTTGCCATGAAGTAATGGGACAGGATGCCATGATCTTTGTTTTTTGAATGTTGAGTTTTAAGCCAGCTTTTCCACTCTCCTCTTTACTTTCATCAAGAGGCTCTTTAGTTCCTCTTCCTTTTCTACCATAAGGGTGGTGTCATCTGCATATCTGAGGTTATTGATATTTCTCCTTGCAGTCCAGCTTGTGCTTCCTCCAGCCCAGCATTTTGCATGATGTACTCCGCATATAAGTTAAATAAGCAGGGTAACAGTATACAACCTTGATGCACTCTTTTCCCAATTTTGTACCAGTCTGTTGTTCCCCAGTGTTCATTGTAGCACTATTACAATAGCCAGGACATGGAAACAACCTAAATGTCCATTGACAGAGAAATGGATAAAGAATGGGTAAAGGAGACATATACAATGGAATATGGCTCAGCCATAAAAAGAAATGAAATGGGATTATTTCTTGAAATGTGGTTGGACCTAGAGTCTACCATATAGAGTGAAGTAAGTCAGAAAATAAGTCAGAAAGTGAAATGATGTTTTAAAGGGACATATCTGGCTTAGCTGTTTAGGATGAATGGTGGAGAAGGGAAAAGATGGGAAGATGGCAGTTGACTAACCATTCATGAAAGTGGGCTTTGTGCTTAGTGAGGAAGAGTCCTGAGTTGCAAGCAGAGATTCTCACCCAAGACCTCTGTCACTGATTGACTGTGTAGTTTTTCCTCTTGGCCCTTTGTTTCACCATCTGTAAACATGATAAGCCTGAGGGGCCCTTTCTAGCTCTCACAGTTTGTGATTCCACATTAAAGTTATCCCTATTCATGTTCCTTCATTGTGTCCTTGGGAAAGATGTGGAAGGCTTGTTTAATGTAAAACCAGACTTCTGGAGTCTTCAGTTTGGATGTTCAGATATTAATTGGGTCCTCCACTTTCATGACCTTCCAAATCCCCATATTTCCACATGACTTTTGAAGCCAATGGATTATGGATTCAGGCTGAACCAGCATCAGGTATCAGCTATTAGAAGCCTGAGGGTTTTGTTTCTTTATCAATTACAACATAGCCACTAAGTCAACCCAGTTCCACAGAAGACAGAATTAGTTTTCCTTAAGCTTCTGCTTAAATAGTAATGAAAAGAGGATTAACACTGGCAAAAATGAGCCAGTTTGGGTCCACACCTACTGAGGACTTGGGTAGTATATGGTTGTTTTTTTTTCCCCCTCTTGTGGGTTCTATGGAATAGCTTGGTGTCATGACCAGAATCAACAGCTACTTTGTTGTTGTTCAGTTGCTAAGTCGTGTCTGACTCTTTGTGGCTCCATGGACTGTGTTGTGCCATCTTCTCTGTCCTCCACTATCTCCCAGTGTGTGTGTGTGTGTGTGTGTGTGCACGTGCTCTCAGTTATTCAGTCTCCTAGAATTTGCTCAAACTCATGTCCATTGAGTTAGGGGTGCCATCCAACCATCTCATCCTCTGTCACCCACCTCTCGTCCTGCCCTCAATCTTTTCCAGCATCAGGGTCTTTTCTGATGAGCTGGCTCTTCATATCAGGTGACCAAAGTATCGGAGCTTCAGTATCAGTCCTTCCAATGAATATTCAGGGTTGATTTCCTTTAGGATTGACTAGTTTGATCTCCTTGCAGTCTAAGAGACTCTCAAGAGTCTTCTCTGCTCCATAATTCAAAAGCTTCAATTCTTTGGCTACTTTAGGGAAGAACAAATTTCAGTCAATAAACAAAAGAGATAAATTCACTGCTCATGGCTCTGGCCCACTTCTCTTTCAAAATAGTTCCTAGAGAAATTTTTCTGTACTGCTGCTGCTACTGCGGCTAAGTCACTTCAGTCGTGTCCAACTCTGTGTGACCCCGTAGACAGAAGCCCACCAGGCTCCCCTGATCCCTGGGATTCTCCAGGCAAGAACACTGGAGTGGGTTGCCATTTCCNTTGTGACCCACACAGTCAAAAGCTTTGGTGTAGTCAATAAAGCAGAAATAGATGTTTTTCTGGAACTCCGTTGCTTTTTCTGTGATCCAATGGATGTTGGTAATTTGATCTCTGGTTCCTCTGCCTTTTCTAAATCCAGCTTGAACATCTGTAAGTTCTCAGTTCATGTACTGTTGAAGCCTTGCTTGGAGAATTTTGAGCCTTAGTTTGCTAGCATGTGAAATGAGTACAATTTTACAGTAGTTTGAAAGTCTAGATGAATAGATGAATAAGTCCTCTTCCCAATGTGCCAGTATTGGCCCAGTGGGGAGTAAGTTTCTAATGCTTTAAGTTTGAGTAGAAGGATGTACACTCATCTTCTGCAAAAACTCCAAAATTGCAACTAACCACTGAACAACCATCAACAGGAGAATGTTGGATCCTACCAAAAAAAGATACCCCACATGAAAGGGCAAATGAGAAACCCCAACAAGATGGGTGGAGGGGTAAAGTCATGTTTAGCATCAAACCCCATACCCACCAGAGATGCTCAGAGGGCTCAAGCAAAACCTTGTGTGTACCAGGACCCAGGGACCCCACAAGAGACTGAGCCAGACTTGCCTTTGAGTGTTTGAGTGTCTCCTGCAAAGGCATGGGTCAGCAGTGGCCTGCCACAGGGATAGGGGCTCTGGCTGCAGCAAACCTGGGAGATGTGGCATGTGGCATAAGACCTCTTGGAGGAGGTCGCCATTAGCCCCACCGCAGAGCTACCAAGCAGACGACCCATAAATTGGAGAATAATTATATCAAAGAAGTTCTCATACTGCTGCAAAATTTCTAGAGCTCACAACAGATTTCCCAAACTGGGGATCCAACAAAGGTACCGAGAATTCCCAGGGAATTTGATTTTGAAGGCCAGTGGGATTTGATTGCAGAACTCCCACAAGACTGGGGAAACAGACTCTTGGAGGGCACAAACAAAACCTTGTGCACACCAGGACCCAGGAGAAAGGAACAGTGAACCCACAAAAGACTGAGCCAGACTTGCCTGTGAGTGTCCAGGAGTCTCTAGCAGAGGCATGGGTTGACCGTGGCCTGCCATGGGCTCAGGGTCACTGAATACAACAGTCCTGGGAGCCATGCATGCTGGCATAGCCCTTTTGAAGGAGATTGCCATTACCTCTACCATAGTTTGATCTCAGGCCAAACTACCGAGAGAGAACACAGCCCCACCCATCCCATCCATCAATAGAAAATTGGATTAAGGATTTACTGAGCACGGCCCAACCCATCAGAACAAGACCCAGATTCCCCTCAGCCAGTCCCTTCCATCAGGAAGCTTCCACAAACCTCTTATCCTTATCCATCAGAGGGCAGACAGAATGAAAACCACCATGAAAACCTCCACAGTTACAGAAAACTTCATGGGAAATAGATGGGGAAACAGTGGAAACAGTGTCAGACTTTATTTTGGGGGACTCCAAAATNAGGAACTCAAAAGCCTCTTGATGAAAGTGAAAGAGGAGAGTGAAAAAGTTGGCTTAAAGCTCAACATTCAGAAAATGAAGATCATGGCATCCAGGCCCACCACTTCATGGGAAATAGATGGGGAAACAGTGGAAATAGTGTCAGATTTTATTTTTCTGGGCTCCAAAATCACTGCAGATGGTGACTGAAGCCATGAAATTAAAAGACTCTTACTCCTTGGAAGAAAAGTTATGACCAACCTAGATAGTATATTCAAAAGCAGAGACATTACTTTGCCGACTAAAGTCCGTCTAGTCAAGGCTATGGTTTTTCCTGTGGTCATGTATGGATGTGAGAGTTGGACTGTGAAGAAGGCTGAGTGATGAAGAATTGATGCTTTTGAACTGTGGTGTTGGAGAAGACTCTTGAGAGTCCCTTGGACTGCAAAGAGATCCAACCAGTCCATTCTGAAGGAGATCAACCCTGGGATTTCTTTGGAAGGAATGATGCTAAAGCTGAAACTCCAGTACTTTGGCCACCACATGCGAAGAGTTGATTGATTGGAAAAGACTCTGTTGCTGGGAGGGATTAGGGGCAGGAGGAGAAGGGGTCGACAGAGGATGAGATGGTTGGATGGCATCACTGACTCGATGGCCATGAATCTGAGTGAACTCTGGGAGTTCATGGTGATGGACAGGGAGGCCTGGCGTGCTGCGATTCATGGGGTCGCAAAGAGTTGGACACGACTGAACTGAACTGATACAAATTTAAAAGGAGGTTTTTCTTAAAATACTGTGTTGCTGTAAGACACCTGGTTTCACCTAAAGGTAACTATTCTCAAACCTTGAGGTAACCAATGCATTTTTCTTATGGAAATGTTTGTCTTAAGCTATGTTAATGTACTATGCATTTACCCCAAACTCTGTCTTCAAGTCGGTTCCACCTAATGGCTCAGAACCTACTTGACAAACCAGTATGTTATACGTGGATATTGTTCCCCTAATCTATGTAAATGAAACTATTTGTATGGTGATCTGCCTTTCTACAAGATTCAAGTCAATCGTTTCATGGCCCATCTGGTGCCAAGATTATCCCAAAATAAATCTTACTGGTGAGGGGCCTGGTGCCATTATGAGTTTTAAGACGTTCTTTTCTTTCATTAACAGACTGCTAGTGACTATATAACATCCAGCTGAAGACTAGCAGGGGGGCACTCTTTCTGCCCCGTCCTGATGCCTATGTCAGAAGCTTTCTCTATCCCCTTTACTTTAATAAAACTTTATTACACAAAAGCACTGAGCGATCAAGCCTCATCTCTGGCCCCGGATTGAATCCTTCTCCTCTGGAGGATAAGAATCCCAGTGTCTTTTCGTTCAGCAACAACCTTTCACCACTAAACCACCACCACCCAACATCTTAATGACATTGAGTCTTCTGCTCTATGAAGGTTTTTAATCTTTTTTACTCACTTGGGTATTTATGGATTTCTTTCATCTGTGGCTTGAAGTTTTCATCCTGGAATTCATGAACATATTTTGTTAGATTTATACCTGAATATCCCACTTCTTCCAGTGAATGATTCTTGAAAAATGGCGTGTGAAAACATTTCCCAATTGTTTGCTGCTAGTGTATAGAAAGTGAAAGTGAACGTGAAAGTGAAGTAGCTCAGTCATGTCTGACTCTTTGCGACCCCTGTCGCAAAGGGCTGTAGCCTACCAGGCTCCTCCATTCATGGGATTCTCCAGGCAAGGATACTGGAGTGGGTTGCCATTTCCTTCTCCAGGGATCTTCCCGACCCAGGGATTGAACCTGGGTCTCCCACATTGCAGGCAGATGCTTTACCTTCTGAGCCAACAGGTGTGGTGTCCGGGCAAAGGGATCCAAGACAGAAAAGCCCCCGTGCCACTGAAAAGGTCCCAGCGGGTGGGGCAACGCCCAACCAGGGAGTGGGGGTGAGTCGAGCTCCCTAAAGCCACCCCCTGACCCAGCGAGCTTGAACATGCCCGGGCATACCCGAGCATGCCCAGGCGACTTAGGAGGAAAGCCCTAGCACTGACCCCCGCCCAAACAGGAACTAGGGGCGGACCAACATTCTGGAAACCAACCCCATGACCTAGCCCAGTCAAGCGCTGACAGGGAGCCCTTGGCTGCCAACCACCGTTGCAGCTCACACTTTCCACCTTATTTGGAAAAGATCCAGCTCGAGCAACGACCCCGGCTATAAAAGCCCCATCCCCACCCCACATACCTCGCAGACTCCCTTTCTTTGCTCGCCTACCCCCGGGAGTTCTGCCCAAGCGCGACCACCCAATAAAGGCCTTGATCAATGGTCCCTAGGCGTGGTTCTTCTCCCTGCGGCATATCTAACATCTGGAGCCCAACGTGGGGCTCGAGGTGAGGGCCCCCAGCACTCACTGTTGCGGGCCCCCTTGAGCTCCACCGCCGGGTAGCCCTGGACCCAGGCGTCTGACCAACCTCCCGGATGGCAGACTACAGGGTAAGTCCCTCCGGCTTTGGGACCCGCCATCCTGGGCGACCATTTCTTAGGGCCCCGTAACCGGTGCGCACTTACTGGGCCCTCCCGCAGCAGTTTCCTACCTCCTCCCGGTTCTCGGCTCGTGAGGGAGACGTCCCAAGCGGCTGAACGGACCCCGGCCTCCTCTGAGACCCCACCGGCCCCCTGACATGCCCGGAGATGTTCGGACAACAGGGGTGACCTCAACGTGGTCGCCATGGGATCGACGGCTTCCAAACCCGAGTCCAATTGGTCCACCCCCCTAGAATGCCTATTGGCTAATTTGTGAAGCTTACGGCTAAAGGGCTACATTTGCCCCAAGCAGCTCACCTTTTTATGCTCACAGGCCTGGCCACAATATCCTCTAGATAATGGCTCTCACTGGCCAGCCACAGGGACATTAGACTTTGACGTCCTCTGTGATCTCGATAATTACTGTCAGAGAATGGGAAAATGGTCTGAGGCCCCCTACATTCAGGCCTTTTGGGCGTTGCACTCTTGTCCTACCCTATGCACCACCTGCGTTCCCAGCCAGATCCTACTCACGATGGCTCTCCCAGTCTCGCCTTCCTCAGCCAAACCACCTCCTGCCCCTGAGTCGTCCGCTTTCTCTGTCCCCCCAGAAGACCTAGTGGCCCCTCCCCCTTATATTGCC
>SJYA01002604.1:0-44947 GCA_006410615.1 Neotragus moschatus | reverse complement strand
GCCCCAGATCCTCCCGTCAGCAAACCAATTCTATACCCTCCCCTTCCCCCCCGTTATTCCCTCCCCTACTCCCTCCCCCTCTCCAGTTAGCCCCCACACCCGCTCTCACAGCAACCCTTTAGAGGCCCCCCTTCTCTTCCCCCTCCCCCGGCCTTGTTATTCCCTGTGAGACAGGTGGCCGGGGCTGAGGGTTTAGCCCAAGTCCATGTTCCTTTCTCTCTCCAAGACTTGGCACAGATTGAAGCCAAACTGGGATCCTTCTCCTCCAACCCCACTCAGTATATTAAGCAGTTCACTAGTCTGACTCGTGCTTACGCCTTAACCTGGCAGGACATATATGTTATCCTATGGTCTACCAGCATCCCCGAAGAGAGACAGGCCATTTGGACGGCAACCAAAGCTCAGGCAGACCAACGACACTATGCCAACCCTTCTCCCGAGCGTCCCCCGGGAGCCCAGGCAGTCCCCGACATAGACCCTGACTGGAACTATCAGGAAGGGGGTGGTGGTCAGCTGCGGGTGTGATATATATGATAGTCAATCGTTTTATCTCCCAATCCGCACCTGATATCCGAAAAAAGCTGGCCAAGGCTGAGGATGGCCCTCAAACCCCTATTCGAGACCTGGTAAAAATGGCTTTTAAAGTTTACAACGCCCATAAAGAGGCTGCCGAGGCCAGCTGAAAGGCTAGGCTTAAGCAGAAGGCCGAATTTAAGGCAAGCCTCCTAAATCAACAGACCCAGGCCTTGGTAGCAGCCCTGTGGCTGGCAATGGGCTCGGGTCCCCAAAACCCCCCTCCGGGGGCTTGTTTCAAGTGCGGTCAAGAAGGACACTGGGCTAAGATGTGTCCTAATCCGTGGGCTCCCTCCAAGCCATGTCCAAGGTGCAAACGATGAGGACACTGGGCTAGTGATTGTCCCCAGGCCTCTCGGGCCCTGACCTCTAAGGGCCGGGGACCAGAGTGTCCAGGTGAGACTTCCCGCCCTCCTCCGGCCTGGGAGCTGCTAAACCTCAGCAATGACTGACGCTGCCCAGACTCAGGGACCCCGATAACCCAAGCCGAGCCCAGGGTAACGCTCCAGGTAGCGGGTAAGTCCATCAAGTTTTTGGTTGATACGGGGGCTACCTATTCAGTCCTTCCCTCTTTCGGGGCATTTTACGTCCTTCCCAGGTGTTGGTTATGGGAATTGACGGCCAACCCTTGCGCCTGCTCCAAACCCAATCACTGTCCTGCCAACTAGACTCCTGCCTGTTTGCCCACTCCTTCTTGGTCATCCTTTCCTGTCCTACTCCCCTCTTGGGAAGAGACATACTGGCTAAGCTAAAGGCCACTCTACACCTAGCTCCAGAATTGGCTCCCACTTCGGGGGCCTTCCTAATGCTACTGGTTAACCCTCCCACTTCTTTCATCAATCCCGAGGTCTGGAACACCCAAGTCCCAGTAGTGGCTTGGCACCACCCCCCAGTCCTCATCCAGCTAAGGGACCCTACTTGTTTCCCAGCCTGGCCCCAGTTTCCCTTGTCTGCCAGTAACCTCAGGGGACTAAAGCCCATCATCGACTGCCTTATGGGGCAGGGCCTCCTGATCCCCATGACTTACCCCTGTAACACGCCTGTCCTTCCTGTTTGAAAGGCTTCTGGAGACTACCGATTAGTGCAAGATCTCCACCTGATCAATGTGGCAGTGGTCCCTGCCCACCCACTTGTCCCAAACCCCTACACTCTCCTTACCTCCATACCCCCTAACACCTCTCATTTCACTGTTATTGACCTCAAAGATGCCTTCTTCACTATCCCACTCCACCCTGATTGCCAGTTCCTCTTCGCTTTCACCTGTACTGATCCTGACACCTGACTGACGACCCAACTCACATGGACTGTACTCCCTCAGGGGTTTAGAGACAGTCCCCACTATTTTGGCCAGGCCCTGTCCCGGGACCTGGCCAGGTGCCCCCTTCACTCGAGTACCCTCCTCCAATATGTAGATGACCTGCTCATTTGCAGCCCCTAGGAGGAATCTTCCCGGCAACATACCGCAACTCTCCTTAATTTCCTTGGATCTCAGGGCTACCAAGCCTCACCCTCTAAGGCTCAACTGACTCAGACTTCTGTTGTCTATCTAGGCCTCCAAATCACTCCTACCACTAAGGCCCTGACAGCAGACCGGTGTAGCCTCCTCAGGTCTATCTGCCCTCTGGCCAACGGGGACCAGATATTGTCCTTCTTAGGACTGATGGGATTCTTTCGACACTGGGTCCCAAATTACGCCACCTTGGCCAAATCCCTGTATGCCACCGCTAAGGAGACTCCCACAGGACCGCTGTCTTCCCCCACTGAAGTGACTCAGGCCTTTCACGCTTTGTGCTCAACCCTGCTGGCTGCACCCCCTCTCTTTCTCCCAAATCCCAACTATCCACACCATCTATATACTGATGAAAAGAGAGGAATAGCCTTTGGAGCCTTAGTGCAACCAATCAGCTCCGAACTGCTGCCTATTGCTTACATATCCAAACAACTTGACTCCACAGCCAGGGGATGGTTCCCCTGCCTGCAGGCACTAGCAGCGACGANTCTATATACTGATGAAAAGAGAGGAATAGCCTTTGGAGCCTTAGTGCAACCAATCAGCTCCGAACTGCTGCCTATTGCTTACATATCCAAACAACTTGACTCCACAGCCAGGGGATGGTTCCCCTGCCTGCAGGCACTAGCAGCGACGACGACATTGTACGCTGATGCTAAAAAACTGATCCACAGCCAACCCCTGATCATCTTATCACCCCACTGTCTGGGTGACCTTTTAGCCTCTAAGTTCCTTTCTGACCTCGGTGAGTCTAGGCTCCAACAGTTTCACCTGGTATTCCTGGACAATCCGCAGGTCTCTGTGAGCCGCTCTCCACAGTTAAACCCGCTCTTCTCGTTACCCTCCCTCCCCCGTCTCCTCAAAACCCCCAGCCTACTCATGCTCAGAGGTCCTTGAGTCCCTTATGCAACCACCCCACAACCTGTTCTCTGAGCCTCTGCCAANGGGACTCTCGGCTGCTGTCTCTTGGACGTGGGGTGGCTCGTCTGGGCCACGCTTAGTGAGCCGGAGGCTCGCAGCCGCCTGCGCTTAGTCGCCATTGCCATCTGTACTAGAGAAATTTTAATTCCTTGATTGATTACCTCAAAACATGACTTTCTCCCCAAATACATGAGATTGAAAGTATCATCTCTATGCATTTATCAAATAAATTATTGATTCATGCATTCATTTAGTAAATACTTTCATTAGGTTCCTCTTGTAGGTCAGGTACCATGCTAAGTGCTGGAGATGCACTGGCAGATGAAACCAGATCAAATACCAAATTTTATGAAGCTTACAGTCTAGTTGATGAGACAGGCATTAATGAGCAAATCACACAATTTGCTCTATAATTATAGACTGAAGTCAGGTAATGTTCCTCTGAGAGTGACAATTGAGCTGCAGACTGAAGGGCTCAGTTAACTAGAGGACTTCCCAGGTGGTGCTAATGGTGGAAGAATCTAGCTACCAGTCCAGGAGACCCAAGAGATGCAGGTTCGATCCCTTGGTTGGACCATCCTTTGAAGGCGATGGCAATCCACTCCAGTATTCTTGCCTGGAGAATCCCATGGACAGAGGAGCCTGGCAAACTACCATTCATAGGGTCGCAAACAGTCAGACATGACTGAAGTGACTTGGTACTCATGCAAATTAACTTGGATTGTAGCTTTGAATTACCGATGAATATAATTTCAAGATCTTTGAGGATCTGGGCATTGTCTATTATTATGAGGAAAAAGGAAAGACATAGACTGACTTAACTAAATGCTGGGGGTCATCTAGTAGGTTAGAAGCAGAGTCAAATTTAAAAGTGGCCTTGAAATTAAGTCTCATATCGATGACAGGGAGATGGACGTGATTGCTCCTGGAACCTTGTTGGCTGTTTTGAGTTAATACTTGGAAGCTCCTGGTCCAGGAATATCAAGCTCAAAAGGAATCAGATGAAACAAAAACCTGTGGGTATTTGTGCCTTTCTCTGAAGTGGGTTTTCTCCAGCACATATGGGTCCTTTCTAAGAAGGTGAGCAGCTGTGCTGGGAAGTTCACTTGATGTGGTGTGGAGACTGGTATGGACAGGAAACAGCATCTGGAAACATCATTATTTGATGCAGTGTCTCTAGTGAATGTAGAGGAGACACTACGGAGCTGATATTCTCTCTTTGGGATTACATTTAGTTTTAAACATTTTTTAATTATTTTATTATTGGAGTATAATTGCTTTACAAGGTTGTGTTAGTGTCTGTTGTACAATAAAGTGAATCAACTTAAGTATATATATATNTGTCTCTAGTGAATGTAGAGGAGACACTACGGAGCTGATATTCTCTCTTTGGGATTACATTTAGTTTTAAACATTTTTTAATTATTTTATTATTGGAGTATAATTGCTTTACAAGGTTGTGTTAGTGTCTGTTGTACAATAAAGTGAATCAACTTAAGTATATATATATCCCCTTGAGTCTCCCTCCAGCCCCCCTCCCTTCCACTTTTAGCCTTGATTCACTACCTATTCCTCCTTCATCACCTAAGTCTAGATGTAAGAAATTTGCCTGTAATGTCCAGGTAAGAAATGAGAATCTGTCCAGTCAACAAGAATCTACCCCATGACTTTGTGGGACAATCACCAGCCTATGAGAGATTTCTCCCTGCACAATGAGTAAAAGTCAATAATAGTAACATGAGAAATATGAAAAAACTCTGCCTTAGAACACAAAATCATATTTCAAAGCAGGAATATGTAGAAGGTAATTTACTGCAGGAAACAAATACAGTTTAAATGACGTTTGCTTAAGCTGTTGATAAAATTGAAGAAAACACTTGAGTGTATGGAAACACAAAATGAAATGAAGAGGGAGCTTCAGAGTTAAGGAAAGAATGTAAACAGATGATGCAATAACAGGATTTAGGTGGCACGAGAAGCAACGAAGAGTAAGACTGACATTGTGGAAAACGTCTACATGGAATATAAAGAAATTAAAATGCTGAAAACCAAGTGCCCAATTTTATTAATCCTTACTCTCATTTCTGTTACTTTTGGTTTACTTTTTTATCATGTTCATATTTTTGGGACACCAAAATCTGGGATATGTTTCTTTATTCTTGGTACTTTGCTTTACGGATCATATTTTACTTGAGTTCATCGTCTTTGATGATTTTGAAAGTTGAAGTTCTATTATTAAAAATTCCCACTGGATATTTTTAAAGTTAATTAAACTCATGATCAAATAAAATATTTAACATAAGATTTATAAGATTTATTTAACATAAGATTGGCTTTTTAATCCATATGTGTGTGTATACATACGCACACATGCAAACTTTCTTTTCCAAAAAAAATTTTTGGTTTTGCTTTCAATTTTGTGACCATATTTTCAACAATTATTTATACCATTGATATCTAATAGAACTTCTTGTAATGACGAATTTTCTATATGTACATTGTCTAATGTGATGGGCAGTAGCCACATGTGTATATAGCAAGCACTTGAAATGAGGCTAGTGTAAACATAAGGTCATATTAAAGAAGTAGATAAAAATCAGCTGAGAAGATAACAGATCTCTCAGTTCAGTTCAGTTCAGTCATTCAGTTGTGTCCAACTCTTTGCGACCCCATGAGCTGCAGCACCCCAGGCCTCCCTATCTATCACCAACTTCCGGAGTTCACCCAAACTCATGTCCATGAGTCACCGACATCTAACGGTGTCACGATGCCATCCAACCATCTCATCCTCTGTCATCCCCTTTTCCTCCTGCCCTCAATCTTTCCCAGCATCAGGGTCTTTTCAAATGAGTCAGTTCCTCATATCAAGTGGCCAAAGTACTGGAGTCTCAGCTTCAACATCAGTCCTTCCAATGAACACCCAGGACTGATCTCCTTTAGAATGGACTGGTTGGATCTCTTTGTAGTCCAAGGGACTCNCCCCTTGAGTCTCCCTCCAGCCCCCCTCCCTTCCACTTTTAGCCTTGATTCACTACCTATTCCTCCTTCATCACCTAAGTCTAGATGTAAGAAATTTGCCTGTAATGTCCAGGTAAGAAATGAGAATCTGTCCAGTCAACAAGAATCTACCCCATGACTTTGTGGGACAATCACCAGCCTATGAGAGATTTCTCCCTGCACAGTGAGTAAAAGTCAATAATAGTAACATGAGAAATATGAAAAAACTCTGCCTTAGAACACAAAATCATATTTCAAAGCAGGAATATGTAGAAGGTAATTTACTGCAGGAAACAAATACAGTTTAAATGACGTTTGCTTAAGCTGTTGATAAAATTGAAGAAAACACTTGAGTGTATGGAAACACAAAATGAAATGAAGAGGGAGCTTCAGAGTTAAGGAAAGAATGTAAACAGATGATGCAATAACAGGATTTAGGTGGCACGAGAAGCAACGAAGAGTAAGACTGACATTGTGGAAAACGTCTACATGGAATATAAAGAAATTAAAATGCTGAAAACCAAGTGCCCAATTTTATTAATCCTTACCCTCATTTCTGTTACTTTTGGTTTACTTTTTTATCATGTTCATATTTTTGGGACACCAAAATCTGGGATATGTTTCTTTATTCTTGGTACTTTGCTTTACGGATCATATTTTACTTGAGTTCATCGTCTTTGATGATTTTGAAAGTTGAAGTTCTATTATTAAAAATTCCCACTGGATATTTTTAAAGTTAATTAAACTCATGATCAAATAAAATATTTAACATAAGATTTATAAGATTTATTTAACATAAGATTGGCTTTTTAATCCATATGTGTGTGTATACATACGCACACATGCAAACTTTCTTTTCCAAAAAAAATTTTTGGTTTTGCTTTCAATTTTGTGACCATATTTTCAACAATTATTTATACCATTGATATCTAATAGAACTTCTTGTAATGACGAATTTTCTATATGTACATTGTCTAATGTGATGGGCAGTAGCCACATGTGTATATAGCAAGCACTTGAAATGAGGCTAGTGTAAACATAAGGTCATATTAAAGAAGTAGATAAAAATCAGCTGAGAAGATAACAGATCTCTCAGTTCAGTTCAGTTCAGTCATTCAGTTGTGTCCAACTCTTTGCGACCCCATGAGCTGCAGCACCCCAGGCCTCCCTATCTATCACCAACTTCCGGAGTTCACCCAAACTCATGTCCATGAGTCACCGACATCTAACGGTGTCACGATGCCATCCAACCATCTCATCCTCTGTCATCCCCTTTTCCTCCTGCCCTCAATCTTTCCCAGCATCAGGGTCTTTTCAAATGAGTCAGTTCCTCATATCAAGTGGCCAAAGTACTGGAGTCTCAGCTTCAACATCAGTCCTTCCAATGAACACCCAGGACTGATCTCCTTTAGAATGGACTGGTTGGATCTCTTTGTAGTCCAAGGGACTCTCAAGAGGCTTCTGCAATACCACAGTTCAAAAGCACCAATTCTTTGGCACTCAGCTTTCTTTATAGTCCGTCTCTCATATCAATACATGACTACTGGAAAAATCATAGCCTTAACTAGATGGACCTTTGTTGGCAAAGTAATGTCTCTGCTTTTCAATATGCTATCTAGGTTGGTCATAACTTTCCTTCCAAGAAGTAAGCGTCTTTTAATTTCATGGCTGCAGTCACCATCTGCAGTGATTTTGGAGCCCCCCAAAATAAAGTCATCTAGATGTTACCATATTCCTTTGATAACTCTGCATACAATCGTCTAAATTTATGCAAATATATCCTCCTTCTCTACAAGTTTGATCCCTGGGTTGGGAAGTTCCCTTGGGAGTAGGAAATGGCTTGCCTGGAGAATTCTATAGACAGAGGATCCTGTTGGGCTACAGTTCATGGGATCATCATGTCCAAGAGTTGGACATGACAGAGCTCAGCACAGCAGCAGCAGCAGTTCATTCCTGCACACCATAAAGATTCAGCTCAAGTGATACCTCCCCAGCAAACACTCCTGGCCTCCCAGGCTTAGTAGTTATCCTTCCTTGTTCTTTTTCTTTTCTTTTTTTTAAATTAATTTACTTGACAGTGCCAGCTCTTAGTTGCGACATGTGGGATCTTTAGTTGTGGCATGTGGGATCTAGTTCCCTGACGAGGGATTGAACCCAGGCCCCTGGCATTGGGGTCACAAGGTCTTAACCACTAGACCACCAGGGAAGTTCCCAATCCTTCCTTTAAAAATTTTCATTTATTTGTTTATTTACTTTTGACTGTGCTGGATCTTGATTGCTGCTAGCGCTTTTCTCTAGTTGTGGTGAGCAGGGGCTGCTCTCTATTTGCAGTGCACAGTCTTCTCTTTGTGGTGCTTTCTCTTGTTGTGGAGCATGGGCTTCATTGGTCCAAGGCATGTGGGATCTTCCCGGCCCAGGTATTGAGCCTGTGGATGTTTTGCCTTTGGACCACCAGAGACCCCAAGTTCTAGTGAAGGAACTGGGATTTTGCTGTCATCTCTTCCAGTCTCAGATATGCACAATGTCTCAGTTTTCTTTCTTTACCTGGGGTAACCGTGGTGGCCCAGAGCATGCAGCTATTCAGCTGATCCCAGAAGGAGAGGCATGAGATAAAAACAATATGCTGGTTTCTTTCATTACTTACTGTCGTGGCTGTCAAATAATATTTCTTGTGGGAGTTTATTTCAAGCCTGTGCCCCTCCGATGTGGTCTGGGTAATATTCTTGATGAGTTGTTGGCACAAAACCTGTGTTTTTCTATGTGCAACGGCTAACCATGGATGGAAGTAAATCACTGAGAGAAGTCAAAAAGGAATTTTTTTAAAACTCGATATCATTAAACATGAAAGTCTATGCTTATTTTTTTCCTTGGAAAGAACAGTCTACTGTGGATTGTCAAATTTGAAGGCTTTGAATATGGTTTGAGGTATGTTGAAATTAAGAGCTTCTTACGATGAGTCTGCGGTTCTTAATGTAGGGCAAGAGGGTATATAATCTTCATGAACCTGCTTTAAAATGGTGAGAAGTGTTATACCTATGCAGGGCATTATTTCGTTCCAGTGTGGGGAGTGAAAGTAAGCATTTTGCATTGTTAAGACTTAGCTGAAGGTTGAGGGTATTAGTGATGCTTGCTTGTTAAGTTTGTTTAGAAAAGATTTTTTTTTCACTTTAACCAACATAAGTCATTATCAGAGTAAAGTATCTGGGTCGTATGGACATGCATCCTTCTTGAATGGGTTTCTAATTCTTGCCACTGTTGACATTTTGGGTAGACAGTTCTTTGCTGGGAGCAGGGGAGATGGCACTGTCCTGTACAGTGGAGAGTGTTTAGCAGCATCCCTGGCCTTTGTCCATTAGATGCTAGTCAAAACCTTCTTGTTCTAGTTGCAACAACCAAATATGTCTCCATTGCCAAATGCCCCAGAGGACGAAACTACTCAATTGAGAAGTATCCTTCTGATACCAACTGATATTGACCAGGCTTCTTGGCCTTCCCCAATCAATAGAAATTGACTAGAAACCAGAAAAGAAATTCAAGCAAGACTTTGTTGGGGCTCATGTAGCTGTAGGAAATAGCAAAAACAATTAACATGTTTCTTTGCTCCCTCCCCAGAAAGCTGGTTCCTTTTATGCAGTGAGGGTAGGGGTATGTCCACGGTTGGGCTGGAGGGGTGGCTTAGGAGGTCTGTCCACCCCTTAGATGCTGTGTGCAAGGGGCATGCTCAGTACCCTGCTTTTGCTCCAGACTCTTCAGAAATGACAGTAGGGGTTTTGGTCTTTTTGCATCTTGTGGTCCTTAATTTGCCACAGCTATGCATACACCCAGTTATTTTTAATCCGTTATAGTTTCTTTGCATTTTGTTACTCGAAGAGACGTTCGCTCAGGTACAAGCACTGCAGCACTTCCANTTGAGGACCGGATCCTCATGCTCACTGAACCTTGAACATTGCAAGCCCTTTGTATATGTTTGTATGAGAGAATTAACAGATGCATCTTGGCTGTGAACAATGGTCAAGAATATTCCTAAGAAATGCTACAAATGAACTTTAAAACAGAAAGAGACTCACAGACTTAGAGAACAAACTTATGGTTGCCGGCGGGAGGAATGGGGGTAAAGGATCGTTAGGGCATTTGGGATGGACAGGTACATACTGCTGTATTTAAAATGGATAACCAGCAAGGACCTACTCTATGGCACAGGGAACTCTGCTCAGTGTTATGTGGCAGCCTGGATGGGAGGGGAGTTTAGGGGAGAACAGACACATGTATATGTATAGCTGAGTCTCTTTGCTGTCCACCTTAAACTATCACAACATTGTTGATCAGCTATACTCCAATACAAAACAAAAAGTTAAAGAAGGCAAGCTTTCCTCATGGAATAATTTAGATAAAATCAAATATTTAGGAAAAACGTAAGTGGAGCTCTGTTTGCAACATGTTGTTGTTGTTCAGTTGCTAAGTTGTGTCTGACTCCTTGTGACCCCGTGGACTGCAGCACCCCAGGATTCCCTGTCCTTCACTATCTCCTGCAGTTTGCTCAGATTCATGTCCATCAAGTCAGTGATGCCATGTAACCATCTCACCCTCTTCTTTTGCTTTCAGATTTTCCCAGCANAACATGTTGTTGTTGTTCAGTTGCTAAGTTGTGTCTGACTCCTTGTGACCCCGTGGACTGCAGCACCCCAGGATTCCCTGTCCTTCACTATCTCCTGCAGTTTGCTCAGATTCATGTCCATCAAGTCAGTGATGCCATGTAACCATCTCACCCTCTTCTTTTGCTTTCAGATTTTCCCAGCATCAGGACCTTTTCCAGTGAGTCAGTTCTTCGAATCAGGTGGCCAAAGTATTGGAGCTTCAGCTTAAGCACCAGTCCTTCCAATGAATATTCAGGATTGATTTCCTTTAGGTTGGCTGGTCTGATCTTCTTGCAGTCCAAGGGACTCTCAAGAGTCTTCTCCAGCACCACAATTTGAAAGCATCAGTTCTTCGACAGCCTTTTTTATGGTCCAACTCTCACATCCGTATAGGACTACTAGAAAAGCCATAGCTTTGACTATATGGGTCTTTGTCTGCAAAGTGATGTCTCTGTTTTTTTTAATAGGCTTTACAACATAGAGGGGGAGGAAAGCAAAAAGACTTCATTGAGCTATGGAAGGAATGTTGTGGTCAGGTGAATCGCAGCAGCAGATCTGTTTGATCCAAGATGTGAAATGCCAACTGGGAGCGGTGATAAGTTGCTGCTTCTTTTGATTAGATTCCTGGTCTGGAAGGGCAGGCAAGGAGCATCTGGGAATAGAAGCAGGCTTCATCTGGGTCAGGCAGGAAGGAGTTCTGTGTGAGCTCCCCCACAGTTTGAGCATACGGTTCTGGAAGCTGCAATTGTACATCTATAAAATGAGGATTGGTCTTATCCACCTCAAGGGTTTGTTGAGAATGTCAGAAGCAATACAGGAAACATATTGGCAAGGATGGCCCTCCCTAGTGACTCAGTGGTAAAGAATCCACGTGCCAATGTGGGAGACAGGGATTCAGTCCCTGACCTGGGAAGATCCCCTGGAAAAGAAAATGGCAACCCACCCTAGTATTCTTGCCTGGAGAATCCCATGGACAGAGGAGCCTGGTGGGCTACAGTCCATGGGGTTGCAAAGAGGTGGACACAACTTAGCAATTAAAATGGCAACATCAACCATGACAAGGATGCTCACTCTGTACAAACATGGTAGCTGCTTTGTGCAGGACCAGATTCTTCAGCTTTTTCTTTGTGCACATTTCAGAGTCTGGCCCAGAACAGGGTCACTGAGTGACATGATGTTGGTTGACTCAGACTTAGGGCTAAAGTCTATGGATAGAGTTCATGTGTGGATATGACAGTTGGTCCATAAAGAAGGCTGGATGCCAAAGAATTGATGTTGCAGATTCTGTTGCTGGAGAAGAAGACTCTTGAGAGACCCTTGGACTGCAAGAAGATCAGACCAGCCAATCTAAAGGAAATCAACCCTGAATATTCATTGGAAGGACTGATGCTGAAGCTGAAGCTCCAATACTTTGGCCACCTGATGCGAAGAGCAGACTCATTTGAAAAGACCCTGATGCTGGGAAAGATTGTAGGCAAGAGGAGAAGAGGGTGGCAGAGGATGAGAGATGGTTAGCATATGGCATCATTGATTCAATGGAGATGAACTTGACCAAGCTCTGGGAGACAGTGAAGGACAGGGAAGCCTGGCATGCTGCATTCCATGGGGTCTCAAAGAGTCAGACACGACTTAGTGACTGAACAACAACAACAACAAAGGATTGAGATAACAACTTACCTTATAAAATGTTAATAACAAGGAATTTAATTAATCACTTAATCACTTTTCAGACAGCCCATGGGGATGTCTGAGAAGAAGGAATGGGGAATAGTGGTACCCAACTTACAAACAGAAGTTGCCTCTTCAGGGTGACCCACAGGTCAAATAATATCAGTCAGACACACTTTATTGTCACTAGATTTCAGAGCTGGAGCTGAAAGCCCCAGCCCCAAAGTGGGGCTGCGAAATACCTCTTCTCTCAGGAGACTCACCACCAGCATGCAGCCCAAGACTACAGACCTCACCCCAGCATCTCTGATTCAGTTCCTTCTGACGGCTGGCTTTTTCCCTCCCCAGCCATCTTCCTGCCTCCTAATGCTTGATGATGGTGATTGGGTTTTGGTTCATATTTTTATTGTAATGTTAAACTGTGTTCACAGATTCCAAGTCTGATTAGTTGGGTGCTTACTTGGCATCAGGGTCTGCTTACTATTGTAAAAAAGCGGAAATGTGCATGTAAAATTCTGTAAGATGAGGGAGCTGTGTCTAGCATGTTTATCAGAGACTTGGGTGGAGTATGGAAACTGCAAAGCTGAGCAAAGTGACTTGTCAAAGGGGTGACGGGATCAGGGTTCAAACAGATATCAGCAGGCTGGTATTCTGGGCCAAAACCAACAAGAGGAAATTCAGTAGCGATTAATGTTAAGTCTTGCCTAAGTTAAGATGGGAGAGAGCTGCCTCTCCTGTCATTGTTTGGAGGAAAAAAAAAAAGACATTATTTTGAAGGACAATAGCTAGCTTATAGAGACATTCTGGCTTCCCTGGTGGGTTCAGACAGTAAAGAATCTGTCTGCAATGTGGGAGACCCAAGTTCAATCCCTGGGTCTGGAAGATCCCCTGGAAAAGGGGATGGTTACCCACTCCACTATTATTGCCTGGAGAATCCCATGGACAGAGGAGCCTGGCAGACTACAGTCCTTGGGGTCACAAAGAATAGGACACAACTGAGTGACACTGAGTGAAAGAGAGATTGAGACAGTCACTTATGACCTTTACTGAGATGCTGTGTGATACAGTCTATATAGATGATATTTTATTTCAATACTGTTGGAGTAAAGTTATCTCTATTTTTCGATGAGTTTTAGAAAGGCTAAGAAGGCTATGACTCTTAACCAGAGTCATACAACTTTTAACCATTATGCAATACTGCCTCCATAATGAGATCTAGTAAATGATGGGACTGGAAAAGGTAAGAAGACAGGGGAAAGAAAGGAAGGAAGGAAGGGAAAGGGAGGGAATAAAGGGAGATGGAAACTTAGATGTCATCAAAAGAAACCTGGAGAATAGGGACTCTGTGTGGTCTGTACTGTTCTCAGATAACAATGTTCTGCTGCTGCTGCTAAGTCAGGTCAGTCATGTCTGACTCTGTGTGACCCCATAGATAGCAGCCCACCAGGCTCCCGTCCCTGGGATTCTCCAGGCAAGAACACTGGATTGGGTTGCCATTTCCTTCTCCAATGTTATATTCTAGATGCTACATTTTATTTTTTAATTTTAATTTAATTTTATTATTTTTTATTTAAATTTATTTATTTTAATTGGAGGCTAATTACTTTACAATATTGTATTGGTTCTGCCACACATCAACTTGAATCCACCATGGGCATACACGTGTTCCCCATCCTGAACCCCCCCTCCCATCTCCCTCCCCGTACCATCCCTCCGGCACAGAGAGGAAACATTCCCGAGACAGCTGGGACAGTTGAGGGTACCAGCTGGTTTGAGAAATCTCAAGAAGAGTTCTTCTGTAGCAGAGGATGGAGACTCACCATCCACTGCTCTTGAAGGCTGAAAGTTCCAGGGAAGCAAGTTCTCTTTCACTATAAGGAAGAATACACACAAATATAAATGTTCAGAAATGACCCTGGGCACTTTGTTCAGCTCCAAAAGAGGTTTTGTTTTTCTAAATGTTTGTGTTATCGTCATTATCATCATGCTGTTGGCATCAAATGGAAGAGATGAAAAGTGGGTATAAAATGGGGATGTCATTGCTACTCTTGGGAAAAGAAGATAGATGAGATGGGCAGGAAGATTTTCTGGCAGGAAATAGCAGTGGCATTTCAAACAGAATCTGACTGTCTTCATGGCCAGAGAGAGGAGACAAACTCGAGGACCCCTTTGAGATGTCATTTTCTGTTTTCTTAGGGGGAAAAAAAAGTCTTATTGATTTGAGAAACCAAAGACCTGCCTTTATAACTTGCCTATTTTAGTTATTTTAGAATCAAGATACCTTTTTTGGTAAGTATAGGTGGAGAAGTTATGGAAAGAAACTCTAAACTGAACAGATGTGACAGTGGGAATAAAAACAAATTAAAAAAATATTGCAATGAACTCTCGACTTTCACTTTAAAATATATATGATGATGTTTTTCAACTTTTCACATTCAACCTATCAGTATATCAAGTGACAAAATGAAAAATCAATTTCAGCTGTGTATATTTTAAATGTTTACCTAAAATGATTTGAACTCACCGACCTAAAAGCCCAGATGAATGTATTAAACTGCTTATTGTATTTTTTATGAATTAAAACTTTATTTTATATTACATTATAGACAGGACACAGTTCTGTGTGGTGACATTTGGTGTAGAAAATTGAACTGAACAGTGGTCTAATTAGAACAGTAAATAATATGGGTTTAATTAGCCCTTATCCCTGATGACAGACTTGATCAGTTGCCAGATATTTATTCTTTCCTTTCACTTGACTTTTGCTGAAATATTGCCTCTAGTAGGGCTGCTTACTGTGCTATAAATAGGTGACTTGGTAAGAAGCCAGGAAACCAACTGACCGGTGAGACGTGGGTAAAAATTATTGGAAAACCTCCTCCTTGCTAGGAGTCATTATTTCTTCATTTCACATTTGAAGGTCCTTTCTGCAGATCCCACTCTTAATTTTTTATTTATTTTTTTGGTTGGATGAGGTAACTTGGCCTAAAGGCTTAAGGAAATCTGTGTAATATCTAGTGGAGTCTCTTGCTACAGTTTATTAGATGTCAGGGTTTCCTGCATAAACTCTCCTGGTCTGTAACATAGGACTCACCTATGAAGTCCTGTCTGACTTCAGCTTTCCTGTACATCAACAGGATGTGATTTTGTTTGTTTGCTTGCTTGTTTTCGATTAAAATATTAAAGTGTTGGATTTACAGAAGAACTTTACAAAATGCAGAGACACAAATACAAAAGAAGTAAACTTGCTCAGCATCCTTCCACTTAGAGGTAGCGGCTGCTAACATTTTAATTAATCTCTGACTCCTTTCTCTGGGCAATCCTCCCATAAAAGATCTGACACAAACGTGACAAAACATTCAATTTGATGAAGCCAGGTGGTACTAGAATGGGTGTTTGTTTTCTCCAGACTTCTATGGATGTTCAATGATTGCCTTTAACCCCCAATTTTTAAAAAGAAATGTCAAATCCATAGAAGTTCGGAGAAAGCTAACATCCATTCTAGTACCACCTGGCTTCATCAAATTAAATGTTTTGTCATGTTTGTGTCAGATCTTTTACAGGGGCAGGGAGGAGAATGAAATGTTCCTTTGGCACTCCTTTTTTGCGTTTCTCCAACAGCCTGAACCCCTCGTCTTGTTCCCTCCATCCTTAGAGGCATCTTGGTGGTTTTCTTCCAGCCCATATGCTTCTGCTTTTATTGCTGCATTTTCGTGTGGATATTCACATTTGTTGGTGGTGTTTAGTCACTAAATCATGTCTGACTCTTTGCAACTGCATGGACTGTAGCCTGCCAGGCTCTGTCTATGGGATTTGCCAGGCAAGACTGTTGGAGTGAGTTGCCATTTCCTACTCCAGGGGATATTTCTAAGCCAGGGATCGAACCTGCGTCTCTTATATCTCCTGGATTCGCAGGCGAATTCTTTACCACTGAGCCACCTAGGAAAACTGGATATTCACATACTTATCCCTTTATCTATAGGTGAGATAGAAAATGCTATGTGTGTTTCCATTTTAATGTAATTAAAATCTGTTAGTCTTTTCCTTTAGGATTTCTACCTTGGTTGATATATCTAGGACAATCTTTGTTACATCAAGTCTGTGTGACTTTTAGTCTATAACTTTTTTACTATTTTACGGTTTCCACATTTAAAATATTGATTTCTGGAATATATCTGAATTAATTTTGGTGTATCTTGTGAAGAAGTTATCTATGGTTTTAAACCATTCATCACACTGGCTTGTGGTTCTATACTATGTTCTTATACTTGGGTCTGTTTCTGGGCTTTTTTAAGAAAACTTAATAGATATGAATGCTTATTGCTATGCCAGTTCTATACTCTTTTAATTGAGGCAATTTCCTTCTAATTTCCCATCTTTTAGTTTTTTCTTGGCTCTTGTAGACATTTACTCCACTGGTTGAACTTTAGAATCATTTAAGGTCCAGAAAACCTCCTTTTGGGATTTTGATTGGAGTTGTTATAAATTTATAGATGAATTTGGAGAGAATTAACATTTTGCAGTGTTGAGTCCAGCTATTTAGGACTATGGTATGTTTCTCCATTTCTTTGAGTCTGCTTTAGTCCTGTTTGTAAAGTTTTGTAATTTTAAGTGATACACATCATTTCTTTTCATTTCTATGTGTATGTATGTTCAGTCACTCAGTTGTATCTGAAGCTTTGCAACTCCATGGGCTGTAGCCCACCTGGTGCCCATATCCATGGGATTTCCCAGGCAAGAATACTGGAGTGGGTTGCCATTTCCTTCTCCAGGGGAGCTTCCTGACCGAAGGATTGAACCCATGTCTCTCACATCTCCTGCACTGGCAGATGGATTGTTTACCATTGAGCCTATATCCATCTATATATTCAAAAAAATTTTCAACTCTCCCAGTTCTCTTTTCTCTAACGTATCTTGATATAAAGGCTTCCCTGGTGGCTCAGATAGTAAAGAATCTGCCTGAAATGCAGAAGACCTGGGTTCGATCCCTGGATCAGAGAGATTTCCTAGAGGAGGAAACGGCAACTCATTTCAGGATTCTTGCCTGGAGAATCCCATGGACAGAGGAGCCTGGTGGGCTACAGTCCATGGGGTTGTAAAGAGTTGGACATGACTGAACAACTAACAGACACACATACACACACTATATTGATATAAATCAATGGTGGCAAGTCCAGAAAACAAATTAAACCAGCTGTATTCATAATTGAACTTTCTCTACTTTCTTGGACCCTGAAGCTTTATCTATTTTGTCTTCTTGGGGTGGACCCTCTCTCAGGAGGTTCCTCAAATCCCCATGCACAAAGGTTTCCTTGAAGTTTGCACCAGTCTATATGACAGACAGAGGTGAAAATGCCTTAGGTACAAGCTGCTGCTGCCGCCGCTGCTGCTAAGTCACTTCAGTCGTGTCTGACTCTGTGCGACCCCATAGACGGAAGCCCACCAGGCTCCCCCATCCCTGGGATTCTCCAGGCAAGAACACTGGAATGGGTTGCCATTTCCTTCTCCAATGCATGACAGTGAAAAGTGAAAGTGAACTCGCTCAGTCGTGTCCGACTCTTAGCGACCCCATGGACTGCAGCCTACCAGGCTCCTCCGTCCATGGGATTTTCCAGGCAAGAGTACTGGAGTGGGGTGCCATTGCCTTCTCCAAGGTACAAGCTAGGACCCTGCTATGTAAGCTATAAAACAAATTAATAATAATAAATATTATTTTTAATATTTAGCCAGTGTGTTTAAATGTTGAAATGATAAAATATCACATTTAAAACTGAGCTAGGAAGCCATCTGGATAAAACCCTCATAAGTAGAAAGGTATTCATGTGCCTCTAGTTTCCATATAAAACTGTCTTATGTGCGGGACTCCCCTGGTGGCCCAGTGGCTAAGACTCTGTGTTCCCAATGCAGTGAGTCCCAGTTCAATCCCCGGTCAGGGACCTAGATCCTGCATGCCACAACTAAGAGTCCACATGTCCCAGTGAAGATCGAAGATCCCATGTACCAGCAGTTAAGACCCAGTGCAGACAAATAAATAAATAAATATTTTTTTAAAAAAACCTAACTTTTGTGTGTGTTTGATGTAACCATTCTGAAGCAAAGCACTTTCAGGCAACTTTAGTGTTTGTGAACAGCTTAGACTAAGAGTCTGGAAAAACTAGGAAAGCCTTTGGGATATCTCTAGCATTTTGTCTATAATTTATTGTGCTTTCCATTTTCCAGACCTCAAGAAACACTCGCTCAGATGAAGAGAAAGATAGCAACTGGGATGCCTGGGGAGACTGGAGTGACTGCTCGAGGACTTGTGGGGGAGGAGCCTCATATTCTCTGCGGAGATGTTTGACTGGCAGGTAAGTGGCAGCTTTATCTGCTCTTCTCCATGGGCGGTCAGCCCCTTTGGATGGGTGATGTTGGGAAGACAACTTGGCTTCATGGTTTTAGGAAGTACTGTGCTGGTGGTATAACATCTGCAATGTCTAAATATTTAGTGGCTTCCCTGGTGTCTCAGATCGTAAAGAATCTGCCTGCAATGCAGGAGACCTGGGTTCGATCCCTGGGTCAGGAAGATGCTCTGGAATAGGAAATGGCAACCCGTTCCAGTATTCCTGCCTGAAGAATTCCATGGACAGAGGAGCCTGGCGGGCTACCGTCTGGTCTGTGGGGTTCCAAAGAG
Organism: Neotragus moschatus; assembly: GCA_006410615.1. NCBI lineage: Eukaryota > Metazoa > Chordata > Mammalia > Artiodactyla > Bovidae > Neotragus > Neotragus moschatus. Next base: position 25,974 of record SJYA01002604.1, on the reverse strand, counting down.
TTGGAAGTGACTGACACTTTCACTTTCAGATAGGAAAAGAGTGGGGTTTATTTGTGTTTGTCTTTTACTTTTTAAAAGTGGTGTGTACCTCCTCAATCACCAACAACTGAATATAAAAGCCAAACCCCATATATTAGAGCATTTTATATTTCCTTGGCATCATCCCTCATGTCCTGCCCCCATAAAAAATATATCCTGTGATAAATGCCAAGGCAATAATTGGAAGAATAGAGGAGATGAGACTACTTAACCTCAAAATTTTGATCAAGGTTCCATTTAAATCACTGATATAAATGGTCCTTATTCAAATCAAGGATCAGTTAAACACCATAAATTCCACTTGTCCACTGGCAAAAGAGATAAAGGCAAAATTAAAAAATAAAAATGGTATGTACTTGTATCTGTTAAAAAGAATTAGAGGAATATATTAAGGACCATGAATGGGCATTTTCATCTTGTTGTCATACAACCAAAATGCTTCCATGCTTATTACTGTATTTAAAAAGTGCTTTGATTTTGCCTAGAATATGATTTTTTCCAAGTGGTCTATCTCAGTGTGAATTTGTGTCTTCTCTCTCCTAACTGTGGTTGTCTGCTACTGGAAGGGCTTCAAGTTAGCAAGGGCAACTCTTCAGCTTTTTCTGCCTTCTCTGTACATACTCAGAAAAAGAGATTTTGGCAAGAGTAGAGGAGGAGGAGGAGGAGGAGGAGAGTGCTGCCATGACTTTGTGTGTGTGTGTGCTCAGTTGCTTGGTCGTGTCTGACTCTTCGTGACCCCATGGACTGTAGCCTGCCAGGCTCCTCTGTCCATGGGATTTCCCAGGCAAGAATACTGGAATGGGTTGCCATTCCCCTCAGGGCATCTTCCCAGCCCAATTATTAACCCTCATCTCCTGCATTGGCAGAAAGATTCTTTACCACTGAGTCACCTGGGAAGCTCCTGCCATTAATTTAGGGAGCAGGTATTGATGCTATCTGGTTAGGAGGTATTTAAAGCTACTTTTAATCTATTGTGAGCACTTTGATGGATTTCTCTGAGACATTATCTCCTTCTGCCCCCCCCAACCCAATCCCTTGGGATTCTTTGTATGCAGTTCACTTGAGATGTGGTATTCGCAATCCTCTAACTTCATAATGCTGCTCTTTCCTATTCTAGGACACCTAGACATGTCCCAACCTCTCCCTATTTACATATACTCACCCCCTCAGCAGCTGTCTTGGTATGTTTGTTCCTAAGACAACTCACACTGACTGTCTTGCATGCAGCCCACATCTGGTTCATTGGAAACCCTCCTGTGAACTTTGCTAAAGAAACTTCCCAGTTCTAGGAGCCAATATGGCCACACTTCTTTGCTTACACAGTCCACTGCAGCTGAGCTCTCAGCTCTTATGTATCTCAAGTGTGAATTAGATACCAACCAACTGAAAGAGACACCTATTGAACTCTTCAGCTGGCACTCCCCAAATTTCTTCCTCTTGACTGGGGGTTAGCAGACCGAAGCCCTTGCTCCCAGCATAGATTTCTCAAAGAAATCTTCAGAAATCCGTATACTACCCAAGTCTCCAGCTCCAAAATGTTTTTTATACCTTGGTGTGGGCAAGGAGTTTAACAATTGTGAATTAAACTAACACAGAGGGACTTCCCTGGTGGTCTAGTAGTTGAGTCCACCTTGCAGTGTGGGGAATGTGGGTTCAGTCCCTGGTCAGGGAACTAAGATCCCACATGCCATGGAGCAACTAGGTCTGCGTGCCACAACTGCTGGCTCTCTCTCCGGAAACCCAGGTCCACAACTAGAGAGTCTGTGCATTGCAACAAAAGATCCCGCAAGGCACAGTGAATATCCTGCAGGCCACAACTAAGACCCAACACAGCCAAATTAATAAGTTAAAAAAATAAACTAGCACAGAACTTGCCCTCATGGTTCTTCTAGTCTAGAGGGACAAACAATAGACAAGTATGTAATCAAATTATATGAAATTAACATTTTGTCAAGGGGGTAGATAATGCCAACACAGGGAAGTCCTCTGTACTGAGAGTCTCTTTTTGAGAACTAACTGCTTAGAGGAAGTGAATTATACGAGGGTGGAGGGTAATGGGTCATAAAATTCAGATACTGGAGCCAGCATATGTAAAGTTGCTGGAGCAGGAAATGAAAAGAGGCTTTTATTCCTGAACAACAGTAGATAAGGGAGAAAGCAGAAAGGGCCAGTGTTCAAGAAGGAGGTAGATTAGTAGACTGTGGAAAAGAATCTCAGATTTCTGGATTTCAAATTCTAGGAAACTGTCCAAAAGGAAAAAGTGTATTTGGAACTGATACAGGTTGTCAATATTTTATTTGGTCAAATAAAGGCAAAAATAAAAACAAACCAAAAATTCAACTATGGTCCACCATCACAGGCTTTTCAAGAAAGAATTACAATCAGAATTTTTGCATTTAAGCAAAAATAGACATAAAAAAGTAGACATAATCTTAGATTAAAAGACTTGCCTTTAAATTGAATTCATGTAGGTATNATACAGGTTGTCAATATTTTATTTGGTCAAATAAAGGCAAAAATAAAAACAAACCAAAAATTCAACTATGGTCCACCATCACAGGCTTTTCAAGAAAGAATTACAATCAGAATTTTTGCATTTAAGCAAAAATAGACATAAAAAAGTAGACATAATCTTAGATTAAAAGACTTGCCTTTAAATTGAATTCATGTAGGTTTATAAAAATCTACTTTTTAGTCCTTATTTGTCTCACTTCACTTTGGACCATGCTTTGGATGTAATAAAACTATCACAGATATTAGCAGTCTGCTGCTGCTAAGTCACTTCAGTCGTGTCTGATTCTGTGCGACTCCATAGACAGCAGCCTACCAGGCTCCCCCATCCCTGGGATTCTCCAGGCAAGAACAGTCTAATGATGGGTAATTGGGAACCAGAAGTGAAAGTTGCTCAGTCGTGTCCANCCATATCAACTCTCTGGATCTTTTAATTTCATGGCTGCAGTCACCATCTGCAGTGATTTTGGAGCCCCCCAAAATAGTCTGACACTGTTTCCACTGTTTCCCCATCTATTTGCCATAAAGTGATTGGACTGGATGACATGATCTTAATTTTCTGAATGTTGAGCTTTAAGCCGACTTTTTACTCTCCTCTTTCACTTTCATCAAGAGGCTCTTTAGTTCTTCACTTTCTGCCATTCATCTGCATATCTGAGTTTATTTCTTCTGGCAATCTGGATTCCAACTTGTGCTTCATTCAGTCCAGCGTTTCTCATCATNGGACTGGATGACATGATCTTAATTTTCTGAATGTTGAGCTTTAAGCCGACTTTTTACTCTCCTCTTTCACTTTCATCAAGAGGCTCTTTAGTTCTTCACTTTCTGCCATTCATCTGCATATCTGAGTTTATTTCTTCTGGCAATCTGGATTCCAACTTGTGCTTCATTCAGTCCAGCGTTTCTCATCATGTACTCTGCATATAAGTTAAATAAGCAGGGTGACAATATACAGCCTTGATGTACTCCTTTTCCTATTTGGAACCAGTCTGTTCCATGTCCAGTTCTGACTGTTGCTTCCTGACCTGCCTACAGGTTTCTCAAGAGGCAGGTCAGGTGGTCTGCTATTCCCATCTCTTTCAGAATTTTCCACAGTTTATTGTGATCCACACAGTCAAAGGCTTTGGCATAGTCAAGAAAGCAGAAATAGATTTTTCTGGAACCCTCTTGCTTTTTCGATGATCCAGTGGATGTTGGCAATTTGATCTCTGCTTCTTCTGGCTTTTCTAAAACCAGTATATACCTCAAAGACAACTGAATCTTATTATTATTGAATTCTGCTCTTTGGATCTTAGATTGGTAATTCTCAACCAGTATGAGGTCTGTAACTCTAATGCTATGGGTTTAGTTTTATAAGGTTCATCTTCAAAATGTATAAGGGAATGTACACATGTATACATTTTTAAATATAATAAATTAATGCCAAAAGAATAAAAAGACCAAAAAATTAAAGCCAAATGAAAATTGGGTACCTCGTCTGTATTTCATTCAGAAATGTGACTATCATTTAGGTAATGCTTTTGGAGGCTGCTGTAGTGCTCTTCATTTCACTCCAAAATGTCCTCCTCCTGTATGTTTTCTAACTCCCATTAGGGATTGCATCTTTCAGAAAACAGATATGAAGAGACTAGGATACAAGCTGCAGTTAAAATAGAAAGTACGATGAGGATGGTTTGAGATGTAGATGGAGAAGGGTGAGTTCATGAAGGATTGCAAAGAAAGAAAAAGTGTATCAGAGTTGTCCCCTGGTGACCCTGTGGTTAGGATTCCAGGCTTTCATGTTCACTGCCATGGCCCAGGTTCAATCCCTGCTCAGGGAACTGAGATCCCACAAGCTGCACAGCACTTAAGAATTACAAATATTCTTGGAACAAGAGAGTAATCAAAATTATATTCTGAGAATAATATACAGCACTGAAAATAAAGACCCTGAGTGTTCCAGTCAAAAAGGCCAAACATTTTTAGTCAAAATAGATGAAAATAAACACATGACTATTAATAGGTACACCCTAATTGTGGTTTTTGCTTAAAATGTTAATGAAACAAAACACTATATGCTTCTGCAAAAAAAAAAATACATGTACAATAGAATAAAACTTAGACTTGTCTTCTGCATGTCTAAATGTCAAAGGTCAATAAAGCATGTCTACACTTTTGGAAGGAATGATGCTAAAGCTGAAACTCCAGTACTTTGGCCACCTCATACGAAGAGTTGACTCATTGGAAGACTCTGATGCTGGGAGGGATTGGGGGCAGGAGAAGAAGGGGACGACAGAGGATGAGATGGCTGGATGGCATCACTGACTTTATGGACGTGTGTCTGACTGAACTCCGGGAGTTGGTAATGGACAGGGAGGCCTGGAGTGCTGCGATTCATGGGGTTGCAAAGAGTTGGACACGACTGAGCAACTGAACTGAACTGAACAGTTTCGAGGGGAAAGGATCATGAAAAAAGTAATAGATCTTGCAGCGTTACCTTTCCTATGTGAAATACAAAGTTCAGTAATGTGGGAGACATTTACCCTTCTTGAAGAAACAACCAAGTCAAATAATACTTAGCCAACCAAGAGTTAAAAATGTATGCATTAAAGAGTCATAAGATAAATAACTGGTATTTGTTACCCATTTCTAGATATGTATCCTAAATTTGAACAAAAATGGAAGCATAAAAATATTTAGCAGAAAATTATTATATAAAATAAGACTCAGCTATCTTGCTCATGAGTATTCACCCAAGAGAACTGAAGTTGTGTTCACACAAAACCTGTGTGTGAATGTTTACAACATTTGTGTTTGTAATTGCTAAAGGCTGGAAACAACCCGAATATCCAGCTGGTGAATAGGTAAATTGTGTGATACACACAGTGGAATACTGTTCAGCAGTTAAGGAGTGAACTATGGGTACACACATCAACATGGATGGATATAGTCAAAAGACTATATACTGTGTGATTCCATTTACAGGATAAGATAAAGTTAATGGGCGCAGAAAACAAGTCAGTGGCTGCCAGGAGCTGAGGGTGGAGAGAAGTTGGCTACAGGGGGCAACCTGAGGGCATTTGTGGGGTGACGGATCTGTTCCCCATGTTGCTTGTGGCAGTGCTTACACAACTGTATGGGTTTGTTAAATCTCATGGAATTGTGAACCACCCCAAAAGTGAATTTTACTGTACATAAATTTTAAAAGTAGGGAAAAACAAGAGACGGGGCAAATGCCTACAAAAGTTAATGTGTGTGTGTGTTGTGTGTGTGTTAGTTGCTCAGTCATGCCTGACTCTCTGTGATCCCATGGACTGTAGCCCGCCAGGCTCCTCTGTCCATGGGATTTTCCAGGCAAGAATACTGGAGTGAGTTGTCATTTTCTACTCCAGGGGATCTTCCCCACCCAGGGATGGAACCTGGGTCTCCTACATTGCAGGCAGCTTCTTTACTGTCTGAGCCATCAAGGAAGCCCAGTGTCTGTACAACAGTGTGAATATACTTAAAGTTTTGCATAGTATACTTAAAATTGGTTAAGATTGTAGATTTTATGTGATGTATATTTTACCACAATTTTTAAAAATTCAAATGCAAAATTACAAGACAAGTAATGTATTTATAATGGTTTATTATGTAGTCATTAAACAATTTTTCCAGGGAATTATTAATAAAATAGGAATATGGTTATAATATTAAACTGAATACACAGTTGAATTGGCTATAAATAAATCTATAAATAAATTATAGCAGAAACACTGGAAGATGAAATGCTAAAATATTAAGGGTAAAGGTCTTGATGATGGGATTTTGTTAATATATTTTCCCCCTTTATACTTCTTGGCACATTATTAGTTTTCACTTATTTTTTTATAGTTGATAAAAATAGAATCGTCAGAAAGGGTATGCAGTGAGTTATATATTGCTGACATAGACTCGTTCAGTCATTTCATATAGGCTCATATTTAAATCACACCAGCAAAGAAAAAAAAATGATCGCTTTGGACTCAATTTGTAGCAGTTCTGTTCTTCCCAGATTAACTATTCTAAAACAAATGACATAGTGACAACTGACTTTCAATTCAAGATTGCGAGTTAAGCCTGTGTATAGCTTTTCTGGCTCCAAATTTGCCATTGAATGGACCAAGGAAACATAAAGGGTAAAAACATAACTCCATGGAAAAGTTGGAAAACTTTACAGCTGAGTAATCTTAAGGAGTTAATGTATATAGAAAATATAGAGCAGCAAGCCCTACACTGAGGAGCAGACCTGCCAGATGGAATTCCAGACGTCCAGAGGAAAGTCTGCCTGAAAGATGAGGGCAGGATCCCAGAGCAAGTGGCTGGAGGGGAGGGAGGGAGTGTGTGTGGTGGTCATCTTGGATTCTCAAACCTCTATGTATATGGGGATATGACTTCAGATTCTACAATATCGGTAGACTAAGAAAGTTGCCCCAACACGATTTTGTAGCATTTGTTTAGTAAGACCAGTGGCTGAAGTAAAATATAAGCATTGCCACAAGCTAATTCCTGGCAGAGACAGTTGTATTTCTTTAGACTATTTTCACAGTTAATGTGAATGTGTAACATATGAAAATATGATTAAATATACCTGTTCAGGGCATTAGGAAACTTTTTGTTTTTTAGGAATTATGCTTTAAAAATTTTTTGCTTTTTAAACTTTATTGAGGTATAGTTGATTTACAGTGTAACTTCTGTCCTGTGGCATGGTGACTCAGTTATGCATATTTAATTCTTTTTTATATTCCTTTCCATATGGTTTATCATAGATACTGAATATAATTCCCTGTGCTGTAGTCCGACCTTGTTCTTTATACATCCTATATATACTAGTTCTCATCTGCTAATCCCAAGCTCCCAGTCCACTCTCCCCAACTGCCCTACCTTGGCAAACATTAAGTCTATTCTCCTTGTCTGTGAGTCAGTTTCTGTTTCATAGATATGTTCATTTGTGTCATATTTTAGATTTCACATATAAGTGAGATGGTTGTTTTGATTAGAGAGGGAAGTTATAGAGGGCCCAGTTAACTTGGCGACCTCCAGTAAGGAAGAGAAATTCTCCCACAGAGGGGTGCTACACAAAATGCTTCTGCCAGTACCTTTCCTTTCCTTTTCATAGGGAAAAAAAAAAATATATGCACACATTATACACACGTGTACATGCGTGCATGTGTACGCATGCACACACACACACACACACAATACACAATACTATTAATTTCAGTGGTTATATGAACCCTAGTTAAAATTGTGCTTAAGTAATNCCCACAGAGGGGTGCTACACAAAATGCTTCTGCCAGTACCTTTCCTTTCCTTTTCATAGGGAAAAAAAAAACATATATGCACACATTATACACACGTGTACATGCGTGCGTGTGTACGCATGCACACACACACACACACAATACACAATACTATTAATTTCAGTGGTTATATGAACCCTAGGGTTAAAATTGTGCTTAAGTAACNCCAGTACCTTTCCTTTCCTTTTCATAGGGAAAAAAAAAAATATATGCACACATTATACACACGTGTACATGCGTGCATGTGTACGCATGCACACACACACACACACACAATACACAATACTATTAATTTCAGTGGTTATATGAACCCTAGTTAAAATTGTGCTTAAGTAATACTATTACGTGAATTCAGTTAAAGAATTCACTATTGTGACAGTTCTATGAGACTTTTTGGCCTCCTGATTCCTGAAAGTTATTTATTAGAATTTAAACTTTGGATCTTTGAGTCGGTGTTCATGAATAAAAGTTTTACAAGTGCCTTGTTTTTCCTTTTTTTTTCCCCTGCTTGCAACTTCCATGAAATCCATATTTTCTTTTCCCCCGCAGGAATTGTGAAGGGCAGAATATTCGATACAAGACATGCAGCAATCATGTAAGTTCTGTCATAAAATAGATAATCCCATAGAATATGTTCATGTTTTAAGTAATAATATTATGTATTGTAAAGCTAATGTCCTCTTGGTACTCCTTGTGGAAAATTTGAATATTTGTTTAATTGATGACAGGTTTTGTGTATCTCATACCTTCCATTCATACTACCTTTTTTAGGTCACTTTATGGTCTAATTTGGTAAGCATTTAATAATTTCTAATTTCACAGAAACAATACATAATACTTATAAATGCCTTCCAAGTTCAAAGTGCTCTATGTGTGGGATTTCACCTGACCCTCACAACCATCTCTGAGATGCTGGCATATGAGGTGTGGTTAGTTTTTTCAAATGAGGGGCCTGGAGTTGAGGGAGGTGAAATTATTTTCCAGAGACCATGTGGGAAGAGTACAGACTTGAACTTCTTTAGTTCTGTTTCTCGTGCTCCAAAACACCTGTCCTGCCCCCTGCAAAATGTATTAAGGAGTACTGAAGGCCGTGACTCAAGAAAAATCACACCTGGGAAGGGTTTTAAACCTCACTCTCATCCTACAGTGATCAAAATGAACAAAAAATAAAATTCCAGTACAAATGTGCAATGCAAATAAATGTCAGAAAACACAAATCCCGTTTTATACCCACATTGAAATGACAGGTGTTCAAAGGAAATTCTGAAACCCTGGAGACCTAAATCCATTTATTCTAAATATTTCACTTACCGTGGACCTGTCCTCTCTCCTCCTCCTCTGTCCTGGGCCAGAATGAGACTGCAGTCCTGAATAAGCATTTCTGTTCTACTGACTGGAACTTCTCTTCCATGGGCAGCTCTGGACTTGGGGAGTGGAGAACACACAGTGGTAACAAGACCTTTTGTCTGTGGAACTCAAGCCATGTTTTCAGTCTGTTTTAATAAGTGCTCCTAAGTTGCTTCAGTCGTGTCCGACTCTGTGCGACCCTATAGACGGCAGCCAACCAGGCTCCTCTGTCCCTGGAATTCTCCAGGCAAGAATACTAGAGTGGGTTGCCATTTCCTTCTCCAGTGCATGCATGCATGCTAAGTCGCTTCAGTCGTGTCTGACTCTGTGCGACCCCATGGACAGCAGCCCACCAGGCTCTTCTGTCTACAGGATACTCTAGGCAAGAGTACTGGAGTGGGCTGCCATTTCCTTCTCCAATAATAAGTGACGAAGCAGAAATGTTTCTTTCTCAAACATGGGTGGGAAAATTCTTATTTATTGGGCAGAGGATGAGATGGTTGGACAGCATGACCGACTCAATGGACATGAGTTCGAGCAAACTCCAAGAGATATTGAAGGACAGAGGAGACTGGCGTGCTGCAGTCCATGGGGTCGCAGAGAGTCAGACATGACTTAGCGACTGAACGACATCAACAGATTTTTAGGGCACTCAAAATACAATGACACCCAGCCCTCAGGTAGATATATTTGTGTTCACTATGTCCTAAAAGGGATTTTGGGAGACAAAGCAAATAGGTTTCGTGTGTCCTTAAGACAAGATGAGCTTGGAGAATCGAGCAACACACGTGTGCTTAGGTACACAATTAAGTGAGCTGGAATCCAGGAGGGGATGAAGGAGGGAGAGAAGCTGACCTGAGCATAGATGCAGGCTGGAATTTAGGTATAAGCAGAATCTAGCATGTGGGTGCATGAGCAGCCTGGGGGACTTAAACACATGACTTTTAGATCTGCTGCCTTTTGCCTGGGTACATTATATTTTTTAATTGCTGCTGTAATGCATTACAACACACTTGCTTATCGCAACACAAATTTATCTTATAGTTCTGAAGGTCGGAGGTCTGATAACAGCCTCACTGGGCTAAAATTAATATGTGTCGGCAGGTCTGCATTCCTTCTGGAGTCTCCAGGGAACGATCTATTTCTTTGTCTTTTCCAGCTTCTAGAGGCTGCCCTTATTCCTTGGCTGTGGACCCCTTTTCCGTCTTCAAAGCCAGTAACACTACATCTCTCGGTCCATTTTTATGTAGTCACATTGGCCTTTGGTGACAACTGAACAAGTTTCGCCTACCCAGATAATCTAGGATAATCTCCCCACCTCAGAGTCCTTAACCGTAGTCAAAGGATGCTTTGGGCAAAGCCCCTTTTGCCATATAAGGTAGCCTAATCACAGGTCCTAGGGATTATGTTTTGACCATCTTTGGGAAAGGTGCATTATTCTGGTGAACACCATGGAACAGCTTGTCTTCTCAAACAAATTGGTATGGCAAATTCCTTGCAGTCATTCCAGAATAAATTTCACAACAGTATACTCTCAAGCAGTATTCTGTGAAGCTATCTGGGGAATTCATTTTAAATGCCCAGATCAAGATATTGCATTCTGAGATTTCATTCTAGGGTATGTCTATTCTAGCTAATTCCAAAAGACTGCTCTTTTCAGCACAACAGATAAAGGTGATAAAGGTCTAGGATTACTGGGCCATACAATATAGAGATATATAGAGAGATAAAACGTAATCTCTAAAATTGGTGTGTATTGGTTACAATGGTCAAACTCAAACTTTGGTTTGAGTGAAGGTCTGATGCCTTTGAGGCTCTGAGGGTCTTGAGAGTACCTTGATATATAACTGATGCCCCCTTCAGAGGAATCTGCAGAAATCTTTACTACCTCTAGGCTGGTAAGAAGGAAATGCTTAGGAGGTGGAAGCTAGTGGATAGGACAGCCATGTAAATGTCACCCTCTTCTGTTTCTCAGAGTTGGAGTCCTACGAGGGTTGTTAGATTTCATTAGAATAGGACATTAATTTCTGCACTTGCCGTTACAAATGCAGAGTTTCCAACAACACTCTTTACAGGGAGGAAGGGCACCCTGTTGCAGGTCTCTCATATTGGTAGTGTTCAGGGTGCCCCTCCCTCTCCATGTGCCAAGTATCTGCAGCCACGATACTCAAGCCCTGCTGCAGACCACATGGATGAAGGCAGCCCTAGCTGCAGGGTTGATGATCTGTAGAAGATCTGTTCCTCTTCAGAAGTGATTATAGAAACCTTGCAAGGGTGTCCAATGCCGTAAGTCTATGGGATTATGCATGCGTGCTGAGTCGCTTCAGCTGTGTCTAACTCTTTCCTGACCCCATGGACTGTAGCCTGCTAGGCTCCTCTGTCCATGGGATTCTCCAGGCAAGAATACTGGAGTGGATTGCCATGCCCTCCTCCAGGGGATCTTCGTGACCCAGGGATCGAACCCGTGTCTGTCATGTCTCCTGCTTGGACAGGTGGGTTCTTTACCACTAGAACCACTTAGAAAGCCCCATAAGTGGATGTAACCAGAATGAACTCAGGGTACGAATATGGTCACATCTTGGTTTCTTTTTTTAGATGTAATTACTTGAGATGCTTCCTGTTTTATTAATTAGGGATTTAGAATAACCTCGTTGAAATCTCCAGGGAATCCAGAGAGCAGGAGTGGGGACTGTTCTGCAGCCCTCATCAAGTGGAGGGAGAACTGAGTTATGAGTCCTGCTGTTGCTTCTCAATGCTTCCAGTGTCCTCACTGAAATAGGCCACACTCATTCAGTAGTCAGTGGCTCCCCTGTCCCTGGGGATGGGACGCGTCACCCACTCCTCTGAAGGAAGCTGCCTTCAGTGATTCCCAGGTCAGGCACTCTTTTATAAGGGAAACTTGCTTCGTGATCCAAAGATGCCTGCACCTACAGTGCTGGGGACCTGAGAGCTCTATGTGATGGGACTGCAAGATCTCCCATTCCATCCAAGAGCTGTCACTCAGTGGCCACGAAGGGGAGTGTGCTGTATTGAGAAGCAGAAGCCACTGCCGGTGAGCCCTGGAGACCTGACATTCGGTCCTGTTCCCAAGGTTGCTAATACTTTTCTGTTCCTGGTTATTTGAAGGCTCAGGCTCTCAGCTTTAGGACCATGTAATTTTTCAGCTTTCTAACTCCTAACCAAGATCAATAATAATAGCAACAACAATGGCTCAGACTCATTAAGTACTACTAAAAATCCTAGGCATTGTTCTGAGTGCCTTTTCATGAATAAGTAAATTTAATCCTCATACTCCCTAAAAAGTTGAAAGTGATTAGGGGAGATGAGACTTTGGGCTGGAAGGCCTGTGAGGTGAAGGGAGCAGAGCATGCCTGTGTGCAGTCCTACGGCTTCGGGTAATGGCTGTCCTCAGACATAATCCTCCGATCAGCACTCAGTGTGGACGCTTGCAGCCAGGGCTGGGCCACTGAGGCCTCAGGGAAGAATTATCCTTATCAGGGGTATATGGAGAAGTGGAGAAGTACCAAGAGCAGTCATGTATGTCAGCAAGGAGGCCTTACACCTGAATCCACTCACTCATATGTTTTTATACCAGGCTTTATGGGATTAAAGGTAAAGCTAGAAGAGAGCAAAGGGAACATATTTTTAAAAATGAGTATATCATAATTTGGAAAGAGTGTTTTTGTAGCCTGAACACATTTTTATACAAACACAGACTGAGGCGTGTGTAATTCTGCACAGTGGGTTCCCTGGGCTCCCTGACAGTTTTCCAGAAGAGGTAACATTTGATGTGACCCCTGAAAGATCCTTTATACCCTGGATCCTATATTCATAGGCTAATTTCTGACAGTTTTATCTTAGAGCTGTTTTTTTCCCCCCCCATTACTCCTACGTTAGGCAAGGACCTCTTCCTCTCAGAACTGTCTCATATCTGTCTCAGAACTCCACATCTTGTTATCATCCTGGCCCTCCCAATGCCATGCATTGTGTCCCTTTTCTGTGTCACTCCCCACCGTAGGTCTTTCTTGCTTTCAATTCCCCTCACTTGCATTTCAGGCCCTCCAGCAGTTGGTGAGATTTATATTACTCACCCCGGCTGATCAAGGCTGTGCCTCGTAGATACTGAACTTATTTCTGCTGTTTGCCTTTTGCTTATGTTGTCTTTCATTTCTGGTCCTATTCACATCATATCACCCTTTAGGTCCCTTCTGAACAGTTACTTCTTCGTGATGCATCATTTGCTTATTCTAGCAGATAATGGCCACCTCTGGTAATTTATTTTTATGCTGGGAAATTTGGCATTTGGTATGTAAGAGGATCATGAAATTTAGCTCATACTACAATATGGATAGGGAGATAAGATAAAATGTTTATATTTGCTTATACAAAAATTGTATTTCTCCTGAGTCCCTACTCACTGGTTATCTAGGGGAATATATCTAATCCAAATCAAAGTTTGGTCCAGTCCCATTATATAAATCATCTCTTAGGAAATGGTCTCTCTCGCATAAAAATACTGTTTATCAGATAGTCTCTGTCTCAACTTCTCTCCCTAAATCGTCCATACTAGTTGATGTATTCTCATGGCTTTAGGAAGGAAGCGAGACCTCTGTCTTTAGAATGGCCCTTGAATGGGTGCGNAATATATCTAATCCAAATCAAAGTTTGGTCCAGTCCCATTATATAAATCATCTCTTAGGAAATGGTCTCTCGCGCATAAACATACTCAGTTTATCAGATAGTCTCTGTCTCAACTTCTCTCCCTAAATCGTCCATACTAGTTGATGTGTTCTCGTGGCTTTAGGAAGGAAGGGAGACCTCTGTCTTTAGAATGGCCCTTGAATGGGTGCTGTTTGTTGTCTGCTGTATCTCATTCCCTCTCCACCTCCCTCTCTTCCCTTCCTCCATCTCTTCCTCTCCTTATCTTCTTCTTCACCTCTCTCCTCCTCCTTCTCCTTTTCCATTTCTGTGCCTCCCAGGCCGGCTACTCCTTCCTGACTGAGTCAAGTCTTCCTGATTAGGATCTATTCTCTCCTTATCAGATTGATTCTTTCCTAATCAACTCTATTTATTCAATTTTAAATTTAATTTTTGGATAACAATTTTATTTCTTTCATTGCAAAGTCCTGCTGTAAGTCTACAAACAGCAATAGATAACCTACTGTTTCAATGAATTCCATGTACATAGATTCTACATCTCCAATAAGATAACAAGCTCACTAGGTAGCTTTGTGTTCCTCACAGCATGTCACCTGCGGAAAACCCATAAAGTATATTTAATAAATAAGTGTTGTCTTGAACTTAACTGATGTGAAGAAACACTTCTCGGGGAAAGGGAAGCAGAAGGATGTTTGGCACCCAGGCTTCCTAAACATCAACTGAACTTTAGACACGAGGATCCCAAGATTGTCTAGAGCCAGGGCATGGAACCCAGCTGAAGCAGACTAGACAGGCTTAGTGTTGACACTGGAAGAGCACCATGTGAATGAAAGCATTAATATAAGTAGTCACTGTCCCCCAGAATGACCAGAAAGCAGTATCATAGAATGGAATGCTCATTACTCTGGGACTCAGTCTTGGCTCTGTCATATTCTAGTTGTCTGTCTGTGAGCTAGCAACTGAAGACCTTCTGGATCTGTTTCCTCCCTTTATGAAAACGAGGCTAATGAAATCCTGACCTACCCCACGTGAAGGGTGGTTATGACGAGAGAATGTCAGTGATATTTCCTGGTAAACAAGAAAGCACTGTCCAGATATATGGCTGTCTTAATCAGGGGTCATCATTTGTAAGGAATAGAAGCCCACTCAGATTAGCTTAAAGAAATGGAATTCACTGAATGGGTGGGTGGATGTGTAGTGCAATTTAGGCATAAGCACATCTCGAGGACCCAGGAATCAGAAAGTGAGGTCTGGCTTACTTACTCCTTCAGTTGAAACCCATGGCTTGTGTTCCGACCTTCTTTCATGTCTAATTATTTCTTCTTTGCTGTGGGAACTGGCTCACTTTGCTTCAACATGCATCACATAAAAAAAATTCCTAGCCTAGCCCAGACTAACGTGAGTTCTCAGCTTCAGTTCTTCTGTTGCAATTCCAAATTCCTGGGAAAGGTTGACCCGGCATGGACCAGTTGTTTGCCTCTGACAGTCAGCATTGGCAAAGGAGGCTGGGTCACACAGACCAACCTGGCCACCCCTTCAGCAAGGGCTCAGGTTTGGCTAGCTTCCTAGCCGCTTTCTGTTAATTAGCTGATTTTGTAAAGCTTCATTGATTTGGGGAGTTTAAGACATTCAAGAGTCAGCCAGCACTTGCAGTTCCTGGAGCACTCTTAGGATGGTAAGTGGGCCTGATGCAGGGGAAGTTATTTTTACCTTGCTCTCTAAAATTCTCTGGTTTGGATTTCAAAGAGTCAGATATAGAGAAAATAGGCCATGGTTGAGGAAAGAGGAGTTGAGATAATTTTATTACTGATGATCTTCTCTATGGCTAGATGGAAGACAAAGCCCTTATTCCAAGAGAAAAATGTCATCTGGTCTTAATCTTCTTCAACTTGATTCTTTCATATCTGTGACCTTGGTTAAGGGTTAATCTTGCTAAAACAAACAAAAAAAAAATGTAGACACAATATAGGATTTTAGATTGATTCACAACAAAGTAATACAAGCAATTCCAAGGGAAAGTTTATTAATTATATTTTATGTATTCCCTACCTATATTCAAAAAAGGCTTCCCTGATAGTTCAGTTGGTAAAGAATTTGCCTGCAATGCAGGAGACCCTGGTTCGATCCCTGGGTTGGGAAAATCCCCTGGAGGAGGAAAAAGCTACCTAATCCAGCATTCTGGCCTGGAGAATTCCATTGACAGTACTATATTCAAAAAGGATTTGAGGCATTTTATAAGGGTCTAAAGCATAAACACAGTAAAATATAAAAATAAAGTAGTGAAAAGAGGATAAATAGAAGAGATTATATTTTAAAATTCTGGCTGATAATCTGTTAATAACTATTTGCAGAAAAATAAAGTTAGAGCTCTACCTTACCCCATAGATCAAAATAAATTCCAAATACAATAAAGAGTTAAGCATAATTGCTAAATTATAAAAGAACTAGAAAAATACATTTAAGTGTTTCTCTTTTTCATGGCAGGGTAGGAAAAGCGTATCTCATTAGTAAAGAAAGAAATCTTGAAAGGAAATATGAATATGACTACATAAAAATATAAAACTTCTTGACTTCACAAAGCACCAGAAACAAAATGAAATGAAAAAAATATTTTCAATATAAACAACAAAGAGTTGAAAGCTTCACTATGAAATTTAATAGCTTTATCTGTTAAAATAATAAAAACACAAACATTCCATAGATAAACAAAGGACAAAAACCAAATTTTTGAAGAATTAATGCAAGAAGCAAATATACACAAAAAGATACTAAACCTAAGTGATGAAAAGAAATGCAAATTAAAACATTGAAATTTAAACAATATATTGAAATTCTATTTAACACTTATGATTAGAAAAAACTTTGGAAAATTATATCTAAACCGAGAAGAGATACTGAGAAAAGGGAACTTATGTATCCTGATGATAAGAAGAAGACCTTTCTGGAGGGCAATGAAGCGATAGTTTGAAATGCTCATGAAACATACCCTTTTTCTCAGAACTTTTATTTCTAGAAGTTTGTCCTTGGGAAATAATAAAATTTGGTCAAAGATTTATGTATAAGAATCTTTGTTTTTTATTCTTCTTTTGAATAGAAAATATTCCCAGAGTTTTTACAATGAACATTTATTTCTTTTGCAATACAAAAAAAAAAAATCACCTCTCTGAATCTATTTTATTTAATTAAAAAGTGAATTCATTTCCATTAATCGGGAAGTCTGTGCTCAGTTTTGAAGAGTAAAGTAGTGTTTTTGTCATTCAGCATCTTGCTTTGGAAATGTCTGATGAGATCGGTTAGTAATTAAATAAGATCCTTGAGTCATCAAAACTTGTACAAACACTTTTTACCTTTAGTATGAGAGCTCCTTGGGTCTTCCCTGATAGCTCAGTTGGTAAAGAATCTGCCTCCAATGCAGGAGACCCCAGTTCGATTCCTGGGTCGGGAAGATCTGCTGGAGAAGGGATAGGCTCCCTACTCCAGTATTCTTGTGCTTCCCTTGTGGCTCAGCTGGTAAAGAATCTGGCTACAATGCAGGAGACCAGAGTTTGATCCCTGGGTTGGGAAGATCCCCTGGAGAAGGGAGAGGCTACCCACTCCAGCATTCTGACCTAGAGAATTCCAAGGACTAGGGTCGCAAATAGTTGGCCACGACTTTCACATGAGAGCTCCTTGGGGCTGTTTATTAGCTTTTTATTGTAGACAGATTTGAAAAAGCCATGTTGTGTCTTTCCATTCTAGAGCCAGTCAAACGCAGGCACTGGGTACCAGTAAAGTGATGGCTAGGGGCCTGAGAGCAAGAGCGGAAAGGCTATGAACTAGATGACAAAAACAGTGAAACAAACACAAGTTCACACATTAGAGCAGCAATTTGAGGCCAGTTAAAATAATGGCTAATAATCATTTATGTTGAAATGGCTCCTGAAGGCATGGATGATGATTAATATTTCCTATGGAAGGCCTTAGGTCACTGGGAAGACTCCAAAAACATTCCATTTCCCTTGTTTCAAAAACAAAGAGGTTATGTAATATGTTTGAAAATTTATATTCAGTATGTTTAAGATAGAGCAGAATTTGGCATTTACATAGGGTAAGCTTTAATTATCTGAAAAAAACTACCTGAGTGGAAAAATAATCAGAATAAATTAGGTGATTCCCTCCGTGATCAGAAAATTCCACAGTAGAATTCCACACTGAAGATTCTGAAGTTTTTTTTTTTTAAAAAGGAAGGAATGAAGTGACTTCCGGAGAGGAGGTGGGGTCTGCTCTCATGGGACTCTAGCTGTGCCTTGCGCTGGCCCAGCTCACCTCGTGATGTGCCTATGGCCCTTTTTCTCTGCTTTAGGACTGCCCTCCGGATGCAGAGGACTTCCGAGCCCAGCAGTGTTCAGCCTACAATGATGTTCAGTACCAAGGACATTATTATGAATGGCTTCCACAGTACAACGACCCTGCCGCCCCCTGCGCGCTCAGGTGTCAGGCCCGGGGACAAAACTTGGTGGTGGAGCTGGCACCCAAAGTCCTGGATGGGACTCGGTGCACTGCTGACTCCTTGGACATGTGTATCAGTGGCATCTGCCAGGTAAGCCACACCTGCTTCCTGGGCCCCTGTCTCCAGCCGGTGCTGCAACCACTGTCAGTAAAGATAACATTTCTCTTCTGTACTTCTGTTCATGCAGACGAAATATTGCCTTTGAGGATTTTAATGTAAAACATATTTTAAGGAGTGTTATTCACCTGTAGATTATATTTTACTTATTCAAAATAGTGTACATTTTGCCCATATAGAGTCAAAAGACTATAATATATGACTTATGGATTTTTCTAGATCAGTGGTTCTCCAACTTGAAGGTACATCAGAATCACCTGAGGGACTTGTTAAAACACAATGTTCTGAACCCCATTCCACAGCTGTTGACCCAAAAGGTCTAGGGTAAGGCCTCAAAATTTGCTTTCTAACAAGTTCCCAGGAGGTGCTGATGCTGCTAGCCCAGAGACCCCACTTTGAGAACTACTGATTTATTGGTATTGATAGGTTCTCTGAATTTTCTTGTTAAAAGTAATTCATTGTTTGAGGCCTGTGGGAGCAGTGACTTATTTACTAAGTGATTAGCATGAGTGTACTCCAGCAGACTTTTTAGAGTGATCTTTGCAGAGTTGTGATGAATGTGACTGAGGTATAACCCCCCATGACTTATAATAGGAGTGATGACTCAGAGGACTGTGATAGGTTGCTGAGACAGTGTGGGGATTATTGGGAAGGGATAGAATTCTACTCCATTCCTTTGATCACTGGAAAAAATTGTAAACATAGGGAATGCTTACTATTCCATCTACCCTTTTATGTTCATAACAAAAACAGCAGTAGTAGTAGCAAATGTCCCTAACCATCTACTAAGTATCAGACCCTGTCAGGTATCTCTGACTTCTTTCTTATACTTGGAGGAACCGTAGTCTTGCTTATCAGATGAGCTTCTCCTTCCTACATCCCTCCATCTGGAAAACAATCCTCAGTTGCTCACCACAACACCTTGGAGTCATTCTTTTCTTAAAAACATTTTGTTGGAGTACAGTTGTTTACAGTGTTGTGTTACTCTCTAGGCAGTAGGTTCTCATTAGTTATCCATTTTATACATAATAGTGTATATGTGTCAGTATCAATCTCCCAGTTCATCCCACCTCCTTTTTCCCACTTGGTGTCCGTACATTCGTTCTCTGCGTCTGTGTCTCTATTTCTGTTTTGCAGATAGGTTCATCTGTACCTTTTTAAAAAAATCGTTCTTGAGTTTTCTCTTTCAATCTACACGTGTAATCTTGCTGAGTCAGTTCTACCTTCAGACAACATAGTTAGATCTTGTTTTTTGAGCTACAGTGACATTCTTTATCTTTTAAACTTGTACATTTCAACTCACTGCCATACCCCAGTACTTCCACAATGTCTATCCCCATCAAAGGTCCTTAATTAAAAACTGGTTGAATAAATGAGTCTTATCGACTTGCAGATGCAAAGGTTGTTCATATCTCTTGGTCTCTTTTATTTCTCTCTCAGCCTCCAATCTTGAATTTTCTAGTTTAAGTTTGATGTCCATTCTGGGAGATTCCACAGATTCCTCCAATACACCATGGGAATTCCTCCAGTCCCCACCCCTTCTCAAATGAACTAATATTGTTCTTCCCAGATCCATTAGTTATTCAAACTGCTATCTATTAATTTCTGTTTATGACACCACAATTCTCAGTGTCACCTTCCTGAATTTACGTTGTGGTCACCAAATGTATTTGCTTACATGTCCTATATCCTGATACTTCTATCAAATTTCTCACATTTCACTTTTTTTCCCTCTCTAACCTTTTTACTCCAAAACTAGACTAGCCAATCTCCCTTGGTGGCCTAACCAATCTCTCTTCCTTTCTCTTCTACTCATAAACCATCTTATTTGATGTTTGCTGCTGCTACTAAGTCACCTCAGTTGTGTCCAACTCTGTGTGACCCCATAGATGGCAGCCTACCAGGCTCCCCCATCCCTGGGACTCTCCAGGTAAGAACACTGGAGTGGGTTGCCATTTACTGTTGACTAATCTTCTCAAAGGTCAGAGTTTATGACTTCATTCTTTTATTATATATGCTGTCAGTGATTTCCCTTTATAACTACCAGTTAACTTTTGGGCTCTTCCATGAAATAATAATAATAGCTATTTTTGTTCAGTGGAATTATGCCTTTTTGTTTTACACATTTTTGACAATGAATTNCAAGGCTAATTAATCCCTCCACCTGCGTCCTGGATTCCAGCCCGCTCTGCTTCCTCAGAGATCTCACCCCACCTATCGTCTCTCTCCTTTATCCTCTCTTTCTGTCTCCTTTTCCCATCAGGGTTAAATGTGACCGGATCTCTTCCATCTTAAATGGAAGTATAATTTGCAAAATATATGTGTGTGTATATGTGTGTATATATATGTGTGTATGGGTAAGATATATATATCTTCCCTGGTGGCTCAACAGTAAAGAATCCATCTGCCAGTGCAGGAGATGCAGGTACAACCCCTGGGTTGAGAAAATCCCCTGGGAAAGGAAATGGCCACCCACTCCAGTGTTCTTGCCTGGGAAATCCCATAGACAGAGGAGCCTGACGGGCTACAGCTCATGGGGTTGTAAAAGAGTTGCACGTGACTTAGCAACTCAACAACATATATATTTTACATAATTAAATACATAATATATGTGTATATGTATATAGACCTTTTAAACTCTCCACATCTCCAGCTGCCACCCTAATCTTTCACTCAGCTTTATTGACAACTTTTGGAAAAACTGTTTACATTTCCTGTGTCTCCTTTTTTGTCATTTATTCCTCAGGTGGCAGCTTCCTGTGCTTACTGCCCAGTTGATACTGTCTTTATGAATCCCATTAGCAAGCTTTTTACTGCTTCATCCAAAAGGCACTTGAAGCCCCAGTGGAGGACCATTTAGTGCTGCTGGCACCTCCCTTTTTAAAATTCTCTTTCTCATCAGGGTTGTCCCTCCATTTCTGGTCAGACCTAGAATTGTGCCTTTCTGCAGAATGGTGGAGAAATCCTGAAAAGTCATCACTGTAGAACCACCCTGCTTCCTGTCCTAAAGACCCGGAGTTTTCCCTTATTCTGCCTGGTTCATTGCTGTCGGAAACCCAACTCACAGATGCTCCATAGCAGCATCACACAGAGGCTGCTGGATGGACACATTCTTGGGCTCCACCCTAAGCTTGTGGGACAGGATTTCTGTGGGAGGAGCAGGAATCTGTGTTTTAATAAGTTCTCAAGGTGATTCTGGGAGGTGCTGCTCTGTAAAAGTACCACAAGGACATGAGCTGTATCAAATATTAATATACTATGGAGAGTTACAGAAACAGACGGGAATTGCAGTTTAGGGGAGATGGCATTTAAAACTACAGTGGAGATAAGTTTTCTGTAATCTAAGAATGTTAAATCCTTAGGTGAGGACTCTTACAGATTGCTGCCTTCCTAGCCTTGCCCAGCTGCCCTGCAATATGCGTTTTCCGACAAGGTAGTATTGTAAGCAACTGGGGGTTCATGTCCCTCTACACAGCCATGTATTTCCCCCAAGTGTCAACCATCTGACTAAAATAAAATAGATTTCTAGTCTGAGAGGGTTCACTTGAGTGNACAGATTGCTGCCTTCCTAGCCTTGCCCAGCTGCCCTGCAATATGCGTTTTCCGACAAGGTAGTATTGTAAGCAACTGGGGGTTCATGTCCCTCTACACAGCCATGTATTTCCCCCAAGTGTCAACCATCTGACTAAAATAAAATAGATTTCTAGTCTGAGAGGGTTCACTTGAGTGTTTACCTGTCAATGAATGGCAGTTGGAATGTGCGCGCGCGCGCGCACACACACACACACACACACACACGCACAGGATAAATGCTCCTCAAAGGCACCACAGTTTAAGTTCACAGAGATTTTCTAAGAGAGTTACTTACTTAGCCCAGTTGATCTACCCAAAGAGGATTTCTTAGGAAAGACTTCTTATTTATTATTTTCAAAACAATTTTCGTCACATAGATGTCTCTCTTGTTGTTGTTGAGTTGCTCAGTCGTGTTGACTCTTTACAGCCCCATGGACTATAGCCCGCCAGGCTCTTCTGGCCATGGGATGTTCACAAACAAGAGTACTGGAGTGGGTTGACGTTTCCTTCTCCAAGGGTTCTTCCTGACCCAGAGATTGAACCCAAGTCTTCTGCATCGGCAGGTGGATTCTTTACCACTGAGCCACCAAGGAAGCCCTGGCCAGTGTAGCTATTCTGTGAAAAAGCCTCCATAACATTCCTTCTCAACAGTTGTGTCTCTTATTTAGACCATTTATTTTTTCATAATATTGACTTTGTAAAGTGTTCGTCCCGTTTGTCTTAGAGAATTTCCCATCTTCTGGGTTTATCTGATTGCCACTTTATTTGTGGATCTCTCTCAATATTTCCTATAAACAGAGCACTGAGATCCAAGGCTTGATTGGAACTGGACTGACATCTGTTCAGGTAGGAGCACGTCAACCATGGTGCAAAGTGCTTTATGTTGCATCACATCAGGAAGTCCGACATAGCAGTGTTGAGTCTGATCAGTGGTCTAAGGTGGGGAAACAGATTGCTGTCTTATGCAGATCCATGTTTCCTTGTAAGAAACCTACAGAGTGTTATCTCAAGGTGTTAAATATTCTGTTTTGCAACAGTTTCTCACAGGGGGTTTAGCATCTATTGTTGACCCTTGCTTGAAATAGTGCTTATTCTGGGGTTTGGTTACAAATGGCAATTTTCTGATTCTTTCCTTACCTCTGTATTTACTTTCTGATATTCTTCTGTAAAGGAGCTCCCCAGTCTTTTTTGTTTTTCATTTCTCACTCTGTATTCAGAGATTTTTTATGTTTTGTCATATTATAGACACTATTCATCTGGGGCTGCATATTGTCCAAAATGTGGCCAGTGGGAGCTGTTCCAGCTGAACACTTTTGACATAATTCCTTTGGAGTTTAAACACTGCTTTGCATTCTGAGACAATGAAAGGGTGCTCTAGGCTCACTTTGTTTTTTTTTTTTTTTTTCCTTCTCCAGACCTAGAATTGCCTGTTTTTTTTTTTTTAATGAAGTCTTGATTCTTTTTAGTGGGGAATGGTATTTAGAGCCCAAGACATAGGCAATACTGGGGGATCTTTGCTTCCAAGCCCTTTTCATTGCAGAAAACTTTGAAACTATAGAAGAAAGAAAAATGAAGACCATGTATCTGTGGATCTATTTAAAGCTTATTTTATGATTTCCTTGTTTTTATCATTTTAAAATAGAGATATTTCTCATGGAAGTCACCAAATAAAAAGTTAAATTGTCTGTACTGTATATTCATCAACAAAATATTATTGACTCTTCTACCTTAAATAATGACACAGTGAAGTATACAGGTTTTTGGTTATTGTCCTTTGGATTTTGGCCAGCCTCAGCTTATTAAGAATTATTCTTCTGACTCCATTTGGAGATCCTTGTCACTCTCTATTACTGGAGATGCCATCATAAAATCTGAAGCCACTGAAAAATTTCCTAAATAAAAAAATCCTAAGAAAAAATACGTTTTTAATTATATAAAATTGGAAAATACAGAACAAAGCATAAAAAGCACATTACGTATGATGTTGGCTGTGGGTATGTCATATACGTCCTTTGTTATTTTGAGATATGTTCTTTCTATGCCTAATTTGTTGAGTTCTTATTCTTATTCTTATCATTATTGAATTTTATCAAATGCTTTTTCTTTATCTATTGAGATAATAGGATTTTTCTTTTATTCTATTAACATGATGTATTATATTGATTGATTCATATCTGATGAACTGTCCCATCTCCTTACATCCCAGGAGTAAAGCCCACTTGATCATGGTGTATGATCATTTTAAAGTGCTGCTGAAGCTGGTTTTCCAGTATTTTATTGAGACTTGTTGCATCTATATTCATTAGGAATATTGGTCTCTAGTAATTTTTTTCTTCTTGAATTTTAAGTAGTTATATTATCTACAACTAAGGTTTTAAATTTTTTAATTTCCAATATATATTCCTCTAATTTATTTTCTACTTACACTGACAAAGATAAGAGTGTGGGGAAAAATTATGATAATTTTTGTTGTGTTCCTAACCATGGTGGAAATAATTCTAATATTTCACCATTAAATCTACTCATGGCTTCTGACTCTTTATTAAACTGAGGGTGTTTCTTTCTGTCCTTGGTTTTAAAAGGAATCTTGTTGTAATGCATGCTGAATTTTGTCGGATACCCTTTTACATTCATTAAAATGTTCATAATATTTAACTCACTTGATTTGTTAATATAACCAATTATATTAATACTTTTTCTGATGCTGACTCAATAATTCATTTTAATAATATACTGTATTTAGTCATGATGTGTGATCCTTAAGATAGAGTTCTAAAATTTATTTGGTTTGTTGTATTTATTATTTTTACATCCATAGTGATAATTAATTTTAGTTCACATATTTATTTATGTGATCTCTGTGTTTGGTTTGGGTATCAGTTATTTTAGCTGGTATTCACTAACTGGGAAGCTTTCAGTTTCCTAATATCTGCAACTTGCTTGTTTGCTTAAGGTTTTGCAAAACTCATCCAGCAAAACATTTTGGCCCTGGTCCTTTATTTTCTTTTTTTCCTCTGTAAATAATGTTTTTAGCATTTTTAAAAATTTTATTTTAAAAGTAATTCATTGGTGCATTTTTATTCTAGAAAACTCAAAAAATATAGAACTCTTTCCATTCAGGCACTCCCAGAATTCTTTTCTTTCCTGGGAGGAAACCACTGTCAATGGTTTGATGAGAGAGAATGGAGAGTTATTATTTAGTGGGCTCAGACTTTCAGTTTTGCAAAATAAGAAAAGTTCTAGAGATAGATTGTGATAATATCTCTTACCCAATCCCCTGCCAAAAGCCATCATACTTTCTGTCTCTATGAACTTAACATACCTCATATAAATGGAATCATACATTCTTTTGTGACTGGTGTATTTCACTTAGCATAGTATCTTTGTGGTTTATCTATGTGTCATAGCATGTGTCAGAATTGTCTTACTTTTTAAAAAAATACTTAAATTTTGTTTTTTTCATTTTGGCCACCCCAGACCTTTGTTGCAGCATGTGGGCTTTCTCTAGTTGCAGTATGTGGTATGTGGGTTTCTCTTGTTGTAGCGCATCAGCCCTAGAGCACATGGACTCAGTAGTTGCAGTGTGCTGACTTAGTTGACTAGAGGCATGTGGGATCTTAGTTCCCCCACCAGGGACTGAATCTGCATCCCCTGCATTGTAAGGCAGATTCTTAACCATTGTACCATAAGAGAAGTCCTAGAATTGCCTTACTTTTTGAGGTTGAAAAATATCCCTTTGTATATATTTACCACATGATAGCTTTCTACTCATCAGTGAATGGACACTTAGGCTGATTTCATCTTTGGCTGAAATAATGCTGCTGTCAATGTGCATGTATAAATATCTGTATGAATCCCTGATTTCAGTTCTTTTGGGTATACCCAGAAGTAGAATTGCTGAATCATGTTGTAACTCTATATTTAATGTTTTGAGTAACT
>SJYA01002603.1:124458-162146 GCA_006410615.1 Neotragus moschatus | reverse complement strand
AAAGTTTACCCAAAGTCATGTCCATCAAGTTGGTGATGCCATCCAGCCATCTCATCCTCTCTTGTCCCCTTCTCCTCCTGCCCCCGATCCCTCCCAGCATCAGAGTCCTTTCCAATGAGTCAACTCTTCGCAAGAGGTGGCCAAAGTACTGGAGTTTCAGCTTTAGCATCATTCCTTCCAAAGAACACCCAGGACTGATCTCCTTCAGAATGGACTATTTGGATCTCCTTGCAGTCCAAGGGACTCTCAAGAGTCTTCTCCAACACCACAGTTCAAAAGCATCAATTCTTCGGCACCCAGCTTTCTTCACAGTCCAACTCTCATATCCTTACATGACACTGGAAAAACCACAGCCTTGACTAGATGGACCTTTGTTGGCAAAGTAATGTCTCTGCTTTTGAATATGCTATCTAGGTTGGTCATAACTTTCCTTCCAAGGAGTAAGCATCTTTTAATTTCATGGCTGCAATCACCATCTGCAGTGATTAGCAACTTTCAAATGCATAATATTATTAACTAAAGTCACCATGATTGATTCACTTTATAACTGTAAATTTATGGCTTTTGATCCAGCAACCACCCATTTATTCTCTGAATCTGTGAGTTCAGGATGTTTGTTTTTAGTCCACATGTAAGTAAGATCATGTACTGTCTTTCTTTGTCTGACTTATCTCACACAGCATAATGTCTTCAAGGTCCATCCATGTTGTCCTAAGTGGCAGGATTTAATTATTTTTATGGCTGAAAAGTTAGAGTCTTTATTTTCAACTCATTTTCAAGGGGAGCTTGTTTTCTAGTGGAACTCCTATAGCCCTCAGACTGCTAACTTTTAGTTTTTCCCTTTTTTTCCAGTAGGCACCCAGGGGTCTCAGGGCTGGTTTAGGACTAGTTGTAACATTAGCTCTGTGGTGTGGAAGTCCTGAGATCCAGGTTTTGATGGGAAAGCTGCAGACTCACCCAGACACAGACTGACTCTGTTTTCTTGAGAGAGATGTCTTTCCTCCACCCAAGAGCCAAGGACAAAGTTATGTTTCCGCCTTGCTTCCCTTAGCTTGCTGGCTCAGGAGTGTGAAGGCTTTCTGCAGGTTCTCAGAGGTTCCCATGGCCACCTCCCCTGTCCCTGTGTGGGCATCAAACCTCAGTCCCTGGGCCTTATGCCCCATAAGTAGCTTCCTGTGCTATTGACAGGGACAGAGTGAAAAAAGTAGGTGATTAAATAGTTAATTCCACTGGGGGACTGTGAGTAGAAAAAATATGGGAGACCCTGCCAGCTAATGGTTACTCAGGAAAGCAGGTTTGCTTAACCACAGGACCAAGCAGCCTTGTTTAGCAGCAAAACCAGGCGATAGAAGCAGGAGACGTGCCCCCGAACAGTGAAACGGCAGTGGCTGAGCTCCGCATCCTGCCCAGTGAGCTCGGCAGGTTAATNCCTGCCAGCTAATGGTTACTCAGGAAAGCAGGTTTGCTTAACCACAGGACCAAGCAGCCTTGTTTAGCAGCAAAACCAGGCGATAGAAGCAGGAGACGTGCCCCCGAACAGTGAAATGGCAGTAGCTGAGCTCCGCATCCTGCCCAGTGAGCTCGGCAGGTTAATGATCCCTAGACGTGCCCCCGAACAGTGAAATGGCAGTGGCTGAGCCCCACATCCTGCCCAGTGAGCTCACAGGTTAATGATCCCTAGACGTGCCCCCGAACAGTGAAACAGCAGTGGCTGAGCTCCGCATCCTGCCCAGTGAGCTCGGCAGGTTAATGATCCCTAGGCCACGCAATCTGCACACATGAAAAAGAATCATTTGTGGACCTAGCTTGACCTGCCTGCCCAACCTGGAGGAGGAGCTGATGATGGACGCATGGCCTCTACTCAAGAAAGAAAGAAGGTCTTCTCCTCCTCACATTTCCTTATTATTATAACACTGTAGCCCAGTGAGTTCTCAGGGNAATGATCCCTAGGCCACGCAATCTGCACACATGAAAAAGAATCATTTGTGGACCTAGCTTGACCTGCCTGCCCAACCTGGAGGAGGAGCTGATGATGGACGCATGGCCTCTACTCAAGAAAGAAAGAAGGTCTTCTCCTCCTCACATTTCCTTATTATTATAACACTGTAGCCCAGTGAGTTCTCAGGGTATGGCATTTCTCATCTGCCCACCTATAGAACTCACAAGTGTCCTGTTCTAATAAACCACTTCTTACCTGCTACTTTGTCTGTCACTGAATTCTCTCTGTGCTGAGACACAAGGAACAATGGTACCAGAGCTCTTTGGGGCCCTGGAAATGACACCAGTCATTCTCACTATCACATCATCAACTCCTGGGAATGTCATACTTAAGATTAAGTGGTTTCTTTGTGTCTGAGAAGCTGGGTGTTTCCATTTCTTTCTCTAGAGTTTGAATGTGCTATTTTATCCAACGTGTCTGTGACAATAAAAGGGGTGGGGAGGATATTAAAATCAGCCTAATATGTTCAGCTGCTAAAACTAGAGGAGAGAAACAAAAGATTCAGTCCTCTTCCTTAGAAGATGCCAAGTTGAAGAATGAAAGCAGACAAGTTAAAAAAACAATCACAATATAACTAAGTGCATGCTGAAGGAAGGATTTATAAAGGTCATACTTCATACTTCACTACCCATTCTTCATGACACAAAATGCTGAACTTGTCTTCAAATTACTAGAAGGTCCATCCCAAGGGAGCCACAGAGCCCAACTCTGGAACCTTCAGAGTCTTTATTTCTTATTTGGTCATTTTTGGTGGAAGGGGATTAGCCTTGATTTTGCCATATAAATCTTACAGAATCATTTTTTTGCAAGGGGAATACAGATGAAACATTACTAGCCTTGATCTGGACACAGTAGTTTTGTTCCACCTTTCAGCTACAAAGTGGCACCTGCCAAGGGCATCTGCCATCTGCCTCTGAGGAGATTGAACCCTGTGCTACTGCAGCTGTTGACCTTTGACACCCCCTGAAGGGAGTCCAGGGTAGAGAGTGAGGCTCCAGGGAAACTGGTGGAACAGATCTTTATAGATAGATATTTTCAGGAACTGATTTTATGACCCCAGTCCTCACATCTCCTCATATCTAGAAAAGCACTAAGTCCTTTCATGGTGACATTAGCTCCTTGTGACTAGCAGAAAACTGCTTGTAAAATAAGTGCTGGATTGCACTGAACACCGCCCTCCCCAAAATCTTATATACTGACCTTCCCCACTGCCTCTTTGGAGCAGTCGCTCAGAACTGTGTGGGGGTGCTGCCTCCCGGGCTGCAGTCCTCATTTTGCCCCAAATGAAACTTAACTCCAGCTCTCACACTGTGCATCTTCTTTTCTTCAGTTGGCACAACAGACAGATCCCCTGTTGTCGGGAGTGGCTCCGAGAGAAAAATCCACCCGTGACAAGGCTCCGGGCTGAGGTGACCCGGCCCAAAGAGGCCAGGCCATCTGGATGCACTCGAGGACCTCGACCAGTGGCATGACCCCTCATTTTGCATCGCTTTGCTTCTTGGTAGTGATTGTTCTGATTNCTGGCCCCCCCCCCCCCCGCACCCTGTGAATTCTTTTCTTTAAAAAAAATTCTTCATTCATTTATTTATTTATTTTTGCCTGTGCTGGGTCTTTGTTGCTACCTGGGCTTTTGTCTAGTTGTCAGGGGCTACTCTCTAGTTGTG
This sequence comes from Neotragus moschatus, assembly GCA_006410615.1. NCBI lineage: Eukaryota > Metazoa > Chordata > Mammalia > Artiodactyla > Bovidae > Neotragus > Neotragus moschatus. The sequence continues at coordinate 158,483 of SJYA01002603.1, read as the reverse complement.
GCGCACGGATTTCTTATTGTGGTGGTTTCTCTAGTTGTTGCAGAGCGTGAGCTCTGGGGTGAGAGGGCTTCCATAGTTGTGTCACACAGGATTAGTTGCTCCTCAGTATGTGGGATCTTCCCTGACCAGGGATCGAACCTGTGTCTTCTGCACTGGCAGACAGATTCTTTACTGCTGAGCCACCAGGGAAGCCCTTCGAGGCCCTATTCTTAAGCTTTTCACTTTTGAAAGAAGTTACAAAAGGGGATTGAGTCAATTATCTGAGGCTAGACTCAAGGACTGCAAACTAGCTGAGTGTCTTTTTCACCGAACTCTTATGATTGCTACGAACTAAGGGACACAAATACCTGGAAAGAAAATCCATGAAGCTGGTTTCTCCTGACCACTTCAGTTCCTCCTTCACCTTTTACTCAAACACAGAGACGTTCAGCAGATATAAATCAGAGTCTCCAGATCCTGATCCACTTTCCTCTTTTTCTCTCAGGGACTCCTCTGCAGGCCTCTGGATTCAGTTATTCCCCTAAAGCTGTGCCTCAGCCCTCTTTACTCTCCTCTCTTCCCTACCTCCTTTATCCACTCTATAACTTCAGCTATTTTCCACATGACCCTAAAAACAATTCAACAAGCTTGAGTCCCTTCTTGAATTGGGACCCAAATTTTCATTCGCCTGTTGGACTGCGCCACCTAGTGGTCACCTGGAGACCTGACTCCACTCTGCTGTTTAAACCTGAATATCTTCATTTGGTCCTCTTCCTTCACCTTCTTGCTGTGGTTGTTGTTCAGTCACTAAGTCGTGTTCAAATCTTTGCGACCCCATGGCCTGCAGCACGCCAGGCTTCCCTGTCCTTCTCCTGGAGTTTGCTTAAACTCATGTCCATTGAGTTGGTGATGCTACCCAACCATCTCATCCCTGTTGCCCCCAATCCTCCTGCCCTCAATCTTTGCCAGCATCAGGGTCTTTTCTAACGACTCGGCTGTTTGCATCAGGTGGCCAAAGTATTGTAGCTTCAGCTTCAGAATCAGTCTTTCCAGTGAATATTCAGGGTTGATTTCCTTTAGGATTGATTGGTTTGATCTCCTTGCAGCCCAAGGGACTCTCAAGAGTCTTCTTCAGCACCACAGTTTGAAAGCATCAATTCTTTGGCACTCCGCCTTCTTTATGGTACAACTCTCATATCCATACATGACTACTGGAAAAAACATAGCTTTGACTAGACGGACCATTGGCAGTAGAATGACGGCTCTGCTTTTTAATGTGCTGTCTAGGTTTGTCATAACTTTTCTTTTAAGGAGCAAGCATCTTTTAATTTTGTGGCTGCAGTCATGGTCTGCAGTGACTTTGGGGTCCAAGAAAATAAAACCTGTCATTGCTTCCACTTTTCCCCCATCTATTTGCATGAAGTGATAGCCCTGGATGCCACAATCTTCGTTTTTTGAATGTTGAGTTTTAAGCCAGTTTTTTCACTCTCCTCTTTCACCCTCATCAAGAGGCTCTTTAGTTCCTCCTCACTTTCTGGCATTAGAGTTGTATCATTTGCATATCTGAGGTTGTTGATATTTTTCTGGGCAATCTTGATTCCAGCTTGTGATTCATCCAGTCCTCTGCCTCCTATTCTATGTAACTCGTCATTGTTCTCTAGTTTACTAAGATCAGACAACTTCAGGGGTTCTCTGGTTTCATCTGCCACCTGCATAGAAGTCACTGCTTCACCCTTCAGCATCTTTCTCTTCCCAAGTTTACAGCCTCAGGGAAGACCCTGCAGAGCCTGGCTCTTAAAATAGTCTCTAAACTGCTTTTACTGTTTCTGGTGTCTGGCCAGTCCACTTTGTCTTACACTCAGCTTCCTGAATCATCTTAAAAAATAAAAATAAAAAAACCCTGGTCCTGGCCAGTCCCTCCCAAATTAGAAAAAGCTTCCAACAGTCCCCACTGTCCATATAATAAAGTCCATATGCAAAACCCTGTATAATGTTACAGTTGGCAAAATTTTTCTATAAAGAGCCAGACAGAAAATGTTTTAAACTTTGCAAGCACAAGCTGTCTGTAGAAGCTACTCAATGCTGCCCAAGAGCAGCTGTAGACCAGAGGTCAGTGAATGAGCACGGCTGTGTCCCAGTAAAGCTTATCTATGGAGACTGAAATTTGAATTTAATTTGTCACAAAAGCATCAAAACCTCTTTTGACTTTTTTTCAGCCACTGAAGAAATAGGAAAACTGTCCTTCATTCATGAGCCTTATAAACATAGGCAGTGGCCCAGATGTGGCCTGCAAGGCTCTAGGTGGTCGACCCTACCCTGAACAAGTTAGATTATTATAGCTGGTAAGGCTCGCAGCAAAGTATACAGAAACTGGCCTGAGAGGGAAGAGAAGGAAAGTCATGAAGTCTCTTGTCTTTAAAGGTTCATTTGTGGCCCAGTATCAGGCCTGCAGGGTTTTCAGTCTGCTCCCTGACCCTGTCCTATTGGACAAGCCTCTTGTCCAATAACTGGTGGGTGGCTGTGTGGTGGGACTGGGTAGGGGGAAACTCTCCCCTCCAAGACAAGAAGACAGAGAGAAGCACTCAGGGAGCATCTCAGGCCCTTCAACCCCTTCTTCTCAGGGGCTTCCCTCCCCAGAAGAGATGAAAAAGCTGAAGGGAGGCAGTTGACAGCACAGGATGGGCAGAAGGGGAAGGAGGGCAGCAGAGTGGACCATTAGCTCCTCAGTAGAAGGACCCCGTCTGATAATCCTCTGCATTCCTCGAGTCCAGAACAGGACAGGCTCACAGAGAACACTCACCCAACTCACTAGAGCACTGGGTCTGGCTCCCCATGGCTGTGAGCCGGGGTGGGCAGACAACAGAAAAGAAATAGGATGTCAGTGGGAGGGGGGTGCCAGCAACTGAGAGGAGCCTTGAAAAGCAAAGGCAGCAATAATGCAAGGGGCAAGCAGATGCCTTGGTCCTCTGTCCCAGGCCAGTGACAGGACTGAGACTGAGTGCAAACACACCCAGCCAATGGGCCAGGCATGACAGAGCCATCACGGCCATGTATCCCACTGCCTGCAGACTCTCTGCAGAATCCATGCAAGCAGGATTCTGAAGGCTTGAGACACATGTTACGTTCCCACGAGCTTCAACCGGGGCTTCCCTAGTGGACCAGTGGTTAAGACTTTGCCTTCCAAGGCAGGGGGTCAGGGTTCAGTTCTTGGTTGGGGAATTAAGATCCCACATGCTTCACGTCTAAGAAACCAAAATCTAAAACAGAAGCAATTTTGTAATAAATTCAATAAAGACTTTAAAATGGCCCACACAAACAGTGTCTACTGGAAGCCTGGGGATTCTCTTTTGATTCCTCAAATGTCACCTAATAAAGCCCGGGAGATCTACCTTCTTGTAGCCTTCCATCAGCTGCTGCTGCTCCCCCTGCGAAGATGGTTTTAACGTAAATTCCAATGGGGCCGTAAATGCTGTCCTTGCCTCCAACAATGCTGAAGCCCAGGCCCTGGGAAAGAAGAGGAGAAGGTCAGACTGAGGCATGTTCCATGCCATTCCTTGGGGTTTCCCGGTGGCTCAGTGATAAAGGAACCCACCTGCCAATGCAGGAAATTCACACTCGATCCCTGGGTGGGGAAGATCCCTGAGAAAGGAAATGGCAATCCATTGCAGTATACTTGCCTGGGAAATCCCATGAACAGAGATGCCTGGTGGGCTATGGTCCATGGGGTCGCAAAGAGTCAGACATGACTCAACAACAACAACTTCCCAAGGAGGCTTTGCCTGGGTCGCAGGGAGCTCCTCTTGAGACTGTGAGCTCAAGGAGGCAGTGGGTAGGTGCATCTTTTTTGTCAGGGTCTGGCCTCCAGAGGCAGACGCTCAGAAAACATATGTTGTCGAGTGAAGGCATGAATGCTGGCTGGGGGCTGGGCCTCTGGATTCAGCTCACAAGCATGTCAGGGTGTGGTCAGCAGAGTGGCTCCCAGGAAGATCCCTCCAAGTGATGGCTGCCGGGTATCAGCATCACTGCGGCTGGGCAGTTTCTTCTAGGCTCCTTGGAGAAGTTCATGCACCACCCAGCATCACAGAGGTGGCAGGCCTGAGAGCCACCTTCAGATCCTAAGAGAACCCGGTGAGCAGGGGCCAGACAGAAAAGCAGTGTGGACACAGTGCTGGTGTGAGCTTCTGGTGAAGGTGGTGGGTGCTGCAGAATGGGGAGGCCAGTGGTGTCCAGGAGAAGCACAGTGGTAGGAAAATGAGAAAGTGGAGATGGGCTCCTGTTTGGGCTCCCAGCTTCTTCCTGGCTGAAATAATTGCTCTACACCCAAACTTTCACTTGCCCTAGTGAGGCAGGATGGTGCAGTGGGCATGAACAAGAGCCTGGGGTCAGAAGGTCTTCAGTCACTGTCATGGTTCAGTTGCTCATTAACCAAGTGATCTTGGCAAGTCCTGTGAGTCCCAGATTCTCAGCTCCTTGTCTACGTTGTTATTCAGGCATCGGTCGTGTTTGACTCTTTCTGACCCCATGGACTGTATGTAGTCTCTTAGGCTCCTTTGTCCATGGGATTCTCCAGCAAGAATACTGGAGTGGATTGGCATTTCCTTCTCCAGGGGATCTTCCTGACCCAGGGATCAAACTCAGGTCCCCTGCATTGGCAGGCGGATTCTTGACTGCTGAACCACCAGGTAAGCCCTCCTCATCTATTAGCAGAACATAACAGGGTTTTGTGACGATTAATGGAATGATCCCTGCAAATCCCCTGGTGCCGTGCCTGGATTTTGGCAGCTGGTTTTGTGGTTTGACTTTAGGTTAAAGCGTCTGCCTGCAATGTGTTCGATCCCTGGATCGGGAAGATCCCCTGGAGAAGGAAATGGCAACCCACTCCAGTATTCTTGCCTGGAGAACCCCATGGATGGAGGCGTCCCATGGTAGGCTATAGTCCATGGGGTCGCAAAGAGTCGGACACTTCTGAGCTACTTCACTTCTACCTCAAGCGCCGGTGGATCCTTTCAGCTCTGCTTCCTCCTCCTCAACTCAGTTCTGGCCTCACTCCTACTCATGCCGGTTAATGATGAGGTCTTGGGTGTGGAGGTTGTATCAGGGAGACGGTGGGAGGCCTGCCCTATTTCTGAAGCCACCACTCCTGCTCTGTACTCCAGGCTTCCTATGCCAAATACCTTCCTGCCTCCCATCAAGGCCGACTCAGTCTGCCCACTGATGCATACGCCCTTGAAATCTACTCACTGACTGTACAATCTACGCACACTGAGATAACTGACACCATTTTTAATCATCTTTGCTAGAGAGCTGGTGCCCTTTTCCATTCTGCCTTCGTTTTTATATGTATACAACTTTTATTTTTTAGGTCGTGCCATGTACACATAGGATCTTAGTTCCCCAACCAGGGATCGAACCCTCACTCCTTGCATTAAAAGCACAGACTCTTAACTGCTGGACACCAGGGAAGTCCTTGCCTTCTTTTGAAAGCTGCAAAGGACAATCTCAAAAACAATCTCAAAGTTGACGGTATTAAAATGCATCTGCCCAAATGCAAGAGATGATAAAGGACAGGGAAGCCTGGCATGCTACAGTCCATGGGGTCACAAAGAGTTGAACATGACTGAGCAAATGAACAACAAAAAATGCAAGAAGGTAACAGCATTGTGATTTACGAATCAGGAAGAGGAGCTGTTTGGAGAAAACTGGCCACCGGAGAGAGTGACTCCCTTGTGATTAGAGGAACAGTCATCTTAGCTCTTCCCACTGGTGTCTCCTTGTTTGTCTCTGCTGAGCTCCCAAGAGATAGAAGTGATGGGGGCTGGAGAGGAGGACTTCAGATGTGTGGAGCCTTCCTCTAGGAAGACCATTTTGGTGAATAGCATTTCCCTCACACCACATGCCAAAATCATGAGGTGGGTAGAAACATACCCTTCCATTAAGCATGCTGGTCACTTGGACTGGTCTGGGAACTCTGCAGCAGCGGCTGTGTCCACCCCAGAAGTTCTTCAGCGCTCACGTCAGCTTGGGGTAGCATGCTCTGTGGGGCGTGCCCATGAGCAGTGGGGCTGTCCCACCACCTCCACTGCTTTTCTCCCTGTCTTTCAGTATTTCTCGACTGTGAGGCAAAAATCAGTCTGCATATCTGAATTCGGGGAGGCACATGGACTGAAGGTGTGTTCCCCCCATCAAATCACTACATCAGGGGGAAATTTTCAGAGATGACTAGGCCATAAAGGTGGAGCCCTCATGAAGGGGGCAGGGGCAAGACAGGGGGAGGAGATGAAGAAGCACAACCACTGTGTATGAAATAAGTCGGCTACAAGGAGACATTGCACAGCACAGGGAACAGAGCCAATGTTTTACAGTAACTGTGAACAGAATACAATCTTTTTAAAAATTGTGAGACACTAAGTTGTATACCTGAAACATATTGTATATCAACTATGTATGTGCTCAGTCGTGTCCAACTCAGTGACCCAAGGACTGTAGCTTGCCAGGCTCCTCTGTCCATGGGATTCTCCAGGCAAGAACATGGGAGTGGGTTTCCATGCCCTCCTCTAGGGGATCTTCCCGACCCAGGGATCAAACCTGGGTCTCTTGCATTGCAGGCGGCTTCTTTACCATCTTAGAGACTCTAAAATCAGGGAAGAAGTCCTCAACATGCATGGCAACTGCCAGCACCTTCAACTGGGACTCCCAGCCTCCAGAGCCATGAGAAATAAACATATGCTGTTTAAGCTGCCCAGTCTATGGTATTTTTGTTACAGCACTTGAACTGACCTTGATGATGATTTGAACTGAATCATCGGGTAAAACTATTTTCAAAAACAGCAAACCAGGGACAAACTGAGGAACATTCGTCTTCCTACGACCTGCTCTGTGAAGAGCTAGCCTGCCTGCCCCTCCCGGAGCCTGCTCACAGGAGAGCATCTGACACTCCTTTTCCAAGCCTGGATCCCCAGCCCCTCTCCCCATCCCCGCTGTGACATGACAGCTCCTTCGGAACACGTGTCCATCCAGGAGCCGCCCCTGGCCATGGTCCTTGCTCACCTTGGCCTGGCCCTTCATCAGCACGATGTTGGAGATGACAGATGCCTGGAGGCCCCCTGAGGGCTGCACGAGCTGAGCTGTGCTGAGCGACCGTGTCGGTCTTGACAAGCCCTGGAAAAAGGGTGAGGTGGAGAGAGGATGGATCCAAGGATGCCAGCTCACTCCCCCAGGAAGGGGGAAAGCCCACAGAGGAGAAGACCTTGACGCCTACTCTTCTGAGTGTCCACCGCATGGCAGCTGCAGTGCGGTGAATGCAGGGTGGATGGTTGGGAGTCCAGTGCGTGGGTCTGTTTTGGTGGCCCCAGGAGACATCTTTGCTGAGCCCAGGCTCCCCTTCGACCAGCAGCCAGATGTCCATTAAGAATAGTTACAGGAGTGAGTCCCCAGTCACAGATCACACATCACAGACCACAGACAGTGAGTCCTATACTCAGAGTCCCTAGCAGAGGCTAGGAGGTCATGGCCAAGAATGTCCTCAACAGAATCCAAGACACATTTATTGAGACCCTCATCTGGGCCAGGCACAGGGTGGTGGGCAGAGGGTCAGGAACCCCAAGATGTGGGACTTCCCTGGTAATCTGGTGGTTAAGAATCTGCCTTCTGATGCCAGGGACACAGGTTCAATCCCTGGTCAGGGAACTAAGATCCCACATGCTTGCAGTGCAGTTGAATAAATAAATAGAACTCTTCTAAAGAATCGTTTTTAAAACTATGGACTCCCTTGCTTTCCCTAACTTGCCCCCACTTCCCTCGACGACCGCTTAGGTCACTGTACAGATGACATAAAGGGATCCACGTAAAGCCCCACTTCAGGGTCTGCACAGGTGGAGTGTTCTCTGCCCATGAGATCCTAACAACATAGAAGCAGCCTCGGGCAATGGTCACAGGTGACCATTCCTCATGTGGTTCTTTGCCCCCCAAGCCAGCTCCTCACCACTGTAACCCTGTGGACATCAAACCACCAGGAAGGCTCTTCAAGCAGTCTTCCCCTTGCTCCCTCTTCTCAGGCCTCCCTGCCCTTCGTTCTTACCACAGCCTTTGCTGCAGGAAAGTCCAGTTGTTGAGAAAGAGACTTCCTGCCGCTGCAGAGGGAATAAGGCTGCCTGTCCGCCAAAGCCGCTGACTTCTTGGTTGTTGGAAAATCCGTCTCTCCTGTGCAATAGGGATTGACACCTAACCCAGGAGAGGAAAGAAAGGGAGAAATCATTTGTGCTCTCAGAGAGCGAAGCTCAAGACAGAACGTCGTCCTCGCCCACGGCCAGCCCTCACAAGCCGTGGGCCAGAGTGAGCTTGAAGCATGGAGCGCCCAGTGCCAGGTCCATGATAGGGGAAGGCAGAGGAAGAAGTAGGCAGTATTCTGGCTACCTTCGTCCATGCTGTGTGCTCCACAGGGCGAGGGTGGGACTGTCGCTTCCATTTCAACTCAGCTCAACTTAGTGAGGGTTGATGCGGCCTCTCCTACATGTCAAGTAGGATGCTGCGTCCTCAGGAAACCACAAGCCCCTGCTGCCGGGGGTGAGGAGAGGGGCATTTCAAGAGAGAGGAGGAAAGCAGAAATGATGCCCCATACAGGCAGGGCCAGAGGAGAGATGGGGCAGAAGCCTGGGTGATCTGCCTCTTACACACACATTTGCACACAGGCACATAAACACCCCTAATGCGAGTGTGTGCTCAGTCATGTCTGACTCTTTGCAGCCCCATGGACTGTAGTCCACCAGGCTCCTCTGTCCATGGGATTCTCCAGACAAGAATACTGCAGTGAGTTGCCATGCTGTCCTCCAGGCGGTCTTCCCAACCCAGGGATCAAACCGGGGTCTCCTGCATTGGCAGGCGGATTCTTTACCACTGTGGGACCAGGGAAGGCCACATACCCCTAACACAGGCAGGCAAACAGTCAACTCGTGAGTCCTTGGGTATTTAAGAATATGCATGACAATTATGTTCTCTTCCTTTAGGTGGAAACTCAGACTTCCATTTACCCAACTAGGAAATCTACCCTACTGCTTCCAGCTGGAAAAATCTTCAGAGATTATCTGCCATGGCTCCTCACTGTCTAAGACCAGTGCTTCCCAACTGAAATACAATGCAAGTCATACATGTAATCTGAAATTTTCTAGTAGCCACATTTTTAAAAGTAAAAGAAAGAGTTTAATGTTAATAATTTTTTTTTTGGTCATCCTTCACAGCTTGAGGGATGCTAGTTCCCTGACCAGGGATCAAACTCGTGTCTCCTGCAGTGGAACTGCAGAGTCTTAAACACTAGACTTCCAGGGAAGTCCCTAATTATATATTTTATTTAGTTCAGTATACCTAAACTCTGTCATTTCAACATATAAATAATATGCAAAGTTATTAATGAGGCACTTTGCATCTTTTCTTTAGTTTTGTGCTTAGTCTTTTAAATGGGCACATCTTTTACCCTTCTGAGCATCTCCATTTGGATAAGCCACGTTACAAGTGAGAAGGATGTGGACACTGGCCACCGTACTGGACATGAGGCACCCAGAGAAGGGCGGGGCTTTCCCAGTATCCTTCCACACAAGTGGCTTTGGTGGGAAATTCCCCCAGAGAAAGATGTGAGATTGGTGGTGGTTCAGAGGGAAGAAGGCAGGTTGGCACAGGGCTTTGGTTTGCATTTATTCTTGGGGTAGGAAAGACTTAAGTTGCTTTATAGGCTGGAGAAAGGAAGCCACTACCTAGAGTGGGCTGAGAAAATGGGACACAATGGGCTTTCATGGAGATGTGAGATCCCTAAGGGAGGAGGAGGAAAGGGACGAAGGCCTGGGAGAAAGGAGGTGTCGTGGTTCACTGGCAATCCGAGTGGCTGGGGAAACATTCCCCTGCGAGGGCAGCCGCTCCTAGCATCTCTCCACTCTAGGAGGTGGTTCTCCCCAACTCACAGGGACCAACTGCCCCCAGAGGGGCCAGGAGAGAGAGGAAACCGAGAGGTTCAGAAAACCACGCTCCAGAAAGAGGGGACAAAGAATCACGGGGCGGAGTTGGGAAGTGGAGCTACAGATGATCCTAAATCTGCCTGGCATCATGTTTTTTTTTTAACTATATAATTTTGTTTATTTATTTACTTATGGCCATGCTGGGTCTTTGTGGCTGTGCAGGCTTTTCTCTAGTTGCAGCGAGCAGTGGCTACTCTCTGGTTGCGGTGCATGGGCGTCTCACTGCGGTGGCTTCTCTTGTTGCGGAGCACAGGCTGTAGGGTGCATGGGCTCAGTGGCTGCGGCTCCTGGGCTCTAGAGCACAGGCTCGGCAGCTGTGGTGCATAGGCTTAGTTGCTCCCAGGTATGTGGGATCTTCCCAGACCAGGGATCAAACCCACATCTCCTGTACTGGCAGGTGGATTGTTAACCAGTGAGCCACCAAGGAAGCCCAGGCAACATGTTTATTGAATGTTTTATCGTAAGTGGCTCAAATTTCAATGACCCACCCAGACCTACTGAATCCACTCCTGCACGGATGGGGTCTAGGGGAGTCTGTGTGCTTACCAGGCTCCCCTGGCGGTATGTCCAGCCCTTCAGTGGTCCTTTGGGGAAACTCAAAAGTCCAATCCTTACTTTATCATGAGGAATGGATCCCAGTCTCCCGTACTCCTGCCCTCAGCAGGGCAAGGGGACTACTGTATGAAGAAAAGCAGCAGTATGTGGCTTGGGTTCAGGGAATATGGACAAGCAAACATGTGGCCAACTTGGATCAGCCTATAGGACAGAAACACCTAGAGCCACAGGCCGGCACCATGGGAGCAAGATAGGCCATGCCAGCTCTGCTTCTGTCTTCACTGAGCTAGGCAGAAAAAATAAAAAAGTCAACTCAGGCTTTCTGAGGTTCCTATTCCCACTGTGAGTTTGGATCAGCAAGGACACAGGCCTGGAGTCAGGACAGAACAGTTGCTCCAAAGCACTAACTGGTGGTCTGAACCCTCTCCTGCCCTTTCTGAAAATTAATGAAGATGTTCCAACATCAAGGAAATACATCAAAATTATCACCTTGGCTGGGGTGGCAGGGAGTTGAAACCAGTTAGCATGTAGCACTGAGCTCACTGGAAATGGGGTTATAAAATCCAAATGCAAAAGCCAAAACAATTTTTGACAGGGAAACTATGTATTTTGATGGTTATTTAATAACATGCTTTCGAATTGTGGTGCTGGAGAATACTCTTGAGAGTTCCTTGGACAGAAGGAGATCAAACCAGCCAATCCTAAAGGGAATCAATACTGAATATTCGTTAGAAGGGCTGATGTTGAAACTCCAAAACTTTGGCCACCTGATGCAAAGAACTGACTCATTGGAAAAGACCCTGATGCTGGGAAAGATTGAAGGCAGGAGGGATGAAATCGTTGGAAGGCATCACCAACTCAATGGACAAAAGTTTGAGCAAACTCCAGGAGACAGTGAAGGACAGAGAAGCTTGGTGTGTTGCAGTCCAGGGAGTTGCAGAGTCAGACATGACTGAACGACTGAACAACAATAATAACATGAATTTTTATTTATGTTTACATGGAATTATGAAATGGGGAAATAAATGGGAATGGGTCTAGAAATAAATAACCCCATCTCCCATTAGGGTGACAATTCAGAAAAAATACAGTCTCAAGTATTATTATTAATAATTGATTAAACCTAATTAATTAAACTTAATCAATGAAGAAGTGGTAATAAAAAACTAAATAAACCTTCCAAATCACTGCAAAAACTAAACACAGAAAACAAATGACAAGTGACCATAAAAACAGAAAGACTCTTCGAAACCCCATAGACCATAGTCTGCCAGGCTCCTCTGTCCATGGGATTTCCCAGGCAAGAACACTGGAGTGAGTTGTCATGCCCTCCTCCAGAGGATCTTTCCAACCCAGGGACTGAACTCTTATGTCTCGTGTACTGGCAGGCAGATTCTTTACCACTAGCACCACCTGGGAACCCTTAAAAAGAATATAAGTAAAAGCAAATATTAATTATAATACTAAAGTCAATGGCTTAAGCTTCTCTTAGAAAGACTGTCAGATTTGCTTTCAAGATCTAAGTGCATATCATTTGCAAGAGATAAACAAAATAAGCAAAAAGAATGAAATAAAAGGATTGGTGAGAAACTCTGGGAGAGACCACGGACTACCAACAACTGATGCTGGAACCAGCCACTCAGGAAAAAACATTTATCTAGATTCTTGTTTCATATCAAACATCAAAAATAAAGTACAAAGAGAGTAAATTTAGGGGGAAGGAAAATCATTAAAAACTAGAATAAAATACTAGGTATAAATAATTTAATCAATATGGTTCTACACAAAATAATCTTCATATTACATAACTTCTGTGGTTCTCCCCTAAATCTTTAATCAAATATGATCCAAGAACCATGTGCAAGCATACATCTACAATTACCTTGCAAATCTTGATAAACGGGAGGCTATTTAAAGGTGTCATAGTGTAATAATTAAATAACTGTACATGAGAAGTAATAGCTCTCTACATGTGGAAGAAACTTTTAGGATTAGACAGGAAAAATCTGATGATTTGATTAAATCAGATGAGAACATCTTCATGTTAAAAAATTAAAAGAGAAAGAATAAACTGAAAAAAGTATGTTCAGCAAATATGGCAGCCAAATATTACTTTAACCAAGACACTTTTTAGAAATAACTGACAAAATGATCATCTGAACAGAAGAACAGGAGCACTCCAAAGAAGAGAAATATATAAAGAAGGGGTGTTGAACTGCACCTGTGCAGAAAAGTATTCTTTCCACTGAGCTTACAGACACAGGGACCAGCGAGGATTTGACAGAAGCAAAAAGCACATTGAGGTAGGACTTTGAGAAATTGAATGAAGGGGCTGTTTACAACCAGTAGATGGGGCTTAAGAAAACAACAAAGCCCAGTGAGGTACTCCGGAGTTGGCATAAGCTGGAAGCTGGAAGCTTTACCACTGGTGGCTCAGTGGTAAAGAATCTGCCTGCCAAGTAGGAGATGTAGATGGTCTCTAATATTCAGATCTGGCACGGTTTTAACTTCATGTTTTTCTGCACTCTTCACATTTTCCTGACTTTTGAGTTAGTGTTATCTTATTTGCAACAACCAAGAATCATGACATCTTTCAGTCCCAACTCCCGTCCTGCAACAGGTGAGGAGACAGAAACTCTGGGAGAGACCACAGACTTCCTAAGACCAAGGAGCCCGTCAGATGACAGAGCAGGAGTAAAGCCCTTGTCTTCTATCCTGTGTCGGCTCTTCGCAACTTGGCACTTGAGATCCATCTAGAAGAGGAGTGGACCAACCCACAGAGAGCTCTGTCGACAAGAGCAGAGGTGCCCCAGCCGGCCAGGGCACGGACATGCAATGAAGGATGCTCCAGAGAAGCTGCGGACACCATCTCGGGGCAGTCCGGCTGGACGAACAGAGACCCTCCCCCAAATCTCCTTCATCACTGATATTCCCAATGCAGTAAGCTGACTACATACAAATGAGTTCTGTTCTGAGAGTGCATTCATCAGTCCAATTTGTTCATAAGTCCAACAAAGTTGGCCTAGGTACCCAACTAACACAATTGACTATATATTAATAGTAATGTACTGTAATAGGCTTATAACACTTTTCACACAAATAATACGTACATAAAAAACAAACACCAAAAATGAAGAAAACACGTTAAATCATATAGTGCAGTGCCTTGAAAAGTATAGTAGGCCAGCTACATCACCACTGCTTTTACACTTGCTTCCAGACATCCTGGGCTTGAAATAAAGGTACCACTGTCCTCTGTATAGTCCTGTACACTAAAGGACACACAAGCACAACCGTTTATAGAGGATGCACGCACATGATGATGTATGCCAGACACGTGAACTAACTTCCAGGACTGGACTTGCGAATACATGTTTGCATCTTTGAAAGTTCACAACTTAAAGGTTAATAAATAGGAGACTTACTGCATTCTACAAAATCTAAGCCCTGCTCCTGAGGATGGTTCAGTGACACTTACTGGTTGAGTTGCTGCGTGTTCTTTGATGACAGGCTTTGGGAAACAGGAAGTTATTACTTTGTGGGTCCAGTTTTCCGGACTTTTCTCGAGAGGAAGTTGTAGAAGTTTCCTGCAAAACAATTTCCAGTTTTTATTCAGAAAGTTAGGATAGAAAAAAAGTTGAGATCTCAACACTGACCATGGAAATACTTGTCAGATGGTCTGTTTCTTCCTCTATATTACAGGCTCTATGAAGGCAGGAATTTAGAATTACTTCCATCCATTAACTCATTGATATAGTAATTCATTTTGTCATCTACTAACTCATAGCTATAATAATTCATTTAGTAAAAAATATGAAATGAATATCTTTATATTATGAAGAATAAAAATGATAATAATGAATAGAAATTGCATAAATTTTGAACTAATGCAATGAATGTTGAATGATGGAGATGTCCCTGGTGGTCCAGTGGTTGAGAATCTACCTTTCAGGACATGCAGGTTTGATCCCTAGTTGGGGAACTAAGATTCCACATGCTGCAAGGCAACCAAGCCCATGTGCTGCAACTACTAAGTCTGGGGACTCTGGAGTCAGGAATCACACCTAGAGAGAAGTCTGTGTGCCTCAATGAAAGATCCTGCAAGCTGAAAGTAAGACTGCTGCTGCTGCTGCTAAGTCGCTTCTAGACACAGCCAGAAATAAATAATGAAGTGTTGCATGGTTATGTCAGCTATTACATGTCAGGTTCTCTGTTAGGCAGTAGGAATATAGCTGTGAACAAGACAAAGGAGGTCACCGACTTTGGAGAAAAGGCATTTTACTGATGAAAGAACAATAGCAAACCAACAAAAAGTTGAAAGATAATAACAGAATAACACGTGCTGTGCAGAAAAGAACTAAAGGGTGACACGAATGAGAGGCTGGCAGGTATGATTCAGGGAGGATGACCAAGTAAGTTCCATTGTTCTGGCTCATCCTAGGCACTTAGAAACAGTCACTAAATGAACATTATATAAAGAGACTTCTCGATGTTGAACCATCCTCGCATTCTTGAGTGTATCACATTTTTCTTATACTGCTGATTTCTGCCTGTGAAGATTTAATTTAGGACTTGAAAAATCAATATTCTTAAGTTAAATTTGGTTATTATTCTGTTATTGTTTTTCTACTTTGCCATATTGATCAAATTTTATCTGCTTCTTTTTCATACTAATAATTTGGAAACTCTGTACTGAATCTAGAAGCAGTACTTACTAAACCACACACTTGAACTCATCTCTCTATCAGGCCAGTGATAAAAGAGAAAATAAAAGACCTTTTCTCAGATAAGATGAGAACTTGAAACAACTTACACTCACTCCCCTCTCCTCACCCTGGTATTTTAGACACACAGGACAGGGGAACAGAAGACTAGAGGTTGATGATGAGCATAATGGTATTAATTATTTTACTTCTCTTCCCAGAACTATTTTTATATTGTTTTCCTATTGCATAACTTTATTAGCCATAGTGATTGTGACTTAATTCTTGAGTTATGTTGGCTTTGTTAGTCACGACCATAATCCTTAGGAGAGAAAGACAGTGTGTGTCTGTTCCCTGAAAAACTGTGCAGATGGAAAGCTCTCTGAATATTTGCATGTCTGAGAATGTCTTTCTGTGGTCATCACACTTGAGTGATTTGCTGAGTATAGGATTTGGGAGTATTGGTTAGTGTATCTAGAAACTCCAGTTGGCTCAAATGCTACCTGGGATTTAATGTTCTAGTATAGAGGTTTGCTAAGGGTATCTGCCACCCTTTTCTGACAGGTCTGTCTTGTTCAAACCCAGGCTTGGCAGTGTTGATTCATTTCATGTGCCGGGTCCCTGCCAGCTTTCAGCACCTGGTGCACTTCCCAGAGAGGAAGGAGGACCTACTGCTGCTTCTCCCTGTGGTCCACGCAACCCATCTTCCCCTCCAGCCCCTGGCACTGGAGGAGGCAGTTCAGTTGGCCTCTGTCACACTCATTCCCCAGGCCTGTCCTACCTGTGTGGTCAACGGCAGGTTAATGAGCCCTTCTATCAATCCAATCTCACCTGCACTATGTCATGTAGAAAGTTCTCATGGCTTCCAGAATATGGTTGGCCCTTTTCCATGGCTTCCTGTTCTGACATGCATTTCTCCCTATTGGTACTTTTTTTTTTTTTGATAGAAATTTCTAAGAGGTGGGAGAGTTAATAAAGTGTACTCAGTAACCATGTAATCATCTGGGGTCAGAAGCCTACTCACAACCTTTTTTTCTTATTAAAACTATATCTAGTTCTGACACAAGGGGATCCTGCAAGAAATTCCACATATCAATTACTTTTTACTTGTACACATCAATGTTCAAAACCAGAAAACTCACCTTCCTAGACATTCATTTTCCTTTTTTCAGCAGTAGATGGCACTATATTAACTTGAACAAAATTATCTTTTCTAACAAGGGTAGCCCAGGAAATGTGTTAAAGAAGAGAGATTATATGAGAGGGGACTTAAATATATTTAAAGAGATTATTGGTCTTCCTCAGTGGCTCAGGCGATAGACTCTGCACTTCCAGCGCAGGGGTCCTGGGTTCAGTCCCTGGTCAGGGAACTAGATCCCACATGCCTCAACTAAGAGTTCTCATGCCACAGCTAAACATCTGGCATGTGGCAGCTAAGACCCAGTGCAGCCAAATAAATAAATAAGTTTTCCAAAAAGTATATTTATTGTTAAATTTCTTTATTTCAATCCTCTTGACAGAGCCCCATGTTCAAAACATGATTTAGAAACTGCTTGACATAAAAAGCCAATTGATAGCAGAAAAATCATAGAAATGGAGCTTCTTTTTTGGGGGGGCCAGATTACCTGCAAATGGCCGATGTCACATCTAGAAGTGTGTGCTATGTTGCTTCAGTTGTGTCCAACTCTCTGCGACCCCTTGGACTGTAACCCACCAGGCTCCTTTGTCCGTGGGATTCTCCAGGCAAAATACCAGAGTGGGTTGCCATGCCCTCCATCAGGGGATCTTCCTGACTCAGGGAATGAACCCATGTTTCTTGCGTCTCCTGCCTTATCTGGCAGGTTCTTTACCACTAGTGCCACTGGGGCAGCCCAACCAGAAGAGGGAATCTTACAAGGCTTTGGACCTTTAAAGAAATAGAGCCAGTCGGATCAACTGTCCCGGCTTCAGGAGCAGTAGTCTCACTGTGCACAGACCAGTCATGGAGACTCTTCTGTGGGCCAAGTCTTTCTGGGCCAGTCCTTCTCCTTCACAACTCCATGTCCTGTGGCCAAAGCTGTCTCAGACATGAGACATGCGGCCTCTGCCATGAAGACATCAACTGAACACCTAGAGGCTTTGATAAGTTGCCTCTAACCAGGCAGCTGTCAAGCTCTTGCACAGTCATGAAGACGGAGGTGCTTCACTTTGATACTCTCTGGTATGAATCTGCTCTCTGGATGACTGCTACAGGGAAGAACAGAAATGTACTACCATAAACAGAAGATGAGATCCACATAGCAATTTTCTATCAGACGTATATGTAAGAAGCTACATAGTGGGACTTCCCTGGTGGTCCAGTGGTTAAGACTTCACCTTCCAACGCAGGGGATGCGGGTTTGATCCCTGGTTGGGGAGCTCAGATCCCACATGCCTCATGGCTAAATAACAAAAAAGTAAAACACAAACAACGTGGTAACAAATTTAATGAACACTGTGAAAATGGTCCACATCAAACTTCTAAGGTGACACAAATGAACCCAGCTATGAAACAGAAACAGAGTCAGGGACGTAAAGAACAGACTGGTGGTTGCCAAGAGGGTGGGGCACAGGAGAGGGTTGGGTTGGGAGTTTGAGATTAGCAGATGCAGACTAGTATATTTAGGATGGATAGACAAAAAGATCCTACTATATAGCACAGGGCACTCTATTCAATATCCTGTGATGAACTTTAATGGAAAAGATTATGAAAAAGAATGTGTATCTATCTATCTATATATATATATATATGTAACTGAGTCATTTTGCTGAATAGCAATAATTAACACAACACTAATTCAATTATACAAAACAAAGACAAGTAAAATTTAAAACAATGGTCCATATCAAAAAATCTTGTCTTGTTGTTCAGTCTCTAAGGTCATGTCCGACTCTTTGCGACTCCATGTGCTCCAGGCTTCGGTGTCCTTCACTATCTCCTGGAGTTTGCTCCAGTTCGTGTCCATTGAGTCAGTGATGCCATCCAGCCATCTCATCCTCTGTTGTCCCCTTCTCCTCCTGCCCCCAATCCTTCCCAGCAAAAGGGTCTTTTCCAATGAGTCAACGCTGCATCAGATGGCCAGAGTATTGGAGCTTCAACTTCAGTATCAGTCCTTCCAATGAATATTCAGTGCTGAATCTTAACAAACAGAACATCTATATGGCCCCTAAAAGCTCCAAAATAGAGGCAATGCATAAGATCAGTGGGAAGGAAAGCATGATATCCCACTCCAGTATTCTTGCCTGGACAATCTCATGGACAGAGGAGCCTGGCAGGCTACAGTCCATGGAGTTGCATAGAGCTGGACATGACTAAAGTGACTTGGCACGCACTTAGGAGGGCACAAGTTCTATGGATCTTCTATTTCCTGGACATTGACAAGGATCCAGTGTTCACCCAGATTCTGGGACCATCTCAAGGTATATATTCACTCTTTTAAATTCATAAAACCCTGAGCATAATGTTTCCCCCACCAGAAAATCACAGTGGGCCTAGAGCAGAAAACAGGGTCATGAGATGAGCAGCATTAAGCCTCTTATGACCCTGGGCTGGTCAGTTAATCATTTGGTCTCAGTGTCCTCTTTTGTAGGCTGAAGGGGTGAACTTAACAGCTTCTATAATCACTTTCAGCTCTATTCTATACTTTTTAATATAACAGATGATTATGTTTAAAGACTCAAATGGCTATTGTCCTCTCTGAAGTGATCACATTGCAGAAGGTCACTCACGAGGAGAAAATATCTTCCCTCGGTTCTTAGGGGAAGCCTGGCTAGTCTCCAGCAAGGATGTCCTGGGTGGAGTGGTGTCTCATCAAAGGAATCTCTGTAGAAGCCCCTGTGAATGCTTGTATAGTACAGCTCCCCCGTCAGCCCAAAGAACAGAACTCTTCTGTTTTTGCTCCCAAGGTGGGGCTGCTCTTGAGGCCGAGAGTTTGTCACTGAGGTCATAGGCTGGCAAAGTCATTTCCAGACACGTTACTCCTTGTTCTCATCAGAGGCTGAGACCCAGAGCCACAGTTCTGTGGGTGGCATGCCCCATCATTACCTGGGTGGTAATCTCTACAAGTATGTGTCCCCTTGGTGCCTGAGTGGGAAATGGGGTAGACTGACCAGGGAGCTCTCTTCAAGTAAGAACCAGTCATGTAACTTGCTAGGACTGAATAGCCAACCTCAAGAAATGGGGGAAAAAAAACCCCCAAAACTGCAAACCACGATCCACATGTAGCTAAGGAATAAACCTAGAATGAAGATGCAGAATTCTGCAGCATTTTGTACTATAAGCAACACTATTCTGGAATCTAAACTCCTCCCCAAAAGTTAGAAGGCTCTATTACTCTTTAAGAAGGGTTCATTTTGCATACAGACCCCCAACATTGCTGACACAGCTTGATACTTCTGGAGTTTGGTGACTGTACTCCCCTTAAATACAAGCCTTCCCATTTTCTTTTTGAACTGAGATGCCATGCCATAGCTGTTCTAGTCTAAAGGAGCCACAAAATAGAATTCACTGCCCTCCTAGTCAAGGCTTGTCTCCTGTGGTTGGGTTGATCACCCAGCAGTAGACTTGAACTTTAAGCCATAAAGATAAATAACTGTCCCCAGCAGATTGGTTCTGGAGTGGTCACGTCGTCAAGTGGGATGCTGAGGCCACATGCATCCTCATATGGAGAGGAAGGGTGGAAACCAGAAACCGAGGAGTCCTCCAAAAGTCCTCCTCCTGTGGTCCCTCCATGACCACAGCCACCAAGTCCTTATAATTCCACCTTCTCAAATTTCCCCATTCTTGCTGCTTACATTCTAGTTCATAGTATTTCTTTTAGATTAGACTATTACAATGGCCTATGAGGTCTAGGAAAAGTATTCTTATGAATATTTTTAACACATGGCCTGGTACAGCTGGATAGCCACATGTAAATGATTGAAGTTGAACCCCTTCCTCATACCATATACAACAATTAACTCAAAATAAATCACAGACCTATAAGTAAGACTTACAACTATAAAACTCTTAGAAAAAAATATAGGAGTAAATATTCATGAAATTATTTCTCTAGAATCTTGGGCTAGAGAAAGACTTGGTAGATAGGATATCAAAACCACAAGTGACAAAAGAAAATATAGATAAATGGACTTCTTTGAAATTAAAAACCTTTGTGCTTTAACAGATACCATCAAGAAAGTGAAAGACAACCCACAGAATTGAAGAAAATCTTACAGTTGAAGAATTGAAGGACACTCTACAACTGAAGAATATTTTACAATTCATATATATGATAAGAGACTTGCATCAAGAATATATAAAGAGTTTTACAATTCCATTATGGAAATACAGATAATCCAATTTTTAAATGGACGAAGAATCTGATTTTGTATCTTCTCAAAGAAGATATACAAGATGTCAAGAGACACATGAAAACATAGAGAACATTGTTAGCCATCAAGGAAATGCAAATCAAAACCACAATGAAATATTTTACACCAACTAGGATGGCTACCATCACACTTGCTTAACATCCACTAATATATGAAGGATTTAGAAAAGTTAGAACCCTCATACATTGCTGGTAGAAATGTAAAATGATGCAGATGCTTCAGAAACAGCTTGGCAGTCCTTTAAAAAGTTAAATATAGAGCTATCAGGTGATACAGCAATTCCAATCTAAGGTATATACTCAAGAGAAAGGAAAATACACATTGACACAAAAACTTGTGCACAAATGTTTAAAGTAGCATTATACATTATAGCCTCAAAGTAGAAAAAACCCAAGTACTCATAAGCAAATGAAAAGGTGAATAAAATGTGGTATATCTATACAATGGAAAATTACTTGGCAATAAAAAGGAATGGGGTACTAATATATTCTGCAAGCAAAGATTCCTGAAACATTAAGTGCAAAAAGTCAGTGACAAAAGACCACATATTATATGATTCCATGTATAGTAAATGTCCAAAACAGGCAAATCTACACAGACAGAAAATAGATTAGCAGAGGGTTATGGATGGATCAGTAGTGCGGTGGGGAGGTGGGAATGAGGAATGATTGCTAATGGGTGGTTTTAGGGGTGATGAAAACATTCTAAAATCAGATAGTGGTGGGACCTCCCTGGTAGTCCAGTGGTTAAAAATCTGCCTTGCAATGCAAGGGACATGGCTCAATCCCTGATGAGGGAACTAAGATCTCACACACTGCAGAGCAACTAAGCCCACACACCACAACTAGAGTCCTCTCACTTTAACCAAAGATTCCACATGATGCAATGAAGAGCTTGGTGCTGCAACAAGATCCCTTAGTGCTGCAACTAAGACCAGATACAGTCTGATAAATAATAAAATCAGATAGGGTGAAGGTTACACCACTCTGAAAATACATTAAAACCCACTTGACACCCCCACCATGTGCGTGCTCTGTCCTGTCTGACTCTTTGCGACCCCAGACTGTAACCCATCAGGTTTTTCTGTCTGGGATTTCCCATGCAAGAATACTTAAGTGGGTTGCCATTTCCTTCTCCAGGGGCTCTTCCCACCCCAGGGATCGAACGTGAGTCTCCTCCGTCTGCTGCGTTGGCAGGCAGATTCTTTCCCACTGCACTACCTGGGAAGCAAAAACCACTTACTAGTATACCTTAAGTAAGCGAACCATATAGTGTGTGAATTATATCTTACCAAAACCATTTAAAATGGAATATTCACCTATTCATTCATTGATTCACAAGTTCGCTGTCCCCAGTCTGCACTTTGATGCTTCTGCTCTCAGCTGACATGATTTTACAAAAAAGCAGATGATACTCATGCAACTTCCTGATTAAACTTATGATGATTCAAGATCAAATTCAAACTCCTTGCATATCATTGTAGGTACTTCCTTCTCTAATGCTATCCAAACTGACTCAAGCCTCCATTGCACCCAGTTATACTTCCTATCAGTGGACCCTCTTGTGTCCTGTCCTATCTATGCGGTTACCCATCTTGACTATTCTTCATTCTTCAAGGATCAATATAGATGTCACTATCTCTGTAGTGATGTTTCCATGGAAAATAGCTGCCCCTTAGACAATAATGGGCTTTCTTTCCCAGTAAGAGTCAAGGAAGGCTTAAATGTAGAGAGGCATTGAGATGGTTGTCTACTTTTTTTTTATATATTGGAATATAGTTGATTTACAATATTGTTGTGTTAATTTCTGCTGTAAAGACAATCAGCCACACATATACATATATCCCCTCTATGTCACCACAGGGCATTGCATACATGCTCTACAGTATGTTCTCATTAGTTATCTATTTTATACCCAGTAGTGCATATATGTCTACAAAGTCATTCTGCTAAGACCATCCCTTCATTACTCTTCTTCTCAACTATTTTTACATGTTTGTTTTTCCAAACACATCATCAAATTATATTGTGTGGTTAAAAAAATATTGTTCTTACTAATTTTGGGAGAGCAACCCTAAATCTTAAAACAACTCCAGGGAATACCACTTTTCTAAAAAGTGGCTATTTTTCTCCAAAAACAGAGTCTGTATTTCTAATTGTCTAATAGAAATACCCCTCGATGGAACTTTTATCATATTACATCACAATGGGATTTTTGGAAAGATGAAATAATATATGCAAAGTACCTGGTTCATTGACCAGCAAGAACCCTGAGAAACCAATTAGTTATAAGTGTCAATCTATCTCCCAAATATTTTTCAATTCTATTGTTTCCTTTTAATAGTGTATAAATGTATTATAGTAAATAATATGGCAAAATACACAAAGGTGTGTGTACAAAGATCTTTATCACCACATTATTTGTAATAGAAAACATGAAAGTAAATGTTCCATGATGGGGAAGTGATTGAAGATGTTACAGCAGGTTCATCAGTACCATTTTTCTAGATTCAATATATGAGTTAATATAAGATACCTATTTTTCTCTTTCAAGTGAACATTTCAACTGAACATTTGTATACTTACTTCATTCTGTATGACAGGCTATAGGTTCATCCACCTCCCCAGAACTGATTCAAATTCATTCTTTCTTATGGCTGAGTAATATTCCATTATGTGGAGAATCTCATGGACAGAAGAGCCTGGTGGGCTGCAATCCACGGGGTCGCAAAGAGTCGGGCACGACTGGGTGACTAACACTTACTTTCTGATATTCCATTGCATATATGTACCATATCTTCTTTATCCGTTCATCTGTCAATGGACATCTAGGTTGCTTTCAAATGGAGACATGGATGTACAGAATGGATTTGTGGAAACAGAAGGGGAGGGAGAGAGTGGGATGAATAGAGAACGTAGCATTAACATAAATAAACTATCATGTGTAAATGGCTAGCTGGTGAGAAGTTGCTGTATAACACAGGGAACCCAGTCTGGCATACTGTGATGACTTAGAGGAATAGGATGGTATGGGGGAAGGGAAAGGAGGCTCAATAGGGAGGGAATATATGTATAATTATGGCTAATACATGTTATTGTATGGCAGAAACCAACACAATATTGTAAAAAAAATTTTAAATAAAGGTAAATAAAAAGGTGTTAGAACAGGAAGTTTCTGTTTCTGGAAATAGGATGGATTTGTTACTTTGATCCTTTTGCTTACAACAAATAAAAATGTTGGATGGAAATGTAAAGGTATCAATGAAATAGCAAATGAGTAAGAAATTCTCAAAGGCTAAAAAGTAAATAAATGCTGCACCAAAACTTTCCCGAGAAGTAAGCAGATCCCCAGCAGAAGCTGGCTGTTGCCTTGAATCATTTTATGAACTGACTGAATGTAAACTTCATCTTCTATAGCTTTACGGGTATTGGGAGCAGACAGGAAGCCCTAGTTCCTTCTCAAGATGAGAAGTTTAATAGGATTCTCCTCTTACATAGAGGGAGCCCCAAAGGACTTTAACCTCGTTTTTAAATGTGAACTGGAAGTAAATCCATCCCACTCTCAGGAACTGCATGAAAATTGTCAGTCTGGAAATGGCCCTAAATGGAAGGGGGGAAAGCCTTTCCGATTTGCTGGGGAATAATAATTACCAGATGGCCCTCACAAGAGCTGGCAATCCTAATTCATACCACATGGATGTCTTTAAAAACCTCTAGATGAGAACTTAGTTTAAAATGGTTCCAGGTTAGTAGTGTCCCAGCCACCTGGTGGAAGCAAATTCGAATCTTCTCTGGGGAAAGGAGCCAGCTTTGACTTAAGTCACTGAGAGTCCAGCAGAAAAAGTGACAGGTCTTATGAGATTTCAGAGAAAAAAGTAAAAATAAATTTTTGTCTAATGTAAAACACACATTGGAATGAGGCACCATGAGAGAGAACCAAACTAGCAATACACATCAAAATCAGACCTGCAAAGACTTCAAATGGTGGAAATATCAGATGCAAAATTTAAAATAAATATATTTAATATTTTGAAGAAATAAAAGAAGTGCCTGAAAATTTTAAGGAGAGAGAAACTATGAAAATTTCTGAGCAGATCTGAAAAAGAACTAAGATAGTTAAAATTAATAATATTAAAAAATAAGTAAAAAGTTTAAACAGTAGGTTGGATGACACTGATGGGAAGATCAAAGAAATGAAATATGGATCAGAAAAAATACTACACAGATGGCAACAAAAAGAGGTGAAAAATATGAAAAAGAGATTAAGAAATATTAAGACAGAGTAAGAAAGCATAACATCTAATCCAAGTTCCAGAAAGAGGGACTAGAAATCACTGGAAGAGACACATTGCATGTGATAATGTCTGAAATTTCCAGTCCTGATGAAAGATATCAACCCACAGATCAATGAAACCCAATGAATCTCAAATAAGATGAACAAAGAGAAATGCACACTTAGTAGTTCCTAGTGAAACTACTGAACATCAAAATATACTAAAGGTTTATCTGGAGAGAAAAGACAATCTTTGAGTAAGCAACAATTAAACTTAAAACTCACATTTCAACTGCAATTATCTATGTCCAATGACAGTGAAATAATTAATTCACTGTGTCAAGAGAAAATAACCATCAACATAAAGTTGTACACCAGCTAAAATACCTTTAAAGAATGAGTAAAGTAAAAGTCTTCTCATATAGAAAATCTGAGGAAATTTGCCACCAGCATATTTTCACTAAAGAAAATCCTCCCAAAAAATG
Organism: Neotragus moschatus; assembly: GCA_006410615.1. NCBI lineage: Eukaryota > Metazoa > Chordata > Mammalia > Artiodactyla > Bovidae > Neotragus > Neotragus moschatus. The sequence goes on along the minus strand of SJYA01002603.1, from coordinate 133,097 downwards.
TTTTAGGGGGAAGCAAAGTGATCCCAGATTGAAAGTCTATAGTACGAAGAATGGTGATAATAGGAAAGAGTAAATATTTGGGTAAATTTAAACAAAAACATGACTTTGAAATAATTATAATACCTGTGGCTTTATAAATTAAAATAGAGCAAATCACCTGAAAACAATATAAGCCAGGAAAGAGTGCTTTTGGAATGAAAATGTTCAATGACTTTTGTATCGTTCAGAAAGTAGGGCAATTAGCCAATAAGAGGAAATATAAAACATAAAGATCAGAAAAGAGGAAAAAACCATCCTCATTTGCAGACAACATGATTGTCTATGCTGAAAATCCCTAGTCATCTATAAAAATAATTCCTAGAAATATAATGAGTTCAGCACTTCACAGGATACAAAATAAACATACAAAAATCGATAGCATTTCTATCTACTAGCAATGAACATGTGGACACCAAAATTAAAATGCATATCCATTGAAATCACTCAAAAATAAATACTTTGGGTATAAATGCAACAAAATATGTATAGGACTTGTATGTTGCAAACCTCAAAACACTAATGAAATAAATAAAGTGAAAAAGTGAAAGTGAAAGTGTTAGTCACTCGGTCATGTCCAACTCTATGCAACCTTATGGACTGGGCCCCCCCAGGCTTCTCTATCCATAGGATTTCCCAGGCAAGAATACAGGAGTGGGTTGCCATTTCCTTTTCCAGGGGATCTTCCCAACCCAAGGATCAAACCCATGACTCCTGCCTCATCTCTTGCATTGTAGGCAGATTCTTTAGCACTGAGCTGCTCTACTCAAGACACTTGTGATGACCTAAATGGGAAGGAAACCAAAAGAGAATAAATATATGTATATACATAACTGATTCACTTTGCTGTATAGCAGGAAACTAACACAACATTGTAAAGCAACTATACTCCAATAAAAAAAAATTTTTTTTAAGTAGAACTGAGATTTCCAGTTCTAAGACACAGTAGGGTCAACTCACTTTCCTCCTCCCTTAGAAATACAACTAAATACCTTGAAAACTATTCAACAGACAATAAAAAGATTCTGAATGCCAGCAAGAAGCTAAATGGCAAGAGACTCTGGCACTTACTGAATGATAATAACATGAATTTGTTGTGTTATCTCATTAAGTACTACATACCCAGTGGAGAAGAATATTCCAGTATTCTTGCCTGGAGAAACCCATGGACAGAGGAGCCTGGCGGGCTGCAGTTCCTGGGGTTACAAAGAGGCAGACATGACTGAATGACTGAACAACTATATACTCAGACCAAGTGTTGAAGACCTGCAACCCAGCACGGCCAGCAGGCAGACAAGAAACAAGGAAACAAACAACAGTGCTCTCTCTGGTCTTTCAAAAGACCAGGAAATGGGAAACACCAATACAGGCACCTAGCAAAATCCCCAGCCCCTGCCCTACAATCAGGGAACTAACAGGAGGTGTGACCTGCCTGCTGTGGCAGGTGTCCCAGCCCCGGTCCTACAGCTCCTGCATCACTGGCAGGTGGTCTAATCTACCTGCAGCAGTGGCAGCTGCCAAACCCCAGGCCGACCCAGCCCCCACTCTATTACTGGACACAAGCAGGAGTCAACCTATCTCCTGGGGCAGGATCAGCTGCGTGTTTCATTTCCTGCCATCCACCTGGTAGCCAAAGAGACCCAGGCCCAGCAGCTTTTGCACATCCCCACCCTCAGTGGCAGATGGTCACCAGTGACACCAGGCAGGACAGAGAGGCAGAGCTGCAGGGAGTAAAGGAGAAATCTAGCTGTGCCAGAAAAATGAAGAAGACCAGAATAGCATTGCAAGGGCTCTGAAAACTAAAATGTCATTACTACAAAAGCCCACAAGAGCAGTACAGAACTATATGCTAAAACAGCAGATTTAACCAGATCAAGAGACACCCCTCCCAAGATAATCATGAAAATTTCCAAGATATAATCAAAAGTCATTTCTAACATCAAGAACCAAGAAAGACATGATAAGAAAAGACAATCACCAATGCCAGTACCAAGATGAATCAAATGTCAGAATTACTTGATGAGGATTATAAAGCAGTCACTGTAAAAATGCTTCAACCATCATTGACAAATTCTCTTGATACCAATGAAAAACTGAGAGACATCAACCAAGAACTGGAATTAAAAAAAAAAAAAAACAAATGGAGGTTAGAGAACTGAATATAAGAAATTCAAAAAAATTAGATACCTCATAATTAAACTTCTGCAAACCTGAAGACAAAGAAGTTCTTTAAAATAAAGAGAGAGAGAAATGATACACTACTCCCTCCTCCCAAAAAGACCAAGTCAAAAGACAGGTTTCACATCTGAAAACATGGAAAGTAACAGGAAAGGAAACAATATTTTTCAAGAACAGAAAAATTCATCCCAACTAAAAATCCCATATTCATTGAGATGAAAGACCCTTCAGAAACGAAGGGAAAATAAAGATATTCTCAGAGGTAGGAAAAACTAAAATAATGTGTGGCTAGAAGATGTTCCCTTAAAGAATGGTTCAGAGAAGCTATCCAAATAAAAAGAAAATAATAAAACAACTGAAAACTTCAGAAAGGAAAGAACAGCAGAAGGATAAAAGGGTTAGTCGCTCAGTCGTGTTCAACTGTTTGTGACCCCATGGACTCATGCAGGAGCTCACCAGGCTCCTCTGTCCATGGAATTCTCCAAGCAAGAATACTGGCTGCTGCTAAGTCGCTTCAGTTGTGTCCGACTCTGTGCAACCCTGTGGACTGCAGCCTACCAGGCTCCTCCGTCCATGGGATTTTCCAGGCAAGAGTACTGAAGTGGGTTGCCATTCCCTTCTCCAGGGGATCTTCCCAACCCTGGGATCGAACCTGGGTCTCCTGCATTGCAGGCAGATTCTCTATTGTTTGAGCCAACAGGGAAGCCAAGGAGTAAACATAATAGGTTAGTTTTTCTCTTCATGAGTCTCTTTAACCATATTTTATGGTTGAAGCAAAAGTTATAATGTCACCTGATGAGGTACTCAGTGGATGTAGAGGAAATATTTAAGACAAGGGAGAGTAAAGGGGTATAAATGAAGTCAGTTTTCTACACTTCACTCAAAACAGGAAAATGTTTGTACCAATATGGTAATACCCAATACATATACAATTTGATAACATAGCAACCATAGTGAAAATTATAGAGATATACTGAAGAATTTTATAAATAAATCAAAATGGAACCCTGAAAAATGTGCAAGTAATCCACAGGAGGGCAAAAGAAAAGCAACAAAGGAACAAGAAATAGACTGAACAGACAGAAAACAAATACAGTAAATCCTTTACATACAAATGAGTTCCATTCTGAGAGTGTGTTCATAGGTACAATTTGCTGAGTTCAGCAAAGTTAGCCTAGGTACTCAACTAACACAGTCGGCTATGTAGTACTGTACTGTAATAGGTTTATAATACTTTTCACCCAAATAATACACTCAAAAACAAAACAAAAAATAAACCATCTAAAATCTTACAGTATAGTACCTTGAGAAGTACATGAATACAGTACCACAGCAGGCACACAGGGGCTGGCATCGAGTGAACAGGCAAAAAGAGTTACTGACTGGAGGAGGGAGAGGAGGTGGGAGATGGTAGAGCTGAAGGGTCGTCAGCAGTAGGAGAAAGAGGGCAAGCTGAAATGTCCTTCACACCTGATGTTGATGACACAGGTTCTGGTAACTTGTTGGATTAAATTCTATTACCCTCTTGCTTCCAGACATCCTGGGCTTGAAACAAAGATCCTGCACTACTGTTCTCTACATAGTCAGTCAGTCAGTTGCTCAGTCATGTCCAACTCTTTGCGACCCCATGGACTGCAGCACGCCAGGCTTCCCTGTCCATCACCAACTCCCGGAGCCTACTCAAACTCATGTCCATTGAGTTGCTGATGCCACCCTCACAGCACTGTACAGTAAAATTGCACACAAGCACAACCACTTGTAGAGGATGCACACACGTGACAGTGTACACCAGACGCATGAACTAACTTGTGCAATGGACATGAGCACGTAAGTCTGCATCTCTGAAAGTTCCCAACTTGAAGGTTCGTATGTGAAGGGGGACAATAAAGTGACTTACTGTGATAAAGTGGCAGACTTGGGGCCTAACATCTTTACCACTGAGCCACCTGGGAATCCCAGTAACCAGGGGGCTGGATACAAAGAATAAGGAGAAGCTTTAGGTGGTTTGAAATGTACATATGAAGAGCCACAGTGAAAACAGACTAGGAGGGCTTCCCTGGTGGTCCAGTAGTTAAGACTTTGCCTTCCAAGGCAGGGCATGTAGGTTTGATCCCTGGTTGGGGAGAAGAAGGGGACGACAGAGGACGAGGTGGTTGGATGGCATCACTGACTCAATGGACATGAGTCTGAGCAAGCTCCAGGGGTTGGTGATGGACACGGAAGCCTGGCTTGCTGCAGTCCATGGTGTCGCAAAGAGCTGGACACGATTGAGCAACTGAACTGACTGGTGAGCTATGATCCTACCTGGTCCATGGCCAAAAAAAAGAAACATAAAACAGAANTTGCTGATGCCACCCTCACAGCACTGTACAGTAAAATTGCACACAAGCACAACCACTTGTAGAGGATGCACACACGTGACAGTGTACACCAGACGCATGAACTAACTTGTGCAATGGACATGAGCACGTAAGTCTGCATCTCTGAAAGTTCCCAACTTGAAGGTTCGTATGTGAAGGGGGACAATAAAGTGACTTACTGTGATAAAGTGGCAGACTTGGGGCCTAACATCTTTACCACTGAGCCACCTGGGAATCCCAGTAACCAGGGGGCTGGATACAAAGAATAAGGAGAAGCTTTAGGTGGTTTGAAATGTACATATGAAGAGCCACAGTGAAAACAGACTAGGAGGGCTTCCCTGGTGGTCCAGTAGTTAAGACTTTGCCTTCCAAGGCAGGGCATGTAGGTTTGATCCCTGGTTGGGGAGAAGAAGGGGACGACAGAGGACGAGGTGGTTGGATGGCATCACTGACTCAATGGACATGAGTCTGAGCAAGCTCCAGGGGTTGGTGATGGACACGGAAGCCTGGCTTGCTGCAGTCCATGGTGTCGCAAAGAGCTGGACACGATTGAGCAACTGAACTGACTGGTGAGCTATGATCCTACCTGGTCCATGGCCAAAAAAAAGAAACATAAAACAGAAGCAATGTTGTAACGAATTCAATAAAGACTTTTAAAAAATGGTCCACATAAAAAAAAACCTTAAAAAAAGAGAAAGAACACGGAGTAGAAAAGGTAGATGGTTTATTTACTGCTACTTCATAATACCTTTTCTTCTCTCGCTTTTCTTTCCACCAACCCCCTTTTCCCTAATCAAATGCTGTCCTGTCAGAACTAATGAAACTCAAAAGACCAGCTTCCAGGCAAATAGCTCCAGATGTCTTTGACAACAGAAACAGCGACCAGAAATCACGTGAAGTTTTGGAAGAGGCAAGTGCCCCAAACTCTACCTGTGGGTTGCCCCTCCTGCTTCCTGCACGTGGACCACCTAGGTCCCTCCCCATTCTCCCCTCACACTGGGGATGTGGCTGGCTCTGTGGGAGTCCTGGAGCCCCAACCATCCCTCCCAGGGGCTGCTCTCAGTCTCCACAAGCTGCTCTTCTGTGGCAGGAAGGGGCAGGCAGCCAAAGGATTGGGTTTCCCACTTGCCAAGGAAGCCTGGGCCTCAAAGCCACAGGCTGAGCGGGCTCACAGGCAGCTAAATGAAGGGACCCGTCTGCTCCTGGAGGGCCCTGACCGCCCTCTCTCCACCCAACAGCACATGCCAGAGACTGAGACGGCTGCTCCGACCTCAGTGCCTCCTAAGTGAGTCGGCGTGAGTGATGACTTGCCCTAACCAGTAATTTGAATTCATAAAGAGAAGCAGGGTCTTCCACAAAATGAAGGCTGTTCCCATGTGGATCAAAGCATCCTGAGTCCTCTTAGGAAGGCGGCCCCAGAGGGAGGACCTGCCCCAGGTCTTGTCTCATCTGCTGCCACTCTATTCCCAGAAGGAGTGTTCAGTGACTACAGACCCCAACCAGTGGGAATGCCAAAAGCAATGTCCAAAGTAAACCCATGGGTTGCCCCCCCCCAAAAAAAACCAATGCAAGCTCAGGCTATGTCAATAGAAGCTCAACGTCAAGGGTGGCCTCATTATGTTCATTTATGCAACCATTCTTTCCACAATATTTATAGAGTCACTAGCATGTGCCAGTACCCAATCTCATCCAGTGCCATGAACAGCACCAGCTCTCAGATGAATAAACACTGCTTCAGGCCTCTTTGGTGATCTGCTAATACTTAGCTAGAGAGAAACAGAGAAACAAATGAGATGGGAGGGGTCAGACTGCATCCAGAGACCTTTGTGTCCCCAACCCCATAATCTCTCTCCCCTGGATCTATCTGATCAAGAGCAAATAATACCAATCTGTGTAGAGTCTGAGGCTGGAGAGATGCCAGGGTAGTTACTTTCTAGATTAGAGAATTGTAGGTGTCCATGTGCTTGCAGGTAAGACCTCTTGTGATACTGGGCAGTGCAGGGGGTAGAAGGAGAAAGAGAAGCATGGCTGGTGGCCAAGAGCCAGGGCCCCCACATCCTAGTGCAGAACACTAAGAAATCCAATAGCAGAGACTGCTCTGGTGTCCCAGTAGCTAAGACTCTGTGCTCTTAATGCAGGGGGCCTGGGTTCAATCCCTGGTTAGGGAACTAGATCCCCACATGCCATAACTATAAGACTCTGTGTGCCCCAACTAAGACTTGGAGCAGCCAAATAAAACAATATTTTAAAAGAGAGAGAGAGAGAAAGAAATCCAAGAACTTATTTGACCTTGGTTGTCCAAGTACTTGTGTTTGTTGAGGGAGAAGTCCACCATCACCCTAATACCAAAACCTGACAAAGATGCCACAAAAAAAGAAAACTACAGGCCAGTATCACTGATGAACATAGATGCAAAAATCCTCAACAAAATTCCAGCAATCAGAATCCAACAACACATTAAAAAGATCATACACCATGACTGAGTGGGCTTTATCCCAGGGATGCAAGGATTCTTCAATATCCGCAAATCAATCAATGTAATACACCACATGAACAAGTTGAAAAATAAAAGCCATATGATTATCTCAATAGATCCAAAGAAAGCCTTTGACAAAATTCAACATNAACAGAGCTGTGATCAGTCAACACCAGCCGGCTGGAACTTCATGCACGGCTTTCTGCTTGCTCTGTTTCAATTTTGTGCTCGCTCTAACACTCTTCCCTCCCTCCCTTCTCTCTTTTTCACATTTCACGCCATCCTGCGGTTCTATATTGTGGGGTAAGATTAAAAAGAAACTAATAAGCCCAGGGCAACTGGCTGATTGGTGAATTCAGCTACCATACTATCTAGACAATATTATGACTGTTTTTCCTCCAGCAACTCCACATATGCCTGCTCCTTTATGGCTTTTCTTTTCTTTTTTTTTTTTTAGTGAAAAGATGCTGAAAAGTCTTAGTAATCCTAAGATAAGAAGAATTTCAAGATGCAGCAAACTTTAGAAATGGCATCCAGATGCCTTCTTTAAGCCCCCTGACATCACCAAGGTAGCCTGCCTGACTGATTAAATGATTAATTCTGCCTGGATTTAATTTCTGGCTCTTTTAGAATGCCGCTGTGGTCTAGATTAAAGCATTAGTCTTTTACCGAGAAACATGAATTTGGTTTACATGTGCAGCTCCCATTAGGAACTAGTTCTCATCCATCAAATCTCAACTCATAATTCACCTCCTTCCTCAGCTCGATTTCCCTCCTCCTCCTTTGATTTTACTCCTAATTGCCTATAGGTCTCATATGCACCTTTTGTGCCAACACCTCCTATGCTATATTACAACATTTTTACCTGTTTATCCTCACCTTAGTTACTACAAGGTACATTTTAGACACAAGGTGGTATATAAATGGAGGTGTATGGCCCTCTCCCCCTGAGCATAGGCAGGACCTGTGAATATGACATCTTATCACTCTGTTGACCCGGTTACTTTACAGGGCAAAGGTGATGGGAGAGTCCCTCTGTGATTACCTTATGTTGTGTAAGACTCACAGCAGATAGCAGGGACCTGCAATGCTGATGCCTTGGTTTTAGCCCACCGAGAAAGATCTTTGGACTTCTGATCTTCAGAAGTGTAAAATAATAAATGTGTGCTATTTTAAGCCACTAAGTATGTGGTAATTTGTTACAGAAGCAACAGGATAGAGATTTCAACCCTACCGCCATCCTATATTCTCTTGGTGACTATCAGTCACTGTGCTTACCCTGCTTCCTCTCCAAAGAGAAGACAGGATTCAGATTTCCTATCCTGGAATATGAATTTTAAATGAACTGAGACCAGGATCAGAAACGGAAGGCTTCTGGAGCTAAATCATTCCAGGGCAACACCCAGAATAAGGCTCTTAAACAAATTCCAATTGCTGAGATCCCTATAGGTGCATCTTTCTCAAGGTTGATAGTTTCAGTTACACTTTGAGCCAGTTAGTGCCCCAGCATATTTATAAATTCCTCTTGTTTTTTTTTTTTTTTTTTTTTTTGTTTTTTTTGTCTAATTTAATTTTTTTTTTTTTTTTTT